>ML685962.1:146938-207321 GCA_007922175.1 Pelusios castaneus
CTGACTCTGAGGGTATAGAACATAATTGCCTGGAGACTGTGGATTCGCAACATTCCAGCAGGGCGGACCTTAAAGACCAGCCCCTGCCTAACCCAGACTTTGCATGGTATACTGATGGGAGTAGCATGGTGGCTGGTGGCCAGCGAAAGGCAGGATATGCTGTGGTTTCCCTCTTCAACACCATTGAGGCACAGACCCTGCGGCCTGGGACCTCCGCACAGCAGGTGGAGCTGATTGCTCTCACCTGAGCACTCGAGCTGGCTGCCAACAAGTGGGTTAATATCTTCACCGATTCCAGGTATGCTTTTGGGGTACTGCATGCCCATGCAGGGCTACGGAAGCAGCAGGGAATGCTAACAGCCCAGGGAAACCCAGTAAAGTACGGCCCACAAATCCTCCATTTACTGGTAGCCATTCAATTGCCTGCCAAGGTGGCTGTAATACATGCCGGGCCCACCAGAGGGAGGATCAGGACATAACTTGGGGAAATGCCCGAGCTGACTGGGAAGCCAAACGTGCAGCCTCCGGCCCCCCCATAGAAGAAACTACCCTAGTGGGTACTCTCATCCCAGCCCTAGAAGATCTCCCCCATCCGGTTTACTCACAGGGTGAGCGAGCTCTGGCGGGGTGCCCCATTTGCCAGAAGAACAACCCTCGTTCCGGATGACCCCACCAGCCAGCATCGCTTGAACAGATACCTGGGCCTGGTGTTGTACGGCAAATTGACTTTACTGAGCTGCCACAGACCCAGGGGTATCGGTATTTACTGGTGATGGTGGATCATTTCACTGGATGGCCAGAGGCATTCCCTTGCCGAAATTACACTGCTAGGTGGCTGTGAAATTGATGAAGGAACTGATCCCCAGGTTTGGACTGCCCCAATGGATTGAGTCCGATAACGGAACTCATTTTACTGCAAACATTGTAAAGATAGTCGCAGAGGCTCTGCAACTACAATGGAAGCTACACTCTCCCTGGAGACCCCAGGCCAGCGGGGTCGTTGAACGGACTAATCAGACTGTCAAGCGACATCTCTCCAAAATCTGCCAAGAAACCACCCTTAAGTGGCCGGATGCCTTGCCACTGGCCCTGTTGCGGGTTCGGGTACTGCCCAAGGGGAGGTTGGGTTTAAGCCCCTTTGAGATCCTTTTTGGACGACCCTGGCCTATGAGTGGTGCCCCAGTTCCGCTAGGGGAGTGGGTCCTAGGAGAGTCAATGTTATCCAAATACTTGTCCTCGTTGTCTGCTGTTCTGTCTTTTCTTCACAGGTTTGTGAAAGATGCTCAGCCTGTTCCGCTAGAAACCCCGGCTCACTCCCTCCAGCCTGGAGACTCCGTCCTCGTCTGGAGCTGGAAAGACGAACCCCTCCAGGAGTGGTGGAAAGGACCCTTCACAGTTCTCCTGGTTACCCACACCACAGCTAAAGTCGAGGGACACAAGAATTGGATCCACTACTCCAGGCTAAAGCCAGCACCCCAGCCTCAGGATCAAGATACGTGGACTGTGCAACCCTCTAAGGACTTGGACAATTCGGACTATGGACTGAAATTACTGTTTAAACGCAATCCTCGCTGAGTGTAAGTATAACCCCCCGCCCGGGGTTTTACCCGGGATGACCACAAGCTTTCCATTTTCCAAAATAATTGTACTATGAGCATTGTGCGCCTTCTCCTCACAGGATTAGTTAGTTTGCTGTCTTTTTTTTTTTTTTTATAGCCTGCTGTAAGGCTGCTTTGGCCCGCCTTTGTGCTTCCCCCACCCTCTCCATTCCAGCCTTGTATGCACAGACTGAACCTTCCTCTGAATTGAATTCATTGTTGTCACAGAAGTATGAGAGGACTCAGCTTTCTAGAATCTGAGCCCTCCCAAAGGGGGGAATTGTTGATGTCCCTGGCTGCATCTGGGGTTGCGCACTGGGTAACTCGAAGGGGTGGAAGGCCATAGCGCCGATGAAGCTCCTTTGCTCCAGACTCAGTGGCAGCTGGGACACAATAAAACCAACCATATAAGGATGTTCTCCCGGTTTCAGGAAGCTAAGTAGATAACAAGCCTTGAAAGTACCAGTGGAAATAGGTCAAAGTTTGTTCTCTAAGAGAAGGGGGAGAGTACTGCCACCGCTTACAAGGAGAAAAGTATTGAAGCAAACAACCTGTCTATATAAGGGTCACTGCAACGGGGGTGGGGTGCACATGATTTGAGACGTGCCTGTCTCCGTGTGCCTGCTTGAGATCTCAAATAAATCTTAGTGTGCTTCTCCGCCCTGGTGTGGTTATTGGTGCTGCGCACTCCGGGCAACGAACCTAAACGAACTGTTGCTAGCCCCAGCGCGTCCTCGGGTGTCCCACCTGCAACAGTTTTGTCTACACTTAGAAAGTTGTCAACTTTGTTAAGTTGATTTTAAGTCAACCTTATTAAGTTGACTTAGAGAGTCTACACTAGACCTTTAAGTCGACTTAAGGCAGACTTTATCAATTCAACTTAGAGAATCTACACTAGACTCCTAAGTCAACTGGGGGGGAGGTTAATGTGCATTGTGGGAAGTGTGGCAGTGTGGCAGCAGAGAAGGTCTCCCCTCCCCCGGCCACGTCTTCAAAAGAGGAAGTGAGCTCAGCCCCTTCCCATTGTGCCTGGCAACATGGAGCCTGAGCAGATCATGGACCAACCTCTTCTCCTGTGCTTTGCCAGGCAGCTGCACAACACCTGCCAGCTAGTGGTAAGGCTTCTTCGGCTGTGGAGCAGGTCTGTCTGGCAACCCGCCAGCACGGAGGAAGATGACAGCCTGCCACCCCGCCCCCATCTTGCTTCCCCAGCAAGCTGCTGCGCTCCCAGAACTGTGCTCCGTGCCTCGTCGCTTCTGGGCACATGAGGCCAGCAGCAACTGGTGGGAGTAGATCATCCTCACCACCTGGGGGGACGACGACCTGTGACTTGAGGGAGCGGGGAGAGCCAGCAGCAGGATGGGGGGTTATGGAGGGCATTGGGGTACTCTTTAAAAGTGCCACAAGACACCTTGTTTGTTTTGCAACACTTTTGCATTTCTGATAGGGATTTATTTCATTTCCACAATTGTGTTGTATTGCCTAAACAGTCTGGGGAGTTCTACAAGGCATACATCATCATTTCTTGTGCTCAAGCTCCAAAGGGATAGCCGTGTTAGTTTAGTTCAAAAGAACAAACAAGGAGTCCTGTGGCACTTTTAAAGACTAACAAATTTATTTATTGCATGAGCTTTCATGGGAGAAAATCCCACTTTGTCAGATGCTTTAAATATGGGGTAATTAAGAGTCTGACGAAGTGGGATTTTCTCCCATGAAAGCTTATGTGATAAATAAATTTGTTAGTCTTTAAGACTACATCTACACTTGTTAATTTAAGTCAACTTAGCATGTCCACACTCAAATTTTAAGTCAACTTAAAAGAGACCTTGCCAAATCGACCTAGAGCGTCCACACTGGATGCCTTGGTCGACTTCTAGGGGCTAGGTGGGCCTGGGACAGGTCCATGGTGGCAGGGGGAGCACCCCTTGCCAAGTGCCAGGGGGCTCAGCCTTTGCCCCATTGTACCTTGGTACAATGGGGCAAAGGGGGACAGGGACCCTGGCAGGGCATAGGGGCAGGGTGGGTAGGGCCCTGCCCTGCCCTTGGGGGAGGCACGCCAGGCTCTGCTTGTGCCAGCCACCCTGGCAGGGAGGGCAGTGGGGAAGCCCTGGAGCCCCCTAAATTGACTTAAAGTTGAATTAGGGCTACTCCATGTCCACACTGGCTAAGTCGACTTTCTAAAGTCGACTTAGCCAGCAAAGTCAACTTAAAATGAGGTTTTATAAAGTTGACTTAATTTTTCCTTAAGTCGACTTAAGCAGCTGCTTACGTCAACTTAAGGAAAGTGTAGTGTAGACGCAGAGTAAATTAAGCAAGCTTAAGTTGACTTAATTTGTCAGTGTAGACACACCCTAAAAGTGCCACAGGACTCCTTGTTTATTTTTTGTGCTCTTTAACTTTTTTAACTGTGTCAGTTGATATGTTAGTTACTAACTCACAATCTTTTAAGTCACTAAGCATAGCTAAGAATGAAGCACTAGGATACTTAATATATTTGTTTAATATCCATTGTGCTTATTCCTGGAGAGTCAGGGCAGCGAGTTTTTTGTTTACTTTCATTGCATGTCGCTAGTCTGTGTTTATGACAGCAGGTTTTAGGAGTGTGTGTGAGAGAGTGATTTGTGTTCTGTGTGTCTCCTTAAGCTGCAGTGAAAGATACACAGATATATTAATGCCCCAGGGGCTAGGTCTTGCTGCAAACAGTCTTGTTTGTTTTAACAACAGCCCAATCATTGGGGAGGCGGGGGGGGGGGGGGGGGGGGGGGGGGGCTTTTTTGGGGGGGGGGGGGGGGGGGGGCCGAATTATTGCTGTGAAACCATTTATGCTGGTATGTGTTGTTACTGGAGCTAATTCATGACTTTCCTTTGATTTAGAGTGTGGGAAAGATTTGGGAGGGAGGGAGGAAGTGAGACTAACAACTGAACAGGCAGCACGTGGTCTTGGCAGAACAGGGGATGAATATGACACCTCCTGGAGAAGGTGCATCTCCTCCTGACAGCTTGTTCTTTACAAGGATGCTCCAGGAATAGGAGATTGTTCCCATACCTGGGTGCATCCCAGGGTCTCTGAAGCTTGCCTCTCTTGGGCCATGTACACACAATCACTTTATCGCGCATTAACAGTCATTACCGCGGGATAACAACAACAGCATACACACGTGCAATAGGGCTGTTGCGCGTCAACAGCCCTATTGTAGCGCAATAGAAAAACCACCACGAGGAGGGTGGTAGCAGTTAACGCGGAACAGCTGTTGCGCCTTTTGACTCGTATGTACACTTACTGCACAATGATTGGCCTCCAGAAGTGTCCCAGCATTCCAAAGTTGTCCTCTCTGGTCTTCCCCCCACCTGCTCTGTGGCCGTGATGAAACAGTCACCGCCCTGTTTCAATTCCCGGGATTTTCGAATTTCTCCTCTGTTTCACTTCCTGTTCTCTTCCTTGTGGTGTGGAGTGCAGCTCCGATCTTCACTAGCGATGGCGGCCCAACTTGGAAGATGCACACCCATCTGGAGCACAGCAGAGGTGCTGGACCTGATCAGCATCTGGGGAGACTCTGCTGTGCAGGCGCAGCTACGCGGCAGCAGGCGAAATTACGATACATATGGCATAATTTCTCGGGCCATGTCAGAGAGAGGTTATGACAGAGACACTGTGCAGTGCAGATCGAAGGTGAAGGAGCTAAGAATAACCTATCACCGAGCGAAGGAGGCAAACCGCTGTTTGGGATCAACGCCTGCTACATGCAGGTACTACAAGGAGATCGAAGCCATCCTCAGTGGGGACCCCACAACCACTGCAAAGAGTCCTGTGGACACATCGGCCCCCCCTCATCCACTGAATGACAGAGCCGAGCAGGATGAGGACGTGATCGATGAGGAGGAGGAGATGGAGGATGACCTGGAGGAGAGTGCAACAGCGTGTAGCCAGGAGCTCTTCTGCACCCCTGCTGAGATGTCCACCCAAGACATGAATTGCAGCGTGTCCTCTGAGGCGGCAGAGGGGGGTTCAGGTAAGTTTCTCTTTCATGCAGCTATGGCTCCTGCTAAAATATAATTGTCCAGGGTGGGGGTGCTTGCTGTCTCGGTCCCCACTGTGCACGCACTTTAGTCTGCATTCATTAGAAGTGCATCAACACAAGCAGTGATTGTCAAAAAAATCATCTGTATTTAGGTCACTAAAGGTTTCCTTGGTGTACCTCCAGAGCCTCCTATTCAGGTTAGATGGGAGAGCGTATGTGTCTACGCTCCCGTATAAGGATACTCGTCCTCGCCAGCTGCAAAGCGCAGCACTGGGAACCATGGCAGCACACAATGCAGCAGCATACGGTCCTGGCTTGCATCCGGTGACATGTAGGATATGTATTCTAGCTGGCAGGGGCACTCTGAGGAGAGAGATATCGAGTTCCATCTGTGTGCCCTGTGCAGAATGTTAGCCCCCAGTAAGGTTTCTATTAGGATATACCTTGTCTGCTTCAGCGAAGCATAGGATGTTGACTGCCCTGTACCTTCCAGTGGAATGTGCTACTGGAAGGTTACATTGGTTATCTATGCTATGTGTTAACAATAGCTTTATTATTATTTTTTTATTAGATTCGACCTTCACGAGGCCGGTGTCTACCCCAGCGGACCTCATGAGAAACATTCGGTGGCGTGCTCGAAGAAACAGGGAGGATATGTTTCAGGAGCTGATTAAAACAACAGAGGCATCCGCGAGGGAGAATCGAGCCTGGAGAGAGGAATTCCAACAGAGGAGGCAGAAACACAGGGCGAACTGATAAGCGTCATGAAGGAGCAAACAGAACTGCTCAAGAGCATGATTTCTTTGCAGGTCCATGCGATTAATGTACGGGCTCCACTCCAGACAGTTCAGCCGTGTCTGCCTCCCACACCCCGTAGTCCTTCAAAGCATTTCTTTTCCAGGTAGAATGGTCTCAGGGAGTATCCTGATGAGCCATTGAGGACATAAAGAATACAACCATTGTATCCTCAATGGCTCATCAGGATACTCCCTGAGACCATTCTACCTGGAAAATTCCTAAACATTAAGGAGACAATGGTTGTTCACACCCTCCCGTCTAATGACACAAGTTAAAGTATGGATATAACATCAAATTCTTAACTTCTCATTGAAATAGAATTCCTAGACATAAACTATATAATCATTCCCAGCAAATTACTGCCTTTCTATTGATACCAAACATGACATAGTTCCTATGGATTAAAGCGTTTATGAGATATCCATTGAAAATAATATCATAAATGCTTCCCTAAATCCAGACAGTGTCACACACAGGATTCTGCCCTGCCAGGGTCCCTGTCCCCCTTTGCCCCATTGTACACAGGGGGTACTCCCCCCCCCACCACCGTGGACCTGCCCAAGGTCCCCCTAGCCCCACAAAGTCGACCTAGAGCATCCAGTGTGGACGCTCTAGGTCGACTTTGTAAGTTCCCCTTTAAGTCGACATTAATTTTAAGTCTAGCCACTCTAAGTCGACTCAACTAAGTCGACTTAAAGTCGACTTAGTTAAGTCGACTTACTTAAAGTTGACTTAAAAGTGCAAGTGTAGACATAGCCTTTATTATTAGTGTCCTGCCTTCCTGAGGTCCAACCCCGCTCCTATTTGCAGCATCATTGCTGTCACTTTGTGTCACCTTTTTCAGCCTGCAGCAACCCTATCCTAAGCAGATTTTTTAACCCAAAAAGGAGAAGTCAGAGTCTCCATGAAGTCCACTCAGAACTTTGGCCCAGACTCTCAGATATTTTGGCACCTAACTCCCACTGATTTCAGCACAGATGGGGGCTTTTAGTAATGCTATTGATTTTAGGTGAAAGTCACTCAGATGCTATGGTGACAAGTGACAGCGTATAATCCTTAGGAAGACGACCCTGATAGCAGCAGCAATATTTAAAATGGACAGTCTGTCACTTGTCTTCGGTTTGTCTCTTGTAGGAGATGCTTTATCCTCCTCCACAGAATGGTTTTGTCTTTGTACAAAGTAGACTTAACTTCTTAGAATAGACAGATGACCAGATGATCAGCTGCTGTAAATCATTCTGCCCTTGGAATCAGTGGGCCAGATCCCCACCTGATGTAAATTGGCTGGAGCTCCACTGGAGTCTGATGTTGCTGCAATAATCAGTTGTGCCAGATGCCCAGCTAATGTAAATCAGAGTAGCCAGACTGCACCCGCCAAGGCTCTGACCCGATGGTGGGTGTGAAGCTGTGACATCAGTGACAAGGATGGATTAAGGCAGGGACTATAAGGGCTGCAGCCTCTGGCCCTGGACTAAAGGGGGGACCCACGACCCTGAAAAATCCAGCCCAAATGTGGCTGGATAGTCTGCTCAGCAGCCAACCCAAGGACAGGGCAGGAGTACTGCAGCCTCTGGACTGTCCCTCTCCAGCCTCCTGCAGCAACAGTCTTGATCTGGTCCTGGTCATTGTAAGGAGGGTTTCACTGAACTTCCCAGAGTATTTTCCTGTTGCTAGGACAAAACATTACCAAGTAACTTCTGGATCCCATTGCAGCTCATTAGACATCTTGCAGCTCCTCCCTGTGATGAATTTTTAATTGTTGCCTTTGCTACCTGCAGGGTAGGGAGAGCCTTTAATTAATGCTCCATGGTGCTTGTTAGACACAGCATGAGAGGCTGGCAAACAGCAATTGCATGCTTTGAAAGAGAAGAGAAGTCTATGGAAATTAAATCCGGCCATCTGCAGGGTGGAGCTCAGCCAAGATAGACTTGAGTAAGGTCAAAAGTCCCTCTAGGACAATTACGGTGTAACAAGCAGAAGCAGAAATTTAACACCAGATCCCCACCTGGTGTAAATCAGCCCCAGGCCAATGGAGTTCAGTTGGGCTAGGCTGATTTACTTCTCCTGCCGAAATGGCCCCATGTGGTCTGTGGAGGATTTCTCAGAATCAATCAGTCGCAAATGGATGCTAAAGACAAGCACAGAGTGCCACATTAGACATACACAACCTGTGACAGCCAGCTGGCTTGCAGGAGGTCTGGAAATGGAATATGGGACTTTCCCCCCTTGGGAGCACCAGCTCCAATCTGGTCCCAGAGAAGGGGACTGGCTGGCTCAGGGGGATGAGGAATGGGACAGGCAGCTTCTCTGCTCTAAGGGCTGCTGGCTAGTTTCTGCTTCTAGCTCAGATCACTAGCTGGTTTGGGTGGTCAGGAATAGGGTAGGGGTCCTTTCCCCACTAAGGGGTGTGGGCTCCAACATGGCCCCAAGTTGGTGGGAATGGATGGCTCAGGGAATCTGGGAATATCATATATGGGGCCTGGCTCGAGTCCATCAGTGACTGAGGGCCATGAGTACAAAAAGGGCAATTCAACTGGCCCGTAAAAGTAACTGGCAATGGCCCACATCCTGCCAAGGGCACATAATAGTGGAAACATGGGGACACCAGGAACCAGCTCTCCTCCTGTTGTGTGGCTTGTTGGAGACACTGAGCATCCAGTGGGGCACTGACTCTGAACAGCCACCTGACTGCTGGGGCTGACATTGCTGGAGGCCAGTGCCCCAGCATGGCTCTGTGTGGTAGGGTGTGCAATGGACCAGCTCAAGAGGTGCACTATACCCTCCCAACCAATGCTGATATAAATGCCCCAGGATGGCATTAGGGACACTCTGCTATAGGGAGTGAGAGGGGTGGTTCAATCGGGGGCGCTCTGCCCTCCAGCCACTGCTGACCTGCATGCCCCAGTGTGATGCTAAGGGATGTCTGACACTTGAAACCAACACTTTACTAGTAGTGGTCTGGTCTCTTTTCCTTAGAGGTGACTGACACTGCCCCAATGTAGGCCAAAATGATGGCTCAGTAGGTAGTTGTGTTGGTGCAGGCCAGCTTCAGCATGGCAGAGATGTCACAGAAGAAGTGTTTGACTTGATTGGGACTGCAGAATGGCAGGCGGAAGGTCAGGGTTGTGAGGATCATGTCATGGAGCGAACTGGTGAGTCACATACCAGTTTCCAGCCCCACACAGGCCCTTCTGACCATCACCTTGCTGAAGCACAGAAGGTGGCAGATGGCCAGGAAGGGGTTGTAAGCCAGGAAAATGAGGAGGAAGCACATAGTGCTGGCAAGGAAATGGAAAGCATAGAGCTGCAATGCACAGCCACCAATGGAGATGGCCCTGCTGCCAGTCCCCAACAAGGCAGTCAAGATCTTGAGCTCAGTGACAGAGGAGAAGCAGGCACCAAGGAAGGAGAGGTGGACAAGGAAGAAGTACATGGGCAGGGTTTGGAGTGGGGGATTGGAAAGCTTGGCCAGAACGATCAGGATGTTGCCCAGCAGGGTGAGCAGGTAGATGAGGAAGAAAAGAGGAAGGGGAGGGAGGAAAGGTTCATCATGTGTGAGTGGCCCTCCAGAATGAATTTTGTCACCAGTGTTTGGTTTCCTTGCTCCATCTGCTTCCCCCCTGTGCAGAACAGCAGTAGCCAGAGTAGTGTGAATCAGAGCAGAAGGGCTGATCTGGGATGTCTCTCTTGCTCACATCTGCTCAGTTCAGTGTAGTGACATGCTGTGAGCACTGGGCAACCTCGGCTAGTGTCCTTCCATCCCCTCATCACAAGCAAAACCACCAAAAGTTCATTATTTCTTGTTCTTGCTTCTGTCTAAGGTATCTCCCTGATAGGGCCATCCTTGGGGGGGGGAGGCGAACGGGGTGATGGCCCCGGGCCCCACGGTTATGTGGGCCCCATGCAGCCGCGCTCCCAGTGGGGCAGTGCGGGGCCCTCACTGCAGCCCCCCAACAGCCAGGCTTCCCCCTGCTCCCTGCTGCCTGGTGAGCCAAAGGCAGCGGGGCAGGCCAGGAGCGCTTCCCCTGGCCCCTGGGCCGGCCCTCCTCCCCACCCCCAGGGCAGAGCACGCAGGCCCAGAGGAGGGGCAGCCTGCCCAACACCCTTGGCCAGGGCCACATGCAGCCAGGAAGGATCACTGGCCGTGGCCAGCTGCTGGTGGGGGCCTCGGTTCCCAGGTTGGGGCACCAGCTGCAGCAGCCTGGCGTCCCAGCTGCGACTGGGGCAGCGGAAGCCAGGGCCGGCCTCGGCTTCCTGAACTGGGGCCGCAGCTCCGGCTCCCCATGGCTCTGGCTCCCCACCCCCCACGGCTGCAGCCCCGGCTCTCCGCCTCCCTACGGCTCCATCTCCCCGCAGCTCCCGGCCTTGGCTTCTGGGGTTGGCTCCCCAGGAGGCAACCGGGGTCCATGGGGGATGGAGCAGGCCAGCCTGCCGTACTCCCCACCTGCATGGGGGTGGTGGAGCCCCGTCTCAGCTGATTGGCCTTGGGCCCCGCTCCTCCCTAGGGACGGCCCTGCTCCCTGACCTCCCATTACTGTAGCATCCAAGCCCCTCATGCTTTTCAGTCTGTTTATCCTCACAGCCAGGGCCAAATTAATGCAGGACTTGTAGGGGCTGAAACTTCTAGCTCCGGCCTGAAGGTGGGCCTCA
Source organism: Pelusios castaneus (assembly GCA_007922175.1). NCBI lineage: Eukaryota > Metazoa > Chordata > Testudines > Pelomedusidae > Pelusios > Pelusios castaneus. Next base: position 158,004 of record ML685962.1, read on the forward strand.
GTCTCCAGCCCCTATGGCTCCTGCAAATCTGGCCCCCCTCCCACCACTCTGCTCAACTCCCCTCACTGCCAGGTAGTCGCTCAGAGTGAGAGGGCTCCTGCCCTGCTGGTGCTGGGGTGGGGGAGGGAGCAGGGCGGGGCAGTATCCTTGGCCAGAGGCTTAACTCCATGCTTCTGCCTCATCTCTGGGCCAGCTGGGACACCCGTGGGGGTGAGGCAGGCCGTCCTTGTTTGTTCCGCTCTCCTCCATAAAATCAGGTGAGCCCCGTGCCAGGAGAGTTTAGGAGACTGAGCAACCTTTTTATTGATGTCTCCACTTTGAAAAAATAATCCAGTGTCCAGAGCATGAATGTTAACGAGGCACAGCCAGGAAAGTTGTTTGTAGTCTCAGGAAATAGGACTGAAGAAGACATCAGAACAGGGTTCCTCTGAAACTAAATGATAGCTTAAAAATTTTGGCTGGGATCTCATAGGGGCTGAGAGAATCACACACTCTTTGGAGGTGTGATTCTCAATCTCACTCAACTTTCTTTGCAAGTCCCAGTATTTGGATCTGTTTTAGGCATGCAAAGAATGTGTCTGTCCACAGGCCAGTTTCCTCAGGGCATTTTTCATCTCCTTGTTCCTCAGTGTGTATATAAAGGGGTTCAGCAGAGGAGTGACAACAGTATAGAATGTGGCTACTACTCCATTTGATACATGGCTAGAAGAGGGATGCAGGTATATAAAGATTGGGGGTGCATAGTACAGCAGCACCATGGTGAGGTGGGCACTGCAGGTGGAGAACGCGTGGTGCCTCCCCTGGGCCGTGTGGATTTTCAGGATGGTGGAGACTATGTAGGTGTAGGAAACACAGATCAGCAGGAAGCAGCCAGCTGCAACTGCCCCAATATTGGCCAGAATGAGGGCTCTGTTGGTGGCTGTGTCGGCACAAGCCAGCTTCAGCATGGCAGGGATGTCACAGAAGAAGTATTCCACCTGGTTGTGGCCGCAGTATGGCAGGCGGAATGTCAGGATGGCATGGATCATAGCATGGAGCGAGCCTGTGAGCCATGTGCCTGCTGCCAGCCCCATGGAGGCCCTTCTGCTCATCACCACACTATAGCGCAGAGGGTGGCAGATGGCTAGGAAGCGATCATAAGCCATGACAGTGTAGAGGAAGCACTCGGCGCTGGCAAGAAAATGGAAAGCATAGAGCTGTACTACGCATCCACTAAAGGAAATGGCCCTGCTGCCAGGCCCCACAAAGCCAGCTAAGATCTTGGGCACAGTGACAGAAGAGAGGCAGACATCGAGGAAGGAGAGGTGGCCAAGGAAGAAGTACATGGGCAGGGCGTGGAGTCGAGTATCGGAGAGCACTGTCAACAGGACAAGGATGTTGCCCAGCAGCGTGAGCAGGTAGATGAGGAGGAAGAGGAGGAAGAAGAGCGAGGGTAGCTCCATGGTGTGGGGGAGTCCCCGCAGAATGAACACCATCACCAGCGTTTGGTTTCCTGGCTCCATCTGCTTCCCCCCTGTGTAGAAAAGCAATAGCTAAAGCTGCGTGAATCACAGCAAAAGGGCCAAAGTCATTATTTCTGTGACAACCTCACTCACCCTGATACAAATACATTTCAGTGTAATTACATGCCTCTTTAACCCATCTTCAGTCCTTCTACTCTAGTGTCCCATTATATTCTCATCACAGCAGATCAGTTATTCATCCCCTCTGGTATCTATCAACACACCATTACTGTTGTATTTATCTTCATAGCATCCCTTTGGGAGAGATTCTTTGCTTCCCCACTTTTACAGCTGGTGATCTCAGACATGGAAAAGCTCAAAAACACACAGCAAGCCAGGATAGGAGATCGGTACTCAGGTTTCTCAAATCCATGGACCGTCCTTCCTCCCACCTTGTCTCCTCCCACATCAGCGGTGAACAATGTCTTGCTAGCATAGATAGCTAGATAGTCTGATTATCAGTGTGTCCTCTCCTCACAAACCAAAATAAACCAACAAGGAGATTATCTATATCTATGTATCTATCTAGACAGCCCCATAGAAGCCCCTCTTGCTCTCTCTTGTACACTATCTATCTATCTATCTATCTATCTATCTATCTATCTATCTATCTATCTATCTATCTATCTATCTATCTATCTATCCTCATTCTTTTATTGTCACTCACCTCAGCTCACTGAATTCAGGAGAGGAGTGATGGAGAGTCGCAGTATAAACCACTAAACAAAGCCAGACCCCATTGACCACTGTATCTTTACTATAGCACAATTTTAGCACAAACTCTAATGCCTACCATGTAGGAAAGTCAGCACCCAAAACAGATGCACCGGTAACAGATAAAACGAAATTGGGAATGCGAGCAGGAAGATCACATAAAGTAGTAAGGGTGAGTCCCCGTCCTGTTCAGGGAATGAGCTGACCCCCAAAAGTAGGAGAGATTAGGGAGAAATGACCCACTAGAGAGGTAGGTGAACTCTATGCCGCCCACTGTAAGGGGTCATGTATCATCCTATGAAGCAGCTGGTACTAGCTACTGTCCAAGACCAGAGCCTGGGCTAGTTGGAACTTGGGTCAATCTGATCTGGCAGTACCTGTGTTTCTAAAGCAAAGTGTTTTCTGCGGCTCTCCGCAGGTGGATACACTCACCTGTCTCACAGCACAGGGATGAGGAACAACCTCTTTATTGTCACCGCTGTTGCAAAGTGCCTGAGCCATCCATGTATTTGAATGTTATTTTCACCTTTGGGACATTGCTCAGCACACTCCCAGTAGCTGATGCAAATACAGGCTAAGCCTTGCAGCTGGGTCTCCCATTATCAGGCCCTGTGAGCAGGGGAGTACACGTAGCCTATCAGAATTCTTTGCTCAGTGTCTGACATCAGCTTCCTGGGCTTGCATTCTTGCTAGCTACATGGAGGTAATTTTAAGATGCCTCCAGCAGTTTACAACAATCATAGAGCTTAATGACATAAATCTGCATCAAGCATGATCCAGTTGTGAAAAGCCAACAATGGGTCACCAGAATAGAAGTTGGTAACCTCAGATAGTATAACTCCACCATAACACCATTAAAATCAATGTGTCCAGATTCCCATCTGGCCGTAAATCGGCCACAGCTTCACTGAAGTCATCACAGCATCACTAAATTAGACCTTATTAAATTATCAGCATTTTGGCTGCTGATAACTGTTAGGACCCTCCCAAGTCTTTTCAGTTCTTGCTTCACTTGATAGGAGCAGAAGGCCAGAGTCTAGCTGTAGGTAATACAACAGGTTTATTGTGGTCTTTTCCACTCAAGCATCCATTAGGACCATGTAGTCCTTTACATCAATAAGTTTTCCCTCCCAGTAAATTTTCCTCCCTTCCCCAGTAAATTCCCTTCCCAGTAAATTTTCCTTCCCTGTAAATTTTTCTCCGTCTCCTTCCTGGTTTACCTTAGTTTTTATAATGTATTTTAACCAATCATTTCTTTAACATTATTTCAAGAACCAATCCTAACAGATTGTAACCTAATTCTCTAACCAATCAGACCCCACCACCTTAACTGATTACAATTAATGATGAGACAGACAGGAACAATCAAGGATTCAGGCAAAAGTTATCAGATCAGTAAGTACCAGGATGAGCAAACAATACAAAATGTAGATTCTATCACCATAAGTGTTTGAAAATCAGACAGGATGCTATCAACTTTATTTGGTATGTGTGGATGTGAATGCATGCTTCCTAGTTTATGGCTGCTCCTGGTGCTTTTTGCCTTTGCTTAGCAAAAGTATAAGGCCTCAGCTAGTGGTTTTGATTCTTTGGTTTGCCACCACTATATCTAGCTAAATTATACAAACATACTTAAAATATCATAGGACTTATAGGCATGCCTATATATCTGTAGTCTAACAATAACACCCACAGATAAGCTGTTCTTGCCACATTTACCATATATGAGGGTGGAAAGGAATATTCCCCAGCTCAGATTGGCAGTCATTTTGGGATTGTTTTAACTTCCTCTGCAGTAGGGGTGCAGTCACTTGCCAGGATCATCTGGGCTTTTTTCACTAAATCAATTCCCTGCCAAGGCAGGGGCCTGAAGCATTGGTGCACCTTGGTCCACTCTTCCTATTCTCTGCCTGTGGCACAGAAATGTGGTTTCCTGAGGGCTGTAACACCTCAGTCTAACTTCATTTGATTTAATGGGAGTGTGCTGTCAAGGGCCTGTGATATACAGGTCAAACTGACTGATCTGGTGAATCCTTCTGGTCTTTATTTCCATGGCTTTATGTCATTTTACAAAAATTCCAGAATCCTTCATTTTATGTCACCATCTGCCTGGACAGCATGTTCCTGATGGTTGTAAAGAGGCATCTACGTGGGTCTCTGTTGTATGGTGACCTATTAGTAATGCGAATGGACATTTTTTTTATGTATAAGCACTTAGGATGGAATCTTAAAAGATGTAAAGAGATCTGGGAATCTGGCCCTCAGTTCTAGAGTCCTTCATAACAAGCAGCTTCTCTTATATGGGTTTTGCAGTTTTCTTTAGTTTTTCTCTCTCAGATGAGTGATTCATAGTGGTGGGAAATTCCCTCCTCTCTTACATTTCCAAGACCTGGAGAACCAGAGATATTCCTGGAACCCCCACCTCCTGAGAGTCCCAGAGAGCTGCTGGCACCATGGGGCCTGGAGGTCACCCCCAAACTGCCTGCTGTCAGAGACCCGGACCCATAACCCATGTCTTGTGACCTGGAGGAGCTGCCCCCTGCTGATGAGGGTGACCTGAGTCCGAGGGGCTATGATTTAGAGGATCTGCCCCTTGCTGATCTCCAGGAGGAGCTACCAAACCTATCACCCCCCGCAATGACACGGAGGGATTCTACAGCCTGCCCCTGGAGGACTACCCCAAGGAGGTCGATGAGGAAAGCATTGAGGGGGTTCCTCTGGGAGAGAGAGTAGGAAGTGGCCCAGGGGAGCTGGAATGCAGGCGTGCAGACCCGAGGCCAGCAGATGGGTGACTGTGTTGTGGCTGGGACCCTGCTGACCCCGTGGCCCAACCTACCACCATGACTAGGACCCTGGGCTGTGACACAGTGGAGATGGATGGTCCTGCATCCTCCTCCTCCTCTTTCCTCCAGGAGGACTCTGTCTGCACTTACACCTACCCCAAGTCCATTAGCTTATCTAAACCCTAGAGACTGTTTGTTGCCCCTGCCCCACCCTTGTGAGGGACAGGCCCACTCATTTACACATGGCATAATTGACAGGATTGAAACTCCCTTAGGGAAAAGTGGGGACCATCTGAAGGGTAGGACAAAGTTCTTGGCCAACCACAAGAAGGATGCAGAGCAGTTGATGAAATAGTGGACAGAGACCCAACAACTGCAATAGGCGGTCCAGTTGCAGCAGCAACAGCAGGCAGCATTGCTCGAACAGCAGCAGCAGCTGCTTCAACAGTTGGCAACCCAGCAACAACAGTTGATCTAACTGTTGGGGGCCCAGCAGCAGGAGGAGCAGTGGCAAGGCCTCGAACAGCTAGCTGTCCTGCTGACGTGCAGGGCGGGGGTCACTTCTGTGGTCACATCAGCACCGGTGGCCACCGGCTGGCCTCTTGAACAATGGGACCCCCTGCTGGCCTCATATCTAACTGGGCTCGCCCAAGGAGCTTATCGGGCTCTTTTGGATGAGGACACCCAGAGTCATGTGTGGCTGAAAGCAGCCATTTTGGATGCCCTCGATGTAAACCCGGGCACCTTTCACTGCCAGCTCTGTGGGAAAACCTACCCAGCAGGGCCTGACCACGGGCCATGGCCCAGGAAGTGAAGGACCTGTGCTGGAGGTGGCTCCGACCCAAGTGGCATACTGCAGCTGAGGTAGCCGAGCTGGTCACCACTGAACTATACATTCACCTTCTCCAATCGAGGGGAAGAGCCTGGGTTCTGCAGCATCAATCAACCCCTTTGCAAGCTGCCGTGGGCCTGATGGAGGACTTCCTAGCCGCAGAGGGCTCCATAGCACCAGCCCCTGCATCGATGGCATGGGCATCTACCTCCGCCAGGGGGCAACCCTGAGCTTTAAGATGGCCACCTCACTAACTCCAGGTCAAAATGGAAACCAGTGGGAGATGACCACGTACTGACCTACCCCAAAGTCCCGGACTGGACTGGTAGGTCGAGGGAGTGGCATGCAATCAGACCCACCCCGGCTAGGTGCCATCACCAGGCAAGAGGCTGGGACCCCGACTGAGGCCACAAGAGAGGGACCTGTTTTACTTGTGGCCAATTTGAACACCTACATAGAGAGTGTCCAAGCATGGACTGTTCCTATGGACAAGTCTGCACAGGGAAGGATGGAGCCCGACTGACTCCCGCCTGACAATCCCTGTCCTCCTGGGAGGAGAGTGACTACAAACACTTCTAGACTCAGGATGCAGCCAGGCTCTGGTGCACAGATGACACACACTGAGAGCAGACCCAGATACAATACCACTCCCCTTGAGTTGCATCCATGGAGATATGCAAACATATCCCAGCATGCTGGTAATGCTCATGGTGGAGGGTGTGATCCGAGAGCTCCTCATAGGGGTGGCGCTGAAGCTTCCTTACCCAGCGATTCTGGGCTGAGACTGGCCCACCTTCAACCGAATCCTGCAGGTGGCCACGCAGACAGTGCTGAGTGAGCAACTAGCCCGGGAGGAAGAACCTGCTGACATCCCCCTACCCGAGGCAGCCTGAGGGGTCTCGTGACTGGGGGGTGATGGAATTCCCCACAGGACCCATCTGGAGCTGACATAGTTCCCCTGCAGTCAACTGAAGATGACTTTTGCCATGATCAAAGGGAGAACCCCACCCTGAGCTGGTCATATGACCAACTAGCCACAGTCAATGGGAGACAACTGGGACCCCAGAGTATGTCCCAGTGGCCCCGCTTTGAGTTGATCCAGGAGCACTTCTACTGAATAACCTGGGGTCCAAGGACTCAGGAGACCTGCTCCCAGCTCGTCATGCCCTGCTGCCATCAGAGAGCGGTCCTCAAGCTGATCCATGATGTCCCAGCAGCTGGACATTTAGGGCAGGAGAAAACCCTGGCCCGAGTCACAACCCACTTCTGTTGGCCTGGGGTACACCAGGACATTAAGAACTACTGTTTGTCTTGCCTGGAATGCCAACTTGCAGCACCAGCCAGCACCCGATGTGTCCCACTAGTCCTTATGCCTCTGGTGGACACCCCATTTGAATGTATAGACATGGACATGGTGGGATCCCTCCCGAAGAGTACAGCCGGACACCAATATATTTTGGTTCTCATGAACTATGCCACACATTTCCCCGAGGCAGTCCCCCTTCTGTCTTCTAAAGCCAAAACCAGGGCAAGTTCTACCAGAGAGGCAACCTAGGCAGTCGCCTAGGGCACCAAACTTTAGGGGGCACCAGGGGCCACTGGGCTGAGGCCAGCAAGACTATTTTAAATTTCCCACCCTGCTGCGCACAGGCAGAGCAAGGTGGGAAATTGAAACCAGCTGTTTTGGCTGGCTAGGGCTCAGCTCCCTGCTCCAGAAAAGGTAACTGCTGGGGTGTGGGGGTACTCGGGAGATAGAAGGGACAGACCTGGGGGGGAGGGGACTAGGAGGAGTGAGAGGGAGGGTGGGTACGGATCCCTCAGCTGCCCCACCATTTGGCCGGCCTGCCTTGCCTCTCGGCCAGCTTGGGGCTTGGCCTGCCCCAGTGCTTGGGGGCTCACCCCACCTGCCCCACTGCTTGGGGGCTTGGCCCAGCTTGGCCAGGCCTGTCTCGCTGTTCGGGGCTCGGCCCAGCCTGCTGTTCAGGGCTCAGCCTGGCCCACCACTCGGGGCTCATCCTGGCCTGGCCTGGCCCAGCTCGCTGGTTCGGGGCCTGGCCCAGCCTGCCACTTGGCCCACATGCTCATCCCAGCCCACCTCTTGGGGTTGGGGGTGGAGGTTGCAAAAGTCACAGTTTGTCTAGGGTGCCAAAAAACCTTGGGCTTGCCCTGGGCAAGACCATTGCAGCTGAACTAATAGAAGTCTTTGCACGGGTAGGATTACCAAAAGAAATTCTGACTGATCAAGGTATCAACTTTACTTCCCAGGTCTTGCGAGAAGTACGTGGTATTCTGGGAATCCAACAGCTACAGGCCTCAGTGTATCATCCACAGACAAACAGGCCCCTCGAAAGATTCAACAGAATCCTCAAGGGGATGCTACGCAAGTTCTCCACAGAGGAACTCTGTCACTGAGACCAATTAGTCTTGCCTTTACTATTTGCATTCCAGAAGGTGCCACAGGCATCCACTCAGTTCTTGCCCCTTGAACTGTTCTTTGGGCAACAGCCTCGAGGACTGCTGGACCTGTTGCACAAAACCTGGGAAGAGTCTCTGTCTACCAGCCAAGGCCTTCTCCAGTATGTGGCCCAGCTGTATGACAACCTCATGATGGTAGGGGACCTGGCAAGGAAAAACTTGCAGGTGGCCCAGAAGACCCAAGAGAAGAGGTACAACCGCGGGCCCTGAACACAGACCTTTGAAACTGGAGACTAGGTCCCAGTGCTCCTCCCCACTGATGGTTCCAAGCCGCTGGCCCGATGGCAGGACACTATGAGGTTACCTGGCAGGTAGGGCCTGTCAGTTATGAGATCCATCAACCCAACCAGCAGAAGAAGGACCAAATCTATCATGTGAACCTCCTGAAGATGTGGTGGAAGCGCAAAGCACTAATGATCACGCCATACCCCCCTGATCCTGAAGTTGGACCCCAACTCCCACTTCTCACCAAACCAGGGAAACCCCTCCTTGGGGACACGCCCACAACTGCACAACTAAAACAGGTATGAGAGCTCCTTGGAGTGTTCTCCCAGACCTTCACCACCATCCCAGGATGTGCAACGAAGTTTCAACATGGCATCCAGACCACTGGGAGAGGTAATAAGAGAAACAACCCAGCCGATCACTCACCAAATGCAAGAAGTAGTGGAACAGGAGGTCCAGACTATGTTGAATTTAGGAATTATGGAGCACTCCCAGAGCGAGTGGCAAAGCCCCATCATGCTCATCCCAAAACTCGATGGGGCATAGTGGTTCTGCATTGATTTTCGGAAAGTTAATGCAATCTCAAGGTTCGACACATACCTCAAACCCTACATAAACATATTGCTTGAAAGACTAGTGTTAGAAATAAACAAACAGGTTGTCCCGGAGGAGGATTGGGTCAAATGGAACCCTTTATTAACCGCTTGTTCCCTCGACGTCTCGAGTGAGTGCCGAGGAGGGGGTATTACAGCTCTTTTATCCAAAACAGTATGGTAATACATTCATGATTGACAATATCCCGAAGACCTTTATATGGTTACATTAGTACCTACATAATGCATATTATTATCTGTGCCTCTGTTTATGTTTACTGACTTTATCCATTTTGCACAGGCATCCTATCTTCTATCTTATCCTAAATTGCTCAATTAACAAATCCTAGGGGCAGGGGCGTGCCAAAGGGAGCAAGGACCTGGGTTAATGAGCAAAAGGGCAAGAGAAAGTAGCCTGTGTTAAAATGCAAACTGTGCCCAGACACCCAAGCTACCAAGAAAATTCTATACTAATCAACTTATGGACTATTACACAAGGTTAAACATTCATGCTGCTTTACCCTATACAAAAAGGCGAGGAACAAAATGCTATCCTAAACAAAACTTATTAAAGGCTGAGGGTTAGGAATACATACTACTTGCCCAGTGCAGTCCCATGATATATCCTGTGATGCAGATGTGACCCATTCCCCAGTGTTGCCCTATTTTAAAGCTTTTCTACATTCCCCCACTTTCTTTCAAGGAAGGGCCCAGGTGCCCCTCCTTCCCACACACTAGTTGGCAGGGTGCTGGTCCAGGAGGCCCTGGCTCCTAGTGGATCAGTGTCATGGTCCATTGACCATGCTATGGGGTAATAGAGAAGGCAGGCTCACCAGCTGGTGTAATAGTAGGTGGGTGAAATGACATGGGTAAAATCATCTCTATTGCTGCTCATTCATAAATGATGTCAATTATAATTCATAAACCGTGTTAATTGTAAACCGTGTTAATTGATCCATTCATAAATTGCTTTGATCGCCACTTTCGTTCCCGGCTGAAAAAGCCGCTTCTTTTAAAAAGTTGTCATAGCAAAGTTCTCTATCTATTACCAGTATTTTCTTTTAGATTTGTGTTTCTAATAGAAATGTTTGCCTGCCTAAAGTCTTTTAGAAATTGTATAGTTTGTATCTATTATTGTAATTATTTTTAAATCCCTTTTAGTATACATTGTAACAAACCCCATAGTGTAACAAACTCCACATTGTAAATGTTATAACTGTAAAACTCCATCTTGATTAATGTCTGTAATTGTAAATTCATTTAAATGTGTGAATGAAGGGTGTGCATGTGATAAATTTAGTCCCAAACGCCAGGTGTGACCCAGGGGTGTGCATGATGGGATCAGTCTCAAATACCAATCTGTTCTGATGAAGTACCATCTAAGTGGCCGAAGAATGCAGACACCCCTGAAAAGCACAATGAAGGATCCATCCCAGAAAGAAATGAATGTAAAGCAATCAAGACGAGATGAAAATTATGTCTGCTATTGTCTGGCAACCAACGGTCACCAAGCCCCTGGAGCAGCATGACACAGCAGAAACCAAGAACTAAAGTCTTATAAAAGACTGGGTGAGATTGCAAGGCTTTGGATAACATTCTGCATATCATCAACATCAAAGAGAAAGAATCATGGGTGCGCACTTGACAAAGACCCTGCTCTCCCTCGTGCTCAGCTTCCCTGGCCAGGTAGCTGCCACAAGCTACAAACCCCAGCAACAAACCCAAGCTGCAGTCTCAAGCCATGATCAGGACTGGTAACTATAAACTGCAGAACATCTCCTGGGGTGTTTGGGCGCACAGGTGTATGTGTGTGTGTGTGTAGAAATAAGATAGCTGTTAATTTTGTTTCTTGTAATAAAAGCAGTGTATTGCCTTTTCCCCCTTGAAAAGATCCTGGGTGCTCTTTTTGCATAACACTGGGGCTGGACAGTTGGAGTCACAGATATGGTCCAGGGTGCTGCTAAGGCAGTACACAATTTAAAACCTACCATTAAAATAACCATAAGGATAAGTAAAAGTAATAGCATCCCAACTACATAAATAATACAGATGAGGAGTGAATGAGAGTCCGTTAGGCCAGTCCGCAAGGCCCAGGCCACATCAGTCCAAGTACAATCAGCAGATAAGGTGGCTGCCAGTTGAAAGGCATTCATTCCTTGGAGGGCTTGGGCTTTCAGGACCTGTTCTGTGTTGTTCAGTTTGGAGCTCTTGAGTAGCTGTGACAGGAGCTCTCAGTCAACCCAAGATGGTTCAGCAACCTCTACAGCCCAGTCCATTGGAATACTTGGGTGTCCAGTTATATTTAGTTGCTGAACAGCTGGTATTTAAATATAATACATAGAGTGATTCAATTTCAAAGAAATATTTCCCAGGCCAAACCCCACTCGTTCGACACACCTTCCCCCATCTAGCTTCTGGCGATTGAACTTTGAAGATCCCTCCCAACAGATTTTGTTTCCCTGTTTAACCCAATGTTGTGGAGATACTGGTTCTACACATTGCAAAGATGGTGGCTCTTGTGCCCACCCCTTCCAAGTGTTACCCTACCCTACTCATATAAGTCCCATCTGTGGATAATATACTTTGGGCCCAACCATAAACCGTGTGTTGTTTACTCCAATCTTTACCTGCCACACTGGCTTGAGATTAACCCCTCTTGAGACCCACCTCCTAAAATCAATCCCATTTACATCCACCCACAAAACCAGCTTACAGAATGGTAACAGAGGTCCAATCCTCTTTAGCAAATCCTTGATTATGAGTGTACACTGGAGTAGGGTATATTCCCCAAGAGGAGCTCGCCAGGTGATCCTTAAAGACCAGTAACTTTTTAATTTCTTTGCCACATTGGTGCCTTCCACCCCAGAAGGCCATAGGCCCTGGTGAGCATGCTATAGGAGGCTTATAAAATGATGAGTTGGGATTTGTTGGACCTGGGTGTAGGCTTTTTCCCATACAGTCCCCACCAATGACTTGGTGATGTTCCCAAGGGTTAAAGTAATTATTCCCAACAAGTGATCAGTGGAGGCGAGTGGTCTTAAAAAGTGCTGATTACACTTGTTCTCACACATTTGTTCATTCTCTTTGGCTCCATGCTGTAGCCATTTCAGGTCTGGATTCTTTCAACTTGGCATCCGCACTACCTGTAGGATTACATTTTACAAACCAGTTAAATTAAATTTCCTTGTGTATTGGTACTTGTTTCCAGGTACCATCATTATGGCAGGATAAATCACATATAAATCAGCAGACAACTTTTGGTTCAGCATCCCAGGTGTACAAAAAGGTATTAGTTTTCGGTTTCCTTTAAACATCTTGTGTGGTGAGTTGTGCCTAGCACAATTTAGACAACGTTCCAGTTGTGCCATTAAATTAGCTGTCTTTCCTGGCCATTAACACAACTTTTTTTTTCTTTAAAGTCACCAATGTCTCTTTAAACCTGGGAGGCCTCCCTGCCTCCCCCACCCCCCGTCTCCAGCTGTCATGCACCTAGCTTAGGAAAACCACCCAACTCCAGTGAGAGCACAGCAGCATCACTGGTCTCATGATTGCTAGAGCCCACCAAATACTTTTCCTTAGTTTCTTTTACTACATGCTTAGTGCCTCGTTTTGTGATGCCCACCAATCCTGGATTAGATTTTTGCAATTCTTGAATTTGACTTTTCAAATCCATAATTTCCTTTACTCTTTTGGTTCTCTGTGTCTACCAAGATTATATTCTCTTGTTATTAAAATATTAAAACACACAATTGAGTAATTAAAACATTAAATGATTAAAAACAAACCCAAGCAACACTAACTGTTTGCATTTGCTGAACATTACTTACACTCCTCCAATTTTTCTTACACAACTGTACTAAAATTCCTATTTGTACTTTTGGAGAAAGTCAAGTTTTAATGGTACCACCTTATTCCCCTTTGATAATTTTGGCCAATTATACAATAATCAAATAATTTGAATCAGATTATACCTTTGTCTGCTGCCTGCAGCAGTTACTTACAATTAATTGTTTACAGATAATTCCTCAGGAAAGTGGCCCTTTTTCCTTCAGAATAGCTGTAAAAGCTCCTGGGGACAGAAGTATGGTAGTAGCCACTACCTGACCCCATTGTATAATTTAACTATTAGGGTTTCACATAATTTGAGATTTACATCATATATATTTCCACACACAAGTTCCCTTTTTTCTTGCATTACTCTAACTATTTTTACACAGCTACAAACAAATTATTTCCTTTTACATATTGGAGGCAGTTAAGTTTCAGGGAAACAAAACTCCCTTTTCTCCTTAGTGATTTTAACCAAATTATCCACAATTAAATAAAATCAGAATCCTCCGCCCCCCCCCCCCCCAGCCCCAACACCTGTCACAACCTTAAGCTTTTAATTCATACCAATGCTACATTTTACTGTTCTCTGTCCTTTAAAATCACTTACTCTTGCATTTAATTAACCATATCTTAAGTTTAGTTTATTATCCTTTGCTGCCATAGCTTTTAACTGGTAACATGCTTTGTGACTTTAAACCCTTCTATTTCTGCACTTAGGGTATGTCTACACTAGCAATTTAGGTCGACTTAAGGATGCTTAAGTTGACCTAAATTACTCCACGTCCACACCACACTTTCATTAAGTCGACTTAAGGGCGCACTTAAATCGACTTAATAACTACGGGTCGTTAGGTCGACTTAAGGTCTAAGTTGACCGTATTAAGTTGACTTAAAACCAGTGTGGATGCCCTAGGTTGACTTAATTCCTTAAGTCAATCTAGGGCTGAGAGAAGAGAGCCGCGGCTCGCAGAGCCACGGTTCTGGGACAAGGGGGTGCATCTACACTTGTAAATTAAGTCGACCTAAGCTTGCTTAAGTCGACTTAATTTACTCTGCATCTACACTACACTTTCCTTAAGTCGACTTAAGCAGCTTGCTTAAGTCTATTTAAGGAAAATTAAGTCGACTTTATTAAACCTCCTTTCAAGTCGCCAGTGTAGACCTGGAGTAGCCCTAAGTCAACTCTAAGTCAACTTAGGGCTCTCCAGGACTCCCCCACTGCCCTCCCTGCCAGGGGGTGGCACATGGAGAGTGGCATGCCCCCCCAAAGTGCAGGGCAAAGCCCTGCCCCTATGCCCTACCAGGGTCCCTGTCCCCCTTTGCCCCATTGTACCCAGGTACAATGGAGCAAAGGCTGAGCCCCCTGACACTTGGCAAGGGGTGCCCCCCCTGCCACCATGGACCTGCACAAGGTCGCCCTAGCCCCGAGAAGTTGAACTAGGCATCCAGTGTGGACGCTCTAGGTCGACTTTGTAAGGTCCCCCCTAAGTCGACTTTAAATTTAAGTGTGGACATGCTAAGTCGACTTAACAAAGTCGACCTAAATTAACAAGCATAGACATAGCCAGGGAGCCCCCGGACAAGGGAGCCACCCGGCTCCTGGGCTGAAGAGAGTCGCCGGGGCTCCCCTGAAGAAGGGAGCCACTGGGGCTCCCTGGACAGGGGAGCTTCTGGGAAGAGAGTGGCCGGCGCTCCCCAGACAGGGGAACCTCTGGGTCTCCCCTACCCGGGGAGCACTGGCGGCTCTCTTCCCTGGCACTCCCTGGACAGTGGAGCCCCAGAGGTTCCCCTGCCCCAGGTGTGCTGAAGAAGACAGCCGCCATCGCTTCCCGGACAGGGGGGCCCTGGAGGCTCCCCTCTCCAGGGAGCACAGGCCACTGGCTTCCCCAGGGCTCCCCAGACAGGGGAGCCCCAGTGGCCAGCTTCTCTGGGGCTCTCCTGTTTGGGGACCCCTGGTGGCTGGCTTCTCCAGGGTTCCCCTGTGTGGCCACAGGCAGTCGACTTAGAGCAACTAATATAGACGCTCTAAGTCGACTTAACAAGGTCAACTTAGGGTTTTTAGGTGTAGACATACCCTTAGAGTGCTGTTCCTCTTCGCCACTGTTTTCACTGAGCTAATTCTCATGCATTTTTAAGGTGGCATTATGCTTGTAAAACACGAATCAAATACAATCTTTGCAACACAGCTACCTTAGTCTGTGCTTTATCAAAACACTTCACAACCCAAATATATTTAAAGTTCCCTCGATTAACATTAAAACAAAACAAAACAAAAATATAATTCCTATAATATACAATTACTTCTCTGAAATTACTTAAAGGTACAGGGTAGGAGCAGCAACATTCCTTAATATCAAAATGTTAGGACTCCGCTGCCCTGTCTTAGTTCACACATACAGAGGGATGGAAAGAAGGGGAGGGTAAGTGGGGGACAGGGTAATAAAAGATTCTTTTAAGGTGCCCACTTGACCCTTCAGGGCCAGGTTTTCTAACTTGAGTTGCTTGAGTTCCTCCATATGGCTCTCAGCCATTTTAACTGCCATTACACTGTGATGGTTCACAGTGCACTGCCCCTCAATGACTTGCTTCACACTTAAGGATGGTGACCTCCTCCCATAAGGTGGTTAGACTGTCACAAAGCACCTGCACTAATGTAACTTTCTTTTTGTCCTGGGGACATTTGGACATGAAAGAGCCCTCCACACATCCCTGGAGAGCCTGCCAATCCTTCTGATCCCCCGGGGGACCCACATATGGGCCTCTCCACCTACCCACAAGCCAGTTAATAAAATCCCTAACCGGGGTCTCCATAAAAGGTCCGTTCAACTTACCCAGATCTATGGCAAAAAGTAGTGATCAGTCACTTCTCTCTCCTGGGATCCTGTTCGTGACCCCAAATGTTGGAAATAAACAGGTAGTCCGGGAGGAGGATTGGATCAAATGGAACCCTTTATTAACCACTCGCTCCCTCGACGTCTCGAGTGAGCACTGAGGAGGGGGTATTACAGCTCTTTTATCCAAAACAGTATGGTAATACATTCATGATTGATCCCAAAGACCCTTATATGGTTACATTAGTACCTACATAAAGCATATTATTATCTGTGCCTCTGTTTATGTTTACTGACTTTATTCTTTTTGCACAAGCATCCTATCTTCTATCTTATCCTAAATTGCTCAATTAACAAATCCTAGGGGCAGGGGCGTGCCAAAGGGAGCAAGGACCTGGGTTAATGAGCAAAAGGGCAAGAGAAAGTAGCCTGTGTTAAAATGCAAACTGTGCCCAGACACCCAAGCTACCAAGAAAATTCTATACTAATCAACTTATGGACTATTACACAAGGTTAAACATTCATGCTGCTTTACCCTATACAAAAAGGCGAGGAACAAAATGCTATCCTAAACAAAACTTATTAAAGGCTGAGGGTTAGGAATACATACTACTTGCCCAGTGCAGTCCCATGATATATCCTGTGATGCAGACTTGACCCATTCCCTAGTGTTACCCTATTTTAAAACGTTCCTACAATTAGGTGGGGCACACTATATAGCCCCCTCTGGCACCAGGATCGAAAGAAAAAATGGCCTTTGCCACCCCCAGGGGCCTGCTTCACTTTACACGAATGCCTTTCAGTCTCCACAGGGCCCGTGACCTTCCAGAGAATGATGGACCAAAAAACCCAAAAAAGTGCCGAACCAACTTCCAAGAAACAAAGGTACTTGGGCTACCTCTTAGGACATGGAAAAGTGAAGCTGCTGATTAACAAAGTACAAACCATTCATGACCAGGAAACAGGTATGCCAGTTCCTTTGCTTGGTTGGCTATTACCAGCAATTCATACCAGACTTTGCAACCATTGCACCTCCTTTAAAAGAACTATTGACAAAAAACCAGCCACAATGCGTCCAGTGGACATTGTAGTATGCAAGGGCCTTCCAGGCTTGCAAAGACTGCCTATGCCAAGAGCCAGTCCTGTACAGTACAGATTCCACTGTGAATTTGTGGTACAGATGGATATCTCGGCCGTTGGACTCAGGGTGGTCCTTTTGCAGACCGTCAATGGCAAGGAATACCCAGTCCTGTATATTAGCTGGAAACTCTTCTCCTAAGAAAAGTATTATTCCACAGTGGAGAAGGAGGCTCTATCTGTCAAATGGGCCGTGGAAGCCCTCCGCTATTACCTCCTGGGAACTCAGTTTGTGGTAGTAACGGACCACACACCCCTTATTTGGCTACAACACATGAAAGACACCAACCCCTGCCTTATGCACTGGTACCTAGGTCTTCAGCCGTTCGCCCTCACCATCCAGCATCGGGCTGGTAAAAATAATGTGAATGCGGATAGTTTATCCAGAATGGGTGAGGGAGGCCTGTGACGCTGTCAGGGTTTAAGGAACCAATTATGATATTATTTTGTATTAATATTTTATGGTTGTTATAATCCATAGGAACTATGCCATGTTTGGTGTCAATAGAAAGGTAATAATTTGTGGGGAATGATTATATAGTTTATGTGTAGGATTTGTATTCATATTAGAAGTTAGGACTATGATTGTTATATTTTAACTTGTGTAAGGCTGGGAAAATTCCCCAGACTGAATGTCTACCTGGCCATTGTCTCCTTAATGGCCCATTAAGGAAGCTCCCCAGTATAATGGGCTGAAGAAGAAAACCTGTTGAGCCACTAGGACTTAAACATGTGACTCAACTCCAGTTTGATTGGAGAGAACTGCACACAGCATGGAGAAGGCCAGAGATGATATAAGGCAGCAACCCCAACTCCATCTTGCTCTCAAGTCCTCAGTCTACAGCCAACACCCATCTTTGGAACTATTCCTCTGAGACTGAACAAAGGATTGAGGCCCACCCTAATGCTGGGTGTTTACCGGAGGAACAAGCCTGCAAACTGCTTTTCATGAACTTTAAATCATTTGTATGTATGTGATTCGCTTTGACCCTTTAACATCTCTCATATTTTGCTTCTTTTCTTCTTATATTAAACCTTTAGTTGTAGTTGCCAAAGGATTGGCTACCAGTGTGGTATTTTGGGTAAGATCTAAACCTATATTGTTCTGTGTGCTGTGGCTGGCCCTTTGGGGTCAGGAGAACCTATATCTTTAAGGGACTGTGCGGCTAGGTGGGAGCCAGAGGAGCTGGAGTGCAATAAAGGGAGCTGTTTCTATTTTGGACAGACTTCTTGGTATCCAGTGTGGGGAACCAGAGGCCTGTTTGTGACTGATAGGGAAACTGGTTTAAGTACCACCCATCAGTGTGTGGGGCGTTTGGCTCCCGGTTTTGCAGCTTGCCCTGATTTTTGCACGTCCAGGAAGGTATCCCAGGAGGCCCCGGTCACAAGGCCAATCCAGCCCCGTGACCTGGGGACTGAACTTGAGGGGCGGGGAAGGTGTGTAGGGAGCATGTGTGTGGCTTCCCTCGAAGATTGACAGGGAGCAGCAACATGCCTCTGGGTAGGCGGAGCCAGAAGCCGCCTGCCTATCAAGGTGGAACCAGAGGGGCAGGACAGGAAATAAAAGGAAGAGGCCTGGGAACCCAGTCCAGCCCAAGCCACCAGAGGAGGTGAAGGCCCCTCTGCTCCCTCCAAAGTGCCAGCCACCTTGGCTTGGCCTATGGCCTGGGGCCCTGAGGACTGGCTGGGAACTCCCACAGCTGGAGAACTGGAGATATTCCTGGGACTCCCAGGCTCTGATAGTCCTGGAGAGATGGTGGCATCTTGGGGCCCGGAGGTCACCCCTGAACCACCTGCCACCAGAGACCTAGATCTGCAACCCACGTCCTGTGACCTGGAGGAGCTGCCCCCTGCCAACAAGGGTGACCTGAGTCTGAGGGGTTATGACTTAGAGGATCTGCCCCTTGCTGATCTCCAAGAGGAGTTACAAGACCTGCCACCCTCCTGATGACATGGAGGGATTCTACACCCTACGCTGAGGAGGTTGATGAGGAAAGCCCTGAGCAGGTACCTCTGGGAGAGGGGGTAGGAAGTGGCCAAGGGGAGCTGAAGTGCAGGCGTACAGACCCGAGGCCTGCAGATGGGTCAGAGTGTTGCAGCTGGGACCCTGCTGACCCCCTGGCTGAGGCTACTGACACAACTAGGGCCCTGGGCTGGGACACAGTGGAGATGGCTGGGCCGGCATCCCCACTCTTGCTCTCCCCTCCAGGGTGACTCTGCCTGCACCAAGTCCGTTGGCTTATCTAAACCCTAGAGGCTGTATCTTTTCCCTGAAATTGTTTGTTGTGCCTGCCCCACCCTTGCAAGGGACAGGCCCACTTGTTTACACAGATTTAAAATGTGAAAATAAATTACCATACTGAGGAACTAAAAAATGAGACCATTGGAAAGTTCCTTCAACTGTGCTCTGTCAATTGGTGTCACTAAGACTATGTACACACGAAAAACTTGTCCCGCAATAAGGTATTGCGGGACAAAGAAAGCGCTATAAATATAGCACTTTGGTGTGTACACACGTGCTGGTTATATCACAAAGGAACGTTCACCCCTGTGAACACTCCTTTGTGATACAAGAGCAGTGCATGGTGGGCACCTGTCCCAATAAAAGTTATTGTGGGACAAGCAAGCGTTATAATTATAACGCTTTACTGCATCCACACAGCACTCCTTCTAGCGAAAGGAGCGTTCACACGCTCCTTTGAATTTGCGCTAGAAGGAGCAGTGCCTGGTAGCTACATATCCCACCATGCACTACCCTGCCAGCCGAAAGGCTGGTAGTGGTGCTGGCTTAAGCCCCAGTCCTGCAGCTGGGGCTCAGATGGACTGGGGCTCAGCTACTGCCGGCCAGCTGAGCAGCAGCTGAACCCCGGCTCAGCCAAGGCCATCTGCAGCAGCTGAGTCCGGGCTGCAGGGGCTCCAGCTCCTCTAGTGGGGCTCCAGCCCCTGGGCAGCTGAGCTGGGCATGGTGGGGCTCCAGCCGCCAGGCAGCTGAGCCACGCCAGAGGGCTTGAGACCCTCACTGCGGCTGCTGCCAGGCAGCCAAGCCCCACAGCCGGGCCCCGGCAGGGGCCATGAGAGCCCTGCCGGGGCCACAGCTGCAGCGGGGCTCCAGCCACTGGCCACCTGAGCTCTGCTGGAGCCCGGTGGGTTGAGGGGCTCAACTGTCGGTGGCCAGCGGAGCCTCTCCACCCACTGGGCTCCAATGGAGCTCAGCTGGCCAGCCGCTGGAGCCCCACTGCAGTCGAGGCCATGGTGGGGCTGTCAAGCCACCCCACGGGGCATGATCCATGGCAGGGCTTGGCTGCCACCGGCCAGCTGATCCCCTCTGGAGCCCCCCGGTGGGTGGCTAGGAACAGGGCTCTGCTGGCCAGTGGTAGCTGAGCACCGCCACCCACCCGGCTCAGCTGGGCTCAGCTGACCAGCAGCAGCTGAGCCCTGTCAGCCACCAGGCTCCAGCGGGGCTCAGCTGACGGGCGGCAGGTGAGCCCCCGCGGCAGCCGAGCCCTGCTCAGTCAGTGGCGGGGCTTGGCTGCTGAAGCCCTGGTCAGTGGCGGGGCTTGGCTGCTGAAGGCAAGCGGAGCCCCACTGAGCCCAGGAACGGGGCTCCGCTGCCTAGCGGCAGCCGAGCCCCACCACCCACCAGGATCAGTGGGGCTGGAGCTGAGCTCTGAGCCCTGTTGCTGGCTTGAGCCAAAGTCTGGCTCAAGCCGCTATTTGTCAATTTCACTGATCTGTTAGAGTAGTGAATTTGACAAATTTGACAGCTCCGGTGTCTCCCAAAGTGCCCTGGATTGGCACTCTGGAACATTTCCGGAGGCTGTCAGAAACGGAACAAGTGTCCACACAGGCTGTACCATGGAACAACTGTTCCGTGGTGAGTCTTACCACCCTCGTTTGGATGGTTTACATGTTGTGCGGCTAGAGGGCTATTTGCTCAACAAGAATCTTTCCCGTGTGAACGCTTTGATTGTTATCACACAGTAAGAAGCCTTACCGTGATAACTTTGTAGTGTGTACAAGGCCTTAGTTAGGCTCCATACAGAGTCTTTTGTTATTTTAAGTGACCATTTATAGCTGAAATCACTGATAATCAGGTTTAAGTGCTAGTGCTCCGATGTGCTCATTCCCCCCTGAGACCTGAAATTTGAGAGCTGTGGAACCTCAGAGACTTATTCCCAGAGGTCAGGTCACGATGGAGATGGCTGGCAGCTAAAGTAGATATTGTAAGAGGCCATTCACTAGAGTGATGACGTGAACAGCACAACCAACAATGACCAGAATGAGTGGCAGGCAGCTGGAGGAATGAGCAAAGTGCCTTCTTTCCTCCTCTTCTTTGCCATGGGAGCTGAACTCATACAAAAGTATCTCTGAACTGTGGGTCTCCACACAGTGAGGGGTGTGTGGTGGAGGGACAACAGAGAAGCATGTTAAAGGAACATTTGATTGTTGGACTCTGTTTTAGTGACTTTGCTCCAGAATGCTAGATTTGTGACTGGGAAACTTGTATAAATGTTTCCTAATAGACCAAGATTTTTAAAATGCCTTATTTGCCAAGGTCATTATCACACACCATCACTGTCTTGAGAGCTATGTTCCCTCTAAGCTGCATGGGTGTATGGCCACTCAGCAGCCATTGCACACCCATGCACCTATCTTAGACTCCTGCGCAGCCCGACCCCCTCTGCTCTTCTTCTCCCCAGCCAGATCTTCCCCGCTGCTCTCTCCCCTTCTCCCCCAGCGTGATCTTCCCCATGGTTCTCCCCTTCTCTCCTCCAGCCCGATCTGCCCTGCGGCTCTCTCCACTTCTCCCCACAGCCAATCTTCTGTGCGGCTTTCTCACCTTCTGTCCCCCAGCCCGATCTTCCCCACAGCTCTCTCCCCTTCTCTCCTCCAGCCTGATCTTCTCTGATGGTCTGTCCACTTCTCCCCCAAGCCTTTTCTTTCCTGTGGCTCTCTCCCCTTCTCTCCATCCTGACCCCCACGTTTTAAAATTTTAAGTTTATCCCCATTCATAAAACAAGACATTCATGACCACATGGCAAAATACAGGCAACAAAAACTGAGAGGTGCAGGTGATGGTAGCGGCTAGATGGGCAGCAAGTCTCATCATCTCACATTTGTTTAGTAAATTAATAAAACTACAGTATTTCAGTTTAACATTTTTATTAAAGGAAAGGACAACATCTGTGCATTTCTTTGGAATTAAGGTACTTAGGAATGGCTGGTGCTTCCGGCGCCAAAAACTGATGTCCATGCAGCACCATGCCTCACAAATTGCCGCTCAACAAGTACCATAACTTGCTCAGCTGCATCATCAGCTTAGAGGGAACTTTGTTTGAGAGGTTGTTACCTTGGAGAGTTTCTGTACTAAAAATTTTTATGTTTTAATTAATTTTACATAAGAGCACAAGACCAATGTCTAGTTAGCACAATAACCTCTCCTCTGACTTTTCCAGAGGGGTAGCAGTGTTAGTCTGTGTACAGCAAAAACAACGAGAATCCTGTGGCACCTTATAGACTAACAGATTTTCTTCGGCATAAGCTTTCATGGGCTATAACCCAAATGCAACTAACAAAGTGGGTTATAGCCCACAAAAGCTTATGCCGAAGAAAATCTGTTCGTCTATAAGGTGCCACAGGATTCTCATTGTTTCTCCTCTGACTGTGGCCAATGCCAGATGCTTCAGAGGGAATGAACAGAACAGGCAGTCATGGAGCTATCCATCCCCTGTCATCCAACCACAGATTCAACTCACAGAAGGAGACTAGGAACATTTCAGAGCATGGTGTTGTATCCATCTCTGCCCATCTAGTTAATATCATTGAGGGACCTATTTCTCCATAAACTTAACTAATTCTTTTTTGAACCCTGTTATAGTCTTGGCCTTCACAACATCTTCTGACAAAGAGTTGGTTGACAGTGTTATGGGAAGAAATACTTCCTTTTGTTTGTTTTAAACCTACAGCCTATTAATTTCATTGGGGGACATCTAATTCTTGTGTTATGTGAAGTATTAAATAACATTTCCTTATTCGCTTTCTCCATACCAGTCAAGGATTTATAGACCTCCATCATATCTCCCCTTAGTCATTTTTTTTCCAAGCTGAAAAGTCCTAGTTTTATTAAGCTCTCCTAAGAAGAAAGCTGTTTCATACCCCAATCATTTTAGTTGCCTTTCTGTGTACTTTTTCCAGTCCAATATATATATTTTGAGCTGTGGCAACTAGATCTGTATGCAGTATTCAAGATTTGGGAATACCATGGATTTATATAGCGGCATTATGATATTTAGAGGCCTGCGCGGATAAAAAAATATGGATCTGCATCTGATCTACATCCACTCAGTGTGAGTCTATATCTGATCCAGGATCCACATGCCAGGTTTTATATCCATCTGCATCTGCACCGCCCCCACCTCACAGCAGCTCCTGCTCTGAGTATAGAAGCAGAGCTTCTTTCTGATTGCTGGGGGGTGGGGAAGGGGGGAGTTGCTGGGGCTCCTAGAGTCAGAGGTAAGCTAAGCTCCCTTGAGTGACTGTCTCTGATTGGCTGGCAGACTGCAGAAAGAGCTGAGCTGGGATTGGCTGGAGTGCTTCCTTTTTTCCCCATTGTGTTGTTTAACATTGCTCACTGCTCTCCACAGCTGTAGCAGAGGCAGCAGCGGTACCGATCACATCCTGGGCAGATAAAAATATAATCCACATTTGACTTCCAATCTACAACAATGCATCTGTGGATAGTCGCAGCTGCATTCGTGGATGCGGATACAGGTGGATCTAAAGTAGATATCCATAGATCTGCAGGGCTGTAATGATATTTTCTGTCTTATTATCTAGCCCTTTTCTTTCCTAATGGTTCCTAACATGCACTTAGCTTTTGGGCCTGCCACTTATGTTCCCTCTAAGCTGCACGTGTGCATGGCCATGCAGCAGCTGTTGCACACCTGCGCAGGTATCACAGACCCTGGCACAGCAGAGGTTAAAGTAAGCCGGGGCTGCAGAGGGGAGAAGAAAGGGGACCAGCGGTAGAAAGGAGAGTTGGGGCTGAGGGAGGGCAGAGGAGAAAGAGGACCGGAGGCAGGTAGCCGGAACTGTGAGAGTGGGCACTGGGCAGTGATGGAAATTAGCCAAGGCTGCCAATGAGAGCATTGAAGCTGGCAGCAGGGGAAGGTGGGCAGAGCAGCAGACTCTCTTAGGCCATGTACACACTACAGGAATAATCGCGCAACAAGCCCGTTGCGCTTTAAAAGTCACGTGGTTTTTGTAGCACAGGATCGTGTACACACTCTGCCGCTTGTGACGGAACAGAGCCCCCCCCCTGCAATTGCCGATTTCACAAGAAACCCAATTGAATTGTGGGAACCTATCCCACAGTTCCATCCATCCAGATTCGGCGCTAAGAATCCTGGGTAGAAGGAGAGTAGCGCTGAGCACCATGAGTAAAGTCTTGGTTTCCCATGGTGCATTCTGTTCCCCTTGCATCACAAGAGTTGCTACTAGCAACTCGCACCCATTTTCAACAGTAGCACATTGCTTCCCGGAAGTCCTATTGCAGCAACATGGATCCAGGTCTGATCTCGACTGTCTCCTTCAGCATAATGAATACATCTCAGCTGGTGGCACAGTATGCGTTCAGCTCTGAATCAGAGCAGGATTCGGATGATCCTGGGCTGGTGACTGCCATGCAGAACAACAGCACCGCATTGCTGAACTCCTTCACAGAGCATCTGCACATGGTGCACCGCCGGTTCTGGTCACGAGAGACAAGCACCGAGTGGTGGGACTGCATCGTTTTGCAGGTGTGGGATGATGACCAGTGGCTACAGAACTTTCGAATGCGGAAAGCCACATTCATGGAACTGTGTGAGGATCTAGCCCCTGCCCTGCGATGCAAGGACACCAAAATGAGAGCTGCCCTCACTGTGGAGAAGCGTGTCGCAATTGCGCTGTGGAAAATGGCGAATCCGAACTGCTACTGCTCAGTCGCGAATCAGTTTGGAGTTGGCAGGTCGACCATCGGGTTAGCACTTTCACAAGTGTGCAGAGCCATTAATCGTGTTCTGCTCCGGAGGACAGTGATGTTGGACAACATGCGGGAGATCGTCGATGGATTCGCGGCCATGGGATTCCCGAACTGTGGAGGGGCAATAGATGGCACGTACATCCCTATTCCAGCTCCGGAGCATCTTGCGACTGAGTATATTAATAGGAAGAGCTACTTCTCCATGGTGCTTCAGGCACTCGTGGATCACAGGGGGCGTTTCACGGACATAAATGCGGGGTGGTCGGGTAAGGTGCATGATGCTCGCATTTTCCGGAACACGGGCCTGTACCGGAAGTTGCAGGCAGGGACCTTCCTCCCCTATGATAAAATTACTGTTGGGGATGTGGAGATGCCCATAGTCATCATAGGAGACCCAGCTTACCCACTGATGCCTTGGCTCATGAAGCCTTATACTGGACATTTGGATCCCAGCAAGGAGCGCTTCAATTACCGGTTAAGCCGGTGCCGAATGACTGTAGAGTGCGCCTTTGGGCGCTTAAAAGGCAGCTGGTGCTGTTTGTACGGGAGGCTAGACTTAAATGAGGACAACATTCCAGCTGTCATTGAGGCATGCTGTGTCCTGCATAACCTCTGTGAAAATAGGGGAGAGAAATTTCCCCCTTCATGGGACGTGGAGGCTCAGCAGCTAGAGTTTGCCTTCCAGCAGCCAGCCACTAGGAGTATCAGGGGGGCACAGATGAGAGCCGTCCGCATAAGGGAGGAACTTAGGGTGCATTTTAGTGATGGGGACTCATAGGACACATTGCATCACTGTGCAGTAGTGTTCCCAAGCACTATTGGGTGCTGATTTGGGGGTGGGGGGACGGTGCCAGTGGGCGTGTACTGTACTATGCTCAAATGAGTGAATACTAAACATGCAACAACTAATCTTATTGTGTATCAATAAAGACACTGTGCAAAGTTCAAGTGATTCAATTTTATTATTATAAAACATTAAATATTTACAGTAAGCAGTGCCTGCAAAAGGGGCTATAGATGCATGTAGGTGTGTGTCTCCATGCCATAGCTTGGCACAGGAGTGGATGTAACATTGTACCAGGAGGATCCCTGGGCTTCAAAGAACTGCTTTGAGGGAGAATGGGGCATGGGGGACAGAAAGTGTTGCTGTGGCTGCAGGGGGGGCGGGGAGCCTGGAGCAGCTGGGTCTGCAGACCAACCATGGTCTTCAGCAGTTGGGTCTGCTCCTGTAGGATGCTTATGAGGGCATCCTTCTGCTTCTGCCTCTTCACATTGTTTTCTTTGCACTCCTGCCGGCACTCCTGCCTCCATTGTCTAGTATCCCTTGCTGATGTCTCGTTGGACTGCATCAGCTCCTCATTGCTCCTGCGAGGCCTCCTCCTTATCTGTCTCAGCCGGTCAGCTGGTGCAGACCACCGACCGGCGAAGGTCGTTTTTAAGGAAAAATGAAACATCATAAGTAGTGCTATTGTTCTCACTTTCGTTAAGGAGCCGGTAATATGCTCTCCCGCCACATTCCGCTGTGCCTATGGGACAGGGCATTGCCGGGGACTGAAAGGGCTTTTGCAAAGGGAGGTTTGGGTTGCCGAGACAAGACACACAGGTCCGTGAACTATTTGCAGTGCTTTGGGTGATTAGTTCACATACGGCACTGCTATGGAAGCCAATATCTCGCTGCTTAGAGTGCCTCTGCAAGCCAGAATGCATATCCTGCATGTCACTGGTTTTCAGCCAGGACCGTACGCAGCAGGCTTGTGCGCAGCCATGGTTCCCGCTGCTGTGCTTTGCAACTGGCAAGGGAGAGTATCCCTCTATGGGGGAGGGGAAACAGTTGCTCTCCCATCGAATTTAACTAGGAGGCTGTGGAAATACATCAAGGACACCTTCAGTGATCTCAACGGAGAGGATTTCTTGACAATTACAGCATGCATTGATGCACTGCTCATGTAATGCGGGGTAGACCCCCCCATCCAAAAAAGAAAAGAAAGGATGAAACTCAAAACACCTATTTCCTGCCCGCTCTTCATTTGCCCGCAAAGCTTATCCAGCTAGCATAGAAGCCACTTCTAATGAAACTTACCAGAGCTCCCCTCTGCTGCATCCGAAGACAGTATGGAGAAGGAATCTGGGCAGCACGTGTCAGGTGGCGTGGAGAACAGCTCCTGGCTCCCTAGGTCAGCTGCACCGCTTTCACCCTCCAGGTCATCCTCCACCTCCATGTCCTCGTCGACGAATTGCTCGTCACCGTCTGCTCCAGTATCCTTTTCATGGGGGGGTGCCGACGTGTCCACATGAGCTTTTGGGGTGGTTGTGGGATCTCCGCTCAGGATTGCTTCCAGCTCCTTGTAAAATCGGCATGTAGCCGGCGCTGAGTCGGAGCGCCGGTTTGCCTCTCTGACTCTGTGGTACGTAATCCGCAACTCCTTCACCTTCGACCTGCACTGAAGAGTGTCTCTCTCGTACCCCTTCTCTGCCATGGCCTGAGAAATCTGGCCAAAAATATCAAAATTCCGTCGGCTGCCACGTAACTGTGTCTGCACAGCAGACTCTCCCCAGATGCCTATGAGATCAAGCACCTCAGCTGTGGTCCAGACTGGAGCACGTTTGCTGTGTTGAACCGCCTTTGCTCTTGGAGAACACAGCTGCAGCTGCACTCCACGCCAAGCAAACAGGAAGAGTGAAGAATTCAAAAATTCCCGGGAATGATGGGAGGGCGGGTACAGTCATGTCACAGCCACAGAGCGCAGAAGGAAGTGCAGAAGGGATGGAATTGGAATTCTGGGACATTTCCGGAGGTTTCATATTGCGCGGCAACCGTACACACACGAACTATCATGGAATAGCTCTTCCGTGGTAGCCGCTACCACCCTTGTTTTGGTGGTTTACATGTTGCGCAGTAAGACGGCTGTTACCGCGCAACAACATGGATTTGTGTGCGGACGCTGTGCCTGTTATTGCGCGATAACGAGCGTTATCGCACAATAACTTTGCAGTGTGTACAAGGCCGTAGAAAGAATGCAAAACAAATGCTAGAAAGTTTCAGTAAAAACTCAGCAACTCTCAGCTTTATGCATTTGCACTTTTCAAAGTGGTGATAAGTGATGGTGCTGAATGCTGATAATGTCTGGAAACATTAGGTGTTAAGTATTCAGTTGAAAATGAAGTGCAGTCAATTGCCCAGCCTAAAGTTATGGCCAGAAACATACGCAGCTCTGCCACTGACCAGCTATTAACAGGACTCAGAACACAAAGTTGTCATTTGAAATTGTTCTTTTCTTCCACTCTGGTGAAATGCTATTGTTTATTTCCTAGATCATTCTGTGACGTTGCTAGTCCTCGCACAAAATTTATGATATTGAGGAATATTACATTCTGGGATGCTTTCTTCTAATTTGGAAGGATTCTTTTTACTAAAATGGGTTGACATTTTATGAAATTTGATTTTTTTGTTGTTCCATGAAATTTTATATGCTGGAAATGTGGTTGTTCTGATGATGTGGCTTTGTGATCTGTTGTGACACTTATTATTTCATTTGTAGGATGGCATTGTGAGGTTTGAAAGGAAAGGAATTATGAATAATAAAGAGTAAGGACAAGTGGATAGTAGCTTCAATGAAAGATGAGCTGGTAATAAAAGGCAGTGCATGTCTGGCACACTAAAAATGTTCTTAGACATTGTCACTTATACACGGACAGATGATAAGTTCACATTCCTGGCTCAGCTGGTTGATGTATGTGGCACATTTCAAGGAACTAGTGCAAATGCTGAGTGAGGCTTCAGTCTAATGAACAATATAAAGACAAAGACTCGTAATAGGTTGGAAGTTTCTCATCTCGACATGCTAATGTGCATCAAATCATAACTAACTGCTAGATTCGAGGTTCACCTTGATATGTATTCTAGAAATGTGACGAAGACAGGCTACAAAAACTGTGAGGTATGAGGCTGGGTAGGCAGCACGTGTCATTGTCTCACATTTGTTTAGTAAAATAATAAAACTACAGTATTTCAGTTTAACATTTTTATTCAAGTTTCAATGAAAAGACACCATCTATGCATTAGTCTTCAGTTAAGGTATGCTGATGTTTCCAGCACCAAAAAAACCATTGCCCATGTGGCGCCATGCCTCACAAATTGTCGCTCAGCAAGTACCATAAATTGCTCAGCTGCATCATAAGATTAGAGTGAACAGCCTGCCACTGTACATTTAACAGAATTCTTCAGAGAACTATCCACAATGGGCTCCAGCATCTCTTCCTTTAGTGGTAACAGCTAAGTTAAACCCCATCATTTTATATGTATAGTTGGGATTCTGTTTTCAATTGTGTATTACTTTGTATTTGTCAAAATTGAATTACATCTGACATTTTATTGCCCCAGCACCTAGTTTTGTAAGATCCCTTTGTAAAACAAAACCCCCAGAAGGATGTAGATAAAGTGCTTCACAGAAGGTTTGAGTAGCCAACTTTGTGTGATAATCTAATTAAATGGTCATGAACCACTTTTCAGTTTTTACTATGGTGCCATACAGCCCACCTTAACCACCACAGCCTCACACCACATTGGCCCTCGCCCCTCCCTCACCCATAAATTGAAACACCCACCTTACTTTTTATTCCTCAGGAAAACACTGCTTCCAGCACTGCTGGCTCTGCTAGATGGGAACAATTTGTATATTTTTCTATATTTTCATTTCTGTCCACCAAGTTGAGAATGAGGCCTCTATTGCTTGGGACCCTAGGTAGTCACCTGCTTTGCCTGCCCCTAAAGCTGCCTCTCTTGAGAGGTTATCGAGTTCAAACTGCCCACTCTGTGGCAGGACCAAATATAGTTAGACCATCCCTGACAGGTTTTGTCTAATCTCTTCTTAAAAACCTCCAGTGATGGGGATTCAACAACCTCTCTTGGAAGCCTGTTCTAGTAAATAACTGCTCTTATAATTTGAAAGGTTTTCCTAATATCTAATCTAAATCTCCCTTACTGCAGATTAAGCCAATTACTACTTCACCTGCATTCAGCAGACATGGAGAACAATTTATCACCATCTATATCAACCCTTAACATGTTTGAAGATTATGTGCCCCCTCTCCCCCAACTTCCATCAGTTTTCTTTACTCAAGACTGAACAAGCCCAGGTCTTTTTTTCAATGGTCCTCATAAATCAGGTTTTCTCAAACTTTTATAGTTTTTGTTGCTCTCTTTTGGACTCCTTCCAATTTGTCAGCTCCTTTTCTAACACGTGATACCCAGGATTGGACATAGGTGAGGCTTTACCAGTTCCACATAAAGTAGATGAATCATGTCCCATGTCTAACATATGACACTCCTGTTAATACACCCCAGCATTATATTAGCCTTTTTCACAACAGCACCACTGTGTAAGCAGTGAGGTGGCAAATTTGCAAATGATAAAATACTACTTCAATCTAAAGCAGACTCTAAGGAGTTACAGAGGGTGACTGGGCAATAAAATGGGTGACTGGGCAATAAAACGACAGATTAAATTCAGTGTTGATAAAAGCAAAGTAATGCACATTGAAAAACATAATCCCAACTGTACATATAAAATGCTGGGGTCTAAATTAGTTGTTACTGCTCAAGAGAGAGAGATCTTGGAGTCTTTGTAGACACTTCTCTGGAAACACCCACTCACTGCGTAGCAGCAGTAAAAACACTAGAAAAAAGTTAGGAACTATTAGAAAAGAGATATACAGTAAGATAGTGCCATTATGGTATTTTCTATGTAAATCCAAAGTATGGCCACATCTTTAATACTGCATGCAGTTCTAATCTGAAACTGGGACTGTTCAGCACAGAAGAGAAATGACTAAAGGTGGCTTTGATAGAAGTCTATAAAATCAAGAATAGTGTAGATAATGTGAATAAGGAGGTATTATTTACCTCTTCACATAATACAAGAACTAGGGACCAGTTCATTAAATGAATTGGCAGCAGGTTTAAGACAAACAGAAGGAAGCACATCTTCACACAATGTACAGTGAACCTGTAGAATTCATTGCCAAGGTAAGTTGTGATGTCCAAAAGTTTAACTAGGTTCAAAAAATAATTTGATAAATTCATGAAGGATAAGTCCATCAATAGCTATTAGCCAAGATGGAAAGTGATGCAACCCTAAGTTTCTTACTGTCAGATGCTAAGACTGGACAACAGGGAATGGATAACTCAATAATTGCAATTTCTGTCCATTCCGTCGGAGGCAGCTGACATTGGCCACTATTGGAAGACATGATATTGGGGAAGATGGTCCATTGGTCTGACCCAGGATAACCATTCTTACATTGTTAGCTCATATTCAATTTGTGATCTGTCTGGAGTACTGGTTATCATTGGTGGCAGAATACAGTACTAAATTGACCTCTGAGCTGCAATATCTATGAAGCCACAGTGCTCTTCTTTCTAAGAGCAAAGAATATGTAATCTGTCTGTCTGTCCATCTGCCTCCTCATCAGTCACTTAACCAAGATTTACTTGTAAATCCACAGAAAATTCACCCTGCTGGATGTGCTTCTTTTTCACTAAATTATATTATTTTCATTTCTGTCTTCAGACAAAAGCTCGTAGCAATAGGAACCATCTTGGGGACAAATTGCTAGAGCCCTGCAGATCTGGGGGTATCTGCGGGAAACCGCATCCGTGGTTGTGGGTGCGGATATCCGCAGACCCATTGTTGCAGATTGGCTGCAGCTGCGGATTCTATTTTTATACTCAATCCCAGCAGCTGCTGCTACGATTTGCATCATCAGTAGCACACACGTTCCAGCCAATCCCACTTGAGCTCTGATTGGTGGTCTGCCAGCCAATCAGAGTCTCAGTCACAACAGGCTGGGGCTTGGAGAGACACCACTCACTGTCAATCAGTTAGCATGCTGGCCTTTGACTCATTTCCCATGCCTCCCATTTCTCCATTTTCTTGTTTGTGGTTCATATGCCATGCTGTCAATCAGAAATTTCATTGGTGGCCAAGGAAATCTGATTGACAGCATAGCATGCAAATCGCAAACAAGAAAAGGAAAAAATGGGTGGGACCCATATGGTGAATGAGCCAATCAAATGCTAAAATGCTGACTGTGAGCCCAAGCTTAGTTGTGGATGAGATTCTGGATCCACATAAAACATGGCATGCGGCTCGCGGATTGGATGAAGACTGACATTGGACGGGTACAGTCCAGTTTGGGATCCACATTTTTGTATCCACACAGAGCTCTATTCCTGGATTCTGTTTTCCAGCTCTGCCACAGACTCTCCGTATAACCTTGGGTCAGTCACTTGGCTTTCATTTCTCCCTGAGCGTGTTTCTTGGCTGCACAAAGCCCAGGACAGTGAGGCTAAATCTATTCAGGGCTGGTAGGAGGTGGGGGTGCAGTCACAGGAGTCATAGAAAAACCATTCTGACCACTGCACAGGGTCTGACAATGGAAGTGATGGGATTAACATCGTGGGGCAAGAGCTGTGTCTTTGTTCTGTATTTGTACAGCCCCGGGCACAATGGAGTCCTGGCCATGACTCTGGCTCTTATGTACCAGGTCATGAAGGAAAAGGAAAAAGGGACCTTCATTCTTCTGAAAGAAGGGAACCTAGGGAAGTGCCCATCATGTTTCAATTTCTTTAGGGACATAGCAACGGTCAAAGTGTATCAGCCCTTTGGTACATCTATCCCATTATCCCACCCCTTGGAGCTGTCCAAGCTCTTCAGCTCATACAAAGAAAATGATGCATGTCTCGAAACAGTCTTATTATTGTTACCCCACTGCCCTCCCCTCATATCCCAGGCTATATCACACAGACATGTTGTGTCTTGTCTCCCATTAGCATGTCCTGTTTTTGGGGCACACTCTGTATCCCTCTGCAGCACTCATCACAACAGGACCATGATCTTTCACAGGGGACCACAGGTACCTTCAGTTCTACAGAAGAGCATGTGCAATGATTTACCAGGGAGATTGGAGCTGTGGCGAAAGCACTGGCATGAGACTCCAGACAGCCTGGCTCAATTCTCAGCTCTGCTGTAGACTCCCTGTGTCACTTGATCTGTGTGTGCCTTAGTTTCTTATCTGTAAAATGGGGATAATGGTGCCCCCTTTTGGCAGTTTAGCACATCAGCTCCTTAGGGTTAAGAAACACTCCCTTGATCAGTGGTTTTCAAACTTTTCTTCTCAGGACCCAGTAGAAAAAAAATCATTTATGCCCATGACCCAGCAATTACATCTTTAGGCAATGCATTCCAGTCTTTTGGCAGTGGAAGCAGGGGGTGCCACAACCCAGTGCCTGAGAGTCTGTGACCCAGTACTGTGTCCCAACCCCAAGTTTGAAAACCATTCTCCTTGCTTACTTCCTGCAGTCCCTTCCAACCCTAATTTTCTATGATTCTATGAAAATGGGATTTAGGTTCATAAATCACTTAGGGGGGTTTCAAAATCTTATCTTCTATTGATCTTCAGGGCATGCTGAAAAGCCCAGCTGTTCTCCCATGAACATTAGGCCACTCTGTAGCACAGGTTCCTGCTGACATGGAGTTCATGGAAGGGAATTTTTTCCTCCCTTTTTTGAGTTTGCACAAGATGCTGCCCTTGATTTTGTAGATTAGTGTGATACGGTTAAGATCTTCAAAGTCAGCTGTGAGATTTGAATCTCCAATTCCTATTTATTTTAATGCAGACTCAGTGTGCCTTTGAAAATGACAGGCTTAAAGCACATTCGGAAAAGCTAGATGCTTTTCTGAGCACTTTTCTGATTTGTAGAGCTCCAGGTAGATAAGTGGGGCAGTATGGGGAAGGGGAGAGACACAGAGGTTCACATAAGCCACTGAATAGTCATGCAGATGAATTTGTAGACTTATTTCAATACAGAGAGACCCACATGTTATATCTGCAGATGCAGCACATCAATGTGCAGTCGTTTGACCCCCTGTCAGTTTTCTCAGAGCATCTTTCACCTCCTTGTTCCTCAGCATGTAGATGACAGGGTTCAGCATGGGTGTGGCTACATAGCAGAGGAGCTGCACTGGGGTCACCAGCACTTTGCTCAGCTGTGGCTGAGTGTACAGTAGGGCACAGGGCCCAAAGAACAGCGTTACCACTGTCAGGTGTGAGATGCAAGTGGAGGCTGCTTTGCGCCACCCTTTGGCTGAGGTCATTTTCAGGATGGAGTAGATGATGCAGATGTAGGAGAGGACGATGAGGAGGAAGCAGGTCATGGGCACCACTCCAGTGTTGGTAAAGGTGACAGCCTCAATGATGTATGTGTCCGCGCAGGCCAGCTTAACCACAGGGAAAATGTCACATAAAAAATATTCCACCTCATTTGGCCCACAGTAGGGTAGTGTGAAGGTCAGGCTGGTGAGAATGGTGGCGTGGAAAGAGCTGATGATCCAGGTTCCGACAGCCAATATTGCGCACATCCTCCAGTTCATGATGATAAGGTAGTGAAGGGGGTGGCAGATGGCCACGTAGCAGTCATAGGCCATGACGGTGCAGAGCAGGCATTCAGTGCTAGCAAGGAAGTGGAAGAAGAAGACCTGAGACATGCACCCACTGAGAGAGATGGTTTTACTTTTGGTCCAGAGATTGAACAGTAATTTAGGGGTGCTGATAGAGGAGAATCCAAGATCCACCACAGAGAGATTGCAGAGGAAGAAGTACATGGGGGTGTGCGGGTGAGAGTCAGCAAAGATGACTGATAAGATAAACAGGTTGCCCAACAAGGTGCAGAAATAGAAAACTAAGAAGCTGATGAAGAGGATGGCCTCACGACCTTTGATGTTGGGGATCCCTAAGAGGATGAATTCTGACACCACACTGTGATTCTTCATTTTCATGCGAGAAAAGGTCTTTGCCAAAAGCACAAAGATAATGCAGCCAGATTAGCAATCTTGATCAATCATGATTTCTTTTTTCTTAGCACACCACAATTTAATTTCAAAGGGTAAATCTTTCTAGCCAGCATAAATCTGGTGAAAATGCGTGGAGAATCAGCACTTTAATATTTCATCAGTTCTATTTCTTGCTACTTAATTTTACTTTCCTTTCTTCTTTTCCATTCACTTACCTTCTATCCTATTCAGTTCTTATAGATCATCCTAGGGAGAAGTACATGGGGGTGTGTAGGTGGGAGTCAGCAAGGGTGTCTGATAAGATAAACAGGTTGCCCCTGAGGCTGCAGAGGTAGAAACCAAAGAAGCTGACAAAAAGGATGGTGTGGAGGCCATCACTGCTGGAGATTCCTGAGGGGATGAAATGAGTCAGCACGGTGTGGTTAACCAAACCCACTTGGGACTTATTCCTGGGGTAGGGGAGAGAAATGATACCGATGCATTAGTGAAACAAAAGGAGATATCCTATTGCACCAATGCTCTCCTGTAGGTGGTTGCTTCTGGCCTCTGTCCCTCTGGGTGGTCTCAGGGGTCTCCCTGCCATGAATAACAGGGCTCTGAGGCATAACCTGGTGCAAACACCTGTGCTGGTATATTTACAAAAGTTCAGGCTACACTACCCACTCCCACCCAAGCCTCTGTAGGCCCCGAGGCATAGGGCTTCTTACCCTCCAAAACCAGGATGCACACACTGAGCTACCAAGCTCCCACCTTCCTCCCTGGCCACATCTCCATGGGTTTTTCTCCTCCATGCTTATGTAGGTACCCCAGGCAGGGAAACAGCTTTCCCCATGATTAGCCTCCTCGGGCCAGAGTCTATCATGGCCTAATTAGTGCTTTCGGATGGGGCTCCCTTCCCCTGCTTTCTATGGCCCTACTAGTGCCTTTTACCCCAGCCCAGGCACTGAGAGGGTAGCTGGCAGAGGCCCCGAGGGGCTTATTCTCCCT
Source organism: Pelusios castaneus (assembly GCA_007922175.1). Lineage (NCBI taxonomy): Eukaryota > Metazoa > Chordata > Testudines > Pelomedusidae > Pelusios > Pelusios castaneus. Next base: position 193,788 of record ML685962.1, read on the forward strand.
CCATTTTGCCACATCACCCTCCCTTCCACTGCCCCCCTCTTCCCTGCCAGTTTATCATGCCAGTTGGGATCAGGCCTCATTGTGCTGGTGCTAAACACAGAAAGAGAAAATGGCTGCCTGGAAGCATTACAATCCAAAAATGAACAAAGGGGATGTTTTAATCTAAACTAGTTTAGTTTTTTCTCTTCTCTTCTCTCTTGTTCTTCTTCAACTCTAATTTATACAGGCTCCTTTACCACCATTATCACCAGAGTATCTATGACCATCCCACTTGCATGTTAGGCAATGTGACTAAGATTTGTCATGTGTGCTTTGTTCATCCCCTCAGCCTCTCTGCAGAGGGTTTACTGTGAGTGCAGCAGAGTAGTCTGCTTTGGGAGGGATTCATTCTTATAAATCTAGGTGCTGCTGCTGTGTTTGTGTTAGAGAGGGTTAGGATGCAACACAGGAACAAATGAATTTGGTGAAGAATTGCCCCAGCTTTGTTCAGGCTATGAATTGTTGGTGAATTTAAGGGGGTTAGAGAGAGAGGAAAAAGAACAGGAGAAATACCCAGAGATTCTCATCTGCTCAGCCAAGACCAGCAGAAGTGGTTCCATAGATATCATGAGAAAGGGGAATTTTTAGGTCAGATCTGATGGAAAATAATGAAGTCTCTGTTTGCATTTTATTAGGGAGTTTACTCATGCATGAGAGGCCTTATTGAAAGACAGAAGCCGGTGAGTTGGAGTTATATAATGCTGTTCTTGCAGACATGCTGCGGAGATGGGGGAAAGATCTCCCGTCAACTTAATTACTCCAGCCCCCACAAGCAGTGGTGCTTAAGTTGCTCAGAGAAGCCCTCCCGCTGACATGACATTGCTCACCGCAGGACATAGGACAGTACAACTTATGCTGGCTTATTCAACCCCCTCAGCAACATAACTTATCCTGACCTGAAATGTAGTGTGTACACAGCGGGAAGAGGGAGATACACAACAGAGAGACAAGCAAACAGGTACTACAGACAGAGAGACAGATAGATATTTGGATTTTTCTCTGAAGAAAATATTTGGGTGAATCTTCCTTGAGAGAGGCAGATTTCAAGACAGGAAGAGATGGAGGGACAAAATAGGCTAATCATACCCTCCCCTCCCTAAATTTATCAAGCTCAGATTTGAAAGCAGTTATGGTTTTTGCCCCCACAACTCCCCTTGGAAGGCTATTCCAGAACTTTACTCCTCTAATGGTTAGAAACCTGCTTCTAATTTCAAGCCTAAATTTCTTGGACATTTTATAACTATTTGTTCTGATGTCCACATTGGTGCTGTACTCAAATAATTCCTCTCCCGCCCTGATATTAATCCCTCTGATGTATTTATAGAGAGCAATCATATCCCCCCTCAACCTTCTTTTGGTTAGGCTGAACAAGCCAAGCTTCTTGAGTCTCCACTCATAGGGCAGGTTTTCCACTCCACAGACCATCCTTGTAGCCCTTCTCTGCACCTGTTCCAATTTAAATGAATCCTTTTTAAACATGGGGGACCAGAACTGTGCACAATATTCCAGATGGGGTCTCACCAGTGCCTTGTACAGTGGCACTAACACCTCCCTGTCTCTACTTGAAATACCTCTCCTGATACATCCTAGAAATGCATTAGCTTTTTTCACGGCCACATCACATTGGCGGCTCATAGTCATCCTACTATCAACCAGTACTACCAGATCCTTCTCCTCCTCAGTCCATTCCAAATGATGCGTCCTCAACTTATAGGAAAAATGCTTGTTATTTGACCCTAAATGCATGACTTTGCACTTCCCATTATTAAATTTCATCCTATTCCTGATACTCCAGTTTACAAGGTCATCCAGATCTTTCTGTATGGTATCCCGAGCCTTCTCTGTATTGGCAATACCTCCCAATTTGGTATCATCCGCAAACTTTATTAGCACAATCCCGCTTTTTGTGCCAAGGTCAGTAACAAAAAGGTTGAACAAGATCGGTCCCAAGACAGATTCCTGAGGGACTCCACTGGTAACCTCCCTCCAGCTCGACACTTCACCCTTCAGTATGACCCGCTGTAGTCACCCTTTTAACCAATTCCTTATCCACCTTACTATATTCATATTAATCCCCATCTTCTGTAACTTAACTAATAACTCCCTATGTGGAACTGTATCAAATGCCTTGCTGAAATCTAAGTAAGTTAGGTCCACTACATTCACTTTACCTAAAAAATCTGTTATCCTTTCAAAAAAGGAGATCAAGTTGGTCTGGCACGATCTCCCTTTTGTAAAGCCATGTTGTATTTTATCACAGTTACTGTTATCCTCTATAGCCTTAAGTACTTTCTCCTTCAAAATTTTCTCCAAGACCTTGCATACTACCGAAGTCAAACTAACAGGCCTGTAGTTACCCAGATCAATTTTATTCCCTTTCTTGAAAATAGGAACTACATTAGCTATTCTCCAGTCATACGGTACAACCTCCAAGTTACAAATTCATTAAAAATCCTCGTTAAAGAGCTGGCAATTTCATGAGCCAGTTCCTTTAGTATCCTCAGATGGAGATTGTCTGGGGCCCCCATTTAGTCTCATCCAGCAGCTCAAGTTTGGCTTCTAACTCAGGTATGGTAATTTCCATTTTCTTGACCTCATTCCCACTAGCTTCCCTACCTCTATCCCCCAGCTCAACTTCACTCTCATTGAAAACAGATGCAAAGTACTTATTTAGACATTCAGCCATGCCTAGATTATCCTTGACCTCCACCCCATCCTCAGTTTTTAACGGTCCCACTTCTTTCTTTGGTTTTTTTCCTATTTATATGGCTAAAGAACCTTTTACTATTGGTTTTAATTCCCTTCGCAAGGTCCAGCTCAGCTTGACTTATTGCCTTTCTCACTCTCTCCCTACATGTTCTGACCTCCAAAAGGTAGCTTTCCTTGCTGATCTCTCCCCTTTTCCACTCCTTGTAGGCTCTGTGCTTCCTCCTAATCACCTTTCTGAGATGCTTACACATCCAGCTTGGTCCACAGTTCTTGCCTATAATTTTTTTCCCCTTCGTCGGAATGTAGGCTTCAGATAGTTCTTGCAACTTTGATTTGAAGTGATTCCAAGCCTCTTCTACCTTTACGTTCCTGAGTTTTTCTGTCCAGTCCACTTCCCCAACTAATTCCCTTAATTTTCTAAAGTTAGCTTTTTTAAAGTCAAAGATCCTAGTCGCTGATTTATTTTTGTTTATCCTTCCAATTAGTTTGAACTGAATTAGCTCATGGTCACTTGAACCTAAATTGTCCCCCACAACCAGTTCATCTATGGGGCCCTCGCTACTCGCCAGTACTAAAGCTAAGATGGCATTCCCTCTAGTTGGTTCGGTAACCATTTGGAGAAGAAATTCATCAGCTATCACATCCAGGAAAAACTGGGGCCTCTTATTACTACTAGCACACGTCCTCCAGTCTATATCTGGGAAGTTAAAGTATCCAATAATCACACAGTTCCCAGTAGTATTAACTTCCTTAAAGGCCTTAAAGAGGTCCCTATCCATGTCTAGATCAGATCCCGGCAGTCTGTAACACACTCCAAGCACTATTCCAAGAGAAACTTTAGTAGCTTTTTTCCCTAACATGATTTTTACCCAAATTGATTCTGTCTTGTTAATTCCATCACTTTGAATTTCCCCTACAGTCTACCTCCTCATTGACATACAATGCCACTCCCCCACCTTTGCCTTTATATCTGTCTTTCTTAAAGAGCACATAGCCTTCAATACCAGTACATCAATCATGACTACTATTCCACCATGTTTCAGTTATCCCTATAATATCTGGTCTCACTTCCTCTACCAGTAGCTCCAGTTCCTCCATTTTGTTACCCAGGCTTCTCGCGATAGTATATAAACATTTTAGTTTATGCTGCTTAGCCTCACTCATGTTCTTTGCCTGTTTCAGCACAGTCATTCCACAGACAATATCACTCGCTAGACTGGCATTTACACTCCTCCTCCTCGTAACTCTCATGCCGCTCCGTATTTCTGTGTCCTTTCTTATTTCATTTTCCTCCTTCTCAACACTAATATCAGGTGCAGAGATTATTCAGGCATCTCCCAACCATTGCCCACGAATCCCTAGTTTAAAGCTCTCTTGATCAGTTGTGCTAATGTCCCTCCCAGAAGTCTGTTTCCCTCCCTACTCAGGTGCAGTCCATCCCAAGAGAACAGTCTTCTGTCCATGAATGCCTCCCAGTGACCATACATGCCAAATCCCTCCTTATAGCACCACTGCCTGAGCCATCTGTTTATCATCGGGGTCTCCTCACACCTTTGTTGTCCTCCTCTAGGGACAGGCAGAATCCCACTAAAGATCACCTGAGCTTCTATTTCCTTGAGAGTCCTCCCCAGCCTGGCATAGTCACCTTTGATACGTTCCAGTGAGAATCTACCTACATCATTTGTACCCACATGAAGGACAATCAGAGGATTCTTTCCAGCTCCCGTTAAGATCCTCTTCAGCCTCAGATCAACGTGCCGTATCTTCACACCCAGCAAACAGCATACCCTTCTGTTTTCGGGATCAGCTCTGGTTATAGGCCTGACTGTCCTTCTCAACAGGGAGTCCCTAATCACATACACTTGCCTTTTCCTGGCACCAGTGCTATTCACTAGCCTATCCCCACTTTGTTCTGGTTGCAAGTCCTCAGTCCTCTTGTTTTTCTCTGCAATCGTTTGCATCCGCTCCCAAGTCCTTCTAGGGCTTTTACTGGGAGGAATCTCCATAGGCTCATCCCCTCTTTGGACAGGACTAGCTGCTCTTCTCTTTTTCCTTGCACTCCCAACATCAGTCACTACATGCTCTGCTCCTCCATTTGCTGACCCCGCAAACCTGTTTCTGAGCTCTATTTCTCCTTCGCTAGCCCGTCTTTTCCTCTGCCGACTTCTCACAGTCACATGCTTCCACCAGCCACTTTCATCTCCCAGTATTCTGCCCTCACAGTCTAGTCCTGCTTCCACCTGCAGGTCTGGCATTTCTCTTAAAACCTCCTCACCTGACTGTTCCATCAGTTGTTCAAAACCCCTTCTAAACTCAATGAGAGTTTCCGCTTGCATCTCTAACCCCTGAATTTTCTCTTCCATCAACCCTGTGAGGTGTCACTTCATGCACATATGGGTCCTTGGAGGCAATCCCTCCAAGATCAAGTACATCCCGCAGCTTCCACATCTTGTCATCTTTGCTGTTGTTTCCCCGGCTTGAGTGTCTACTATGGTTGCCTCTGTATTTGCCATAGCACTTCTCCTATTCCCAGTCTGCACAAAATAAACCCCAACACCACAAGAAAAGCAATACAAGAAACCCACCCTCCACCAAAACGCCCCCTCGAAACTCCCCTGTTCACAGCCCTGTTACCTGCTCCTGTGTGCCGCTGCCACTGTGTGCTGCTGCCTGCTGGAGTGGCTGCCTTTATAGCTCCCTCAGATGGGAAGCCCCACCCCTAACTGGGGTCAGATGATCTCTCTCCACCACTCAGCCCCTGCAAACTGAATAAGAGAAAAAAGAAAAAAGAAAAAAAGAGGGAAAGGAAAAAAGAAAAACAAACAAAAATACAAACAACAAGCCCTACAACTCCCCCAGGACTCCTCCACAGCCCTAAAGGGTCATTCAAACCCTAAAGGCTCACTCCAACTCCTCTGTTCACAGCCTCTATGCGCTGTTGCCTGCTGGAGTGGCTGCCTTTATAGAGGGTCTAGACCCTGCCTCCCCCACTGGTTTCCAAATTTCTGTTTTTTTGTAAAGCAAGTAAAAGCAGCTGACTTAGAGACAATGCCAATAAAACAGCAAAGGGTGGAAAACAAGAAAAAATCCTCATGTTATTCCAGGTTACGGTTTTGCACACACTGCATGCTACTCAAAACTCAAGTGCAACATATGCAGAAGACAGAATACATACAGAGGATACACCCAAAGTATCTTGCATGTAATCAGGGTAAAGTTCCCAATCTTTACTAGCAAATTTTCTTCCTTTTTATTTATTTATTTCCCCATCTCTCTCTCGGAGTAGAGGGTAAAATTCTCAAAAACCACCTAAGTAACTCAGGAGAGCAAGTCCCATTTTCAAAAGCCATTAAGGTCTCCAGTTCTGACTGACATTCAATGGGACATAATCTCTGCCTGACCGTATTTTCCAAAGTGCAGACATAGTGGGATTGTCAAATAGATCTTGGTGTTTTGGCCCAGATTTTTGTTACCATTTTGGGTAACCCCACCTGCATTTCCCCTTAATGGTTAGCAAGGATACTCACTCTCAGGCTTCCAGTCCCCTAGCCATTGCCTAGCCATGCTGGGTTCAGTGGCATTGCACGCCTAATTCCTATTGGCTTTGTTGAAAATCTCAGTCTGAGTGAATGGTCTAGGGTCAAAAAATAACTTGGAAGAAGAAGCAGGAACCTGCAGAGATTTCCTCGACCTCAATGTGAGTGCTACCCACACACCATTCCTCCTCTGATCATTGGGATGAACATCACACTGCATGTTCTCAGTCTCGGGCACATTCTCTTATCCACCCCTTTGCACAACCAGTGTTCGGGGAAAGGATCTTTGGGCCTTGTCTACACGATCAGATTATAGCGCAACTTCTGAACTGTGCTATAAGAAGCACGTGATGTTTATCGCGGTGTAGCGCGTACACACGTCGCTCCTTGTTCCGTCACAGAATTCCTCGCTGTAATGCGCATTATCGCACTGAATTCTGGGCACGTATCCCAGCGTTCCATTTTCCCTGAGTCCACGCTTGGAATCATGGGATGAAGGAAAGGAGCACAAAGCACCATGGGTAAACTAGATGTTTCCCCTGGTGCATAGCGTTTCCCTAGCGTCTTCTGCGTTGCCAATAGCAACTCATGCCTATTTTCAATAGTGTTTGCACGGAGCATGCCATTGGAAAGCAACAAAATCAGCATCAGCATGGATCCTGCTCTGGTCTCCACTCTTGCCCTCCACATGCTGAACACATCTCGGCTGGTTGCTCATTACATTATGAGCTCCCAGCCAGAGGATGACACAGAGGAGCAGAGGCTGATCAATGCCATGCAGAGCAACAGAACCGCGTTGCTCAGCACCTTCACCAACCATCTGCACACAGTCCAACGCCGTTTCTGGTCACGAGAGATGAGCACCGAGTGGTGGGATCGCATTGTTATGCAGCTGTGGGATGACGAGCAGTGGGTACAGAACTTAAGAATGTGGAAAGCAACATTTCTGGAACTGTGCTCAGAGTTGGTCCCTGCCCTGTGACGTAAAGACACCAACATGAGATCAGCCCTCACTGTGGAGAAGCGTGTAGCGATAGCTGTTTGGAAGATGGCGACTCCTGACTGCTACCGGTCCATTGCAAACCAGTTTGGAATCGGGAGGTCCACCGTCGGATTAGCCCTGTCACAAGTATGCACAGCCATCAATCGCGTTCTGCTACGGAGGACGGTGACGTTGGGGAATGTCAGTGAGATTGTGGACGGCTTTGCTGCCATGGGATTCCCTAACTGCGGGGGAGCCATAGACGGCACACACATCCCTATTTTGGCACCGGATCATCATCTGATGTACCGAGTACATCAACAGGAAGGGCTACTTCTCCATGGTGCTGCAAGCACTCGTGGATCACAAGGGGCGTTTCACTGACATCAATGCTGGGTGGTCGGGAAAGGTGCATGATGCTCGCATTTTCAGGAACTCCGGTCTGTACCAGAAGCTGCAAGGGGGTACTTTTTTCCCTGATAAAAAAATTACAGTGGGGGATGTGGAGATGCCCACCGTTATCCTCGGAGACCCAGCCTACCCACTGATGCCATGGCTCATGAAACCGTACACCGGTAACCTAGATCAAAGCAAGGAGCAGTTCAATTACAGATTGAGCCGCTGCAGAATGACTGTGGAGTGTGCCTTTGGCCGTTTAAAAGGCCGCTAGCGCTGTTTGTATGGGCGGCTGCACTTGTCGGAGGACAACATCCCTGCTGTGATTGCGTCTTGTTGTGTCCTCCATAATATTTGTGAAAGTTGGGGAGAAAAGTTTTGCCCAGTGTGGGCTACGGAGGCACAGTGCCTCGAGGAGGCATACAAACAGCCAGCCACTAGGAGTATTAGGGGGGCTAAAGGGGAAGCTTCTCGCATAAGGGAGGCACTCAGGGAGCATTTCAATTACGCCCTCCCCTAGTTTGATTTTAGGACGCATCTGCTGCACCTTATGAAAGTACCCATGTGTAAAAATAAAGCCATAATCAAATGATTTTATTCTGTTTTTATTCAAACCTATAAGGTTGGGGTTACAGGTGTGTGTAGCTGAGGGACTCTAGAAAGTATGGGGGTGGAGAGCTAGTTGTTGGAATGCTACGGTGGGACGGATGCACTTCAAAGAAATTCTTATAGGGACTACAGGGGGTGGGAGGCAGACACGGCTGAAGTGTCTGTAGTGGAGCCCTAACATCAATCGCCTGGGTCTGCAAAGCGATCATGCTCTTGAACAGTTCTGTTTGCTCCTTCATGACGCTTATCAGTTCCTCGGTGTGTGTTTTCCACATCTGCTGGTATTCAGCTCTGAATGCTCTAGTCTCAGTGGAGGAATCCTGTGCAGCTTTCAAGGATTCCTGTGTAGCTTTCAACACGTCCTGAAACATATCCTCCCTGTTCCTTTGTGCACGCTGCCGAATGTTTCTCATTTGGGCAGCGGGGGTAGACAACGGTCTTCTCAAGGTCTGTTCTAAAGAAAGAAATAATTGTAAAGCTGCTGTTTACACATAGCCAGGATAAGAAAATTAACCTTCTAGTAGCACATTACTCTGGAAGGTGCAGTGTGGTCAACATCCTATGCCTTGCTGAAGCGGACAAGGTACGTCCTAGTAGACAGCTTTACTGGGGACTAATAATCAGCGTTGGGCACACAGATGGAACCTTATATCGCTCTCCTCAGAGTGCCCCTGCCAGCTAGAATACATCTCCTACATGCCGCTGGCAGCCAGCCGGGACCGTATGCTGCAGCACTGTTTGCTGCCATGGTTCCCGGGGCTGTGCTTTGCAGCTGGCGGGGCAAAGTGTCCGTCTTTGGGAGCATTGGCACAAACGCCATCCCATCCAACCTGAGTACTAGGCTCTGGAGGTACATTGAGGAATCATTTACTGACCTAAATGCAGATGATTACTTCACAATCAGTGCTTGTGTTGATGCCCTTCTCATGGATGGGGAGTAAGGAGCGTGCACTGCGGGGAGAGACAGCAAGCACCCCCGCAACCCACAATGATATTTTAACGTGAGACAGACTTTTAGCTTTACAAATCAGAAACTTACCAGAGCCCCCCTCAGGCGACTCATAGGACATGCTGCAATTAATGTCTTCTTGAGAGGACGTATCAGCGGGGGTGCAGAACAGCTCCTGGCTACACAATGCTGCGCTTTGCCCCGGGTCCTCCTCCGTCTCCCCCGCCACCTCCTCAACGTCCTCATCCAGCTCTGTTGTGGCATTGACTGCATGTGCGGTTAGAGATGTGTCCACTGTGCTGTTTGGAGTTGTTGTGGGATCACCACTGAGGATGGCTCCGATCTCCTGATAGTACCTGCATGTAGCAGGCGCTGATCCCGATCGCCGGTTTGCCTCCTTCGCTCTCTGATAGCTGATTCTTAGCTCCTTCACCTTTGATCTACACTGCAATGTGTCTCTATCATAACCTTTCTCCGTCATTGCCCGAGAAATCATGCCAAATGTATCATAATTTTGTCTGCTACCGCGAAGCTGCGCCTGCACAGCGGACTCTCCTCAGATGCTGATCAGGTCAAGCACCTCTGCCGTGGACCAAAGGGGTGCGCGTCTTCCGCGACGGGTCGCCATTGCTACTGGGAATACTGCTGCACTCCACTCCACAAGGAAGAGACCAGTAAATGAAACTGATGAAATATTTGAAAATCCCGGTAATCAAATCTGGGCGGGGACAGTTCTGTCACTGCCAAAGAGCGGGTGGGGAGAAGTCCAGAGAGGACGACTTGGGAATGATGGGACACTTCCGGAGGCCAATCATTGCGCGGTAAGCGTACACACGAGTGCAAACGCTCAACAGATGATCCGCAACAGCTGTTACCACTCTCGTTGAAGTGGTTGTTGGATTGCGCTATAACAAGGCGCTTGACGCGCAACATCACCGTTGCACGTATGTACACCGTGCTTGATATCACGCGGTAATGATTTTTCCTGTGCAATACAGTGATCATGTATACAAGGCCTTAGAGGATTAATGTTGATTTATTTTAACATAACCAAAGTTGCTCCTTCACTAGCCAGGTGAGCCTCATCTTGCACGTCTATTGTGCTCTAGGCCAGTTGCTTAGCAGTGGTTAGCTACATTCCTGGGATACCCTTTAATCAAGACCAAAGTAGAGACCCCACATATCGAGGGGTGTGACAGAGCCAGGGAAACAGGCCTTTATTAGGGGTTTGTCAGCAATGAACTCTTCGATCCATTTGCTGGAGTTACAGCAGAGCAATTTTAGCAAGGCCCCTTGCAATTCTTCTAGTCAATGTCATTTCTTGCTGTTCCTCTAGTGTGCATCTTATCTGGGAGCTGGAGTGAAGTAGCAGAAGACAGAAGTTATAATTAGTCTCTATAGACAGATTATCCCCTCTTAGTCATAACATACTAACAGGTGCACTGGCCTCTGGGGTTAATTAAAATGTAGCTATTCTAGTGAATACCCAAGGCGGCCCTTGACACTGGGCTGCGGACCAGCTCCCACATTACTCTTGATTGGCCTCAGCTGAGTTTACTGTGTCATTGCCACGAACACCAGAGCCAGAGCTGTATTTTATTCTTTATATTTGTAATGTTACTGTTGTTTTCAGAGGCAACAGGCAGCTGCTGGTCATGGGGGGAGGGCATAATGTAAAGCTTAGACCCCTCCCCCCTCAAACAGCAGGAGTCACAGATACCCCTGAGACTCCCACCCTTTCCTCCCAGCTTCCCCACCCTGCAGCTCCCTGATTTTGTTGCTCTCTTTCTCCACAGTCACCGCTTGCAGCTTGTGAGCTCTATGAATTGCTGCACAGGGAGGGGCCTGGTCAGCAAACCCTGGCAAAAATTTCTACAGGCAAGTGATCACTCATCCACCCTAACCCCAAGTGTCACCTCTGATCACTGTCATTGGTGTTATGGTAGGACCTACAGACCAGAGCAGAGAGCTGAGCACTTTTCAGATAGGTGCTGCAGAGACAGAGCATAAGGGATTGTCCCCGCCTGACATAGATACAAATTTAACAGCTAAGACAAAGGATTTAATGATCCCTTGTTTAACAGATGGGGAAACTGAGACACTAAGCAATTAAGTGGTCAAATAGAGAATCTTCTACAGAATCTGCTCTCCTGTGTCCCAGTCCTTTGTCTTAGGCCTAAAATAATACTTTGCAAATAACTCCTATGGGCTCTTTTTATGTAGGTGTGTTGAGTTGATACAGTTCTCCGTTAAATAACACTATAGCCACCTTTTCTCCCTCCTCCCTCTACAGCCAACCAGTGCCCTGGGCTTGGAGTTCAATGGAGCTTTTCCATTGTCCAACAGAAGCTTTTAAAGTCATTGTCTAGAGTGGTCACTTTTCTTCCACTCCAAGCTCTCTTTTCTCAGTCACCCTCTTTTGGGTTTGTGGCTCTCTGGAAATCAGAGACAATCCTGGACAATTGCTAAGAAAGAACAGAGAAATTTCAGGCTGAGCCCCAGCAGTGCAAAGGGGACTGTGGTCCAGACAACACAGGATAGCCACTCTCCCCTCAGTCACTGCTGTTTGTAATGCCAGGATACTGTGGTAATGTGGAGTGTCCTGCAGGGAAAAGGGCAAGGGGCAGGGCTCTTATTAGCTGCTTTGGATTCCTCTCATTCATTCATTTTAATTTATTTTCATTTAAGTGATAAACCCTGTTCATAAGAGTCAATGACACGTCCCAAAAACATTTTTTTTTCCCTTTGTAGAAGGCCCAGAAGGTAATGGGTGCTGCATCGACACCAGTGAGGACAATCCCTGCCTCTAAGGGCTTCAAAAGAAATGGATACGAAGAAAAAAAAGAGAATGATTTGTCCCATAATGCCTCAGTTGGGGAACTGAGCCCCAAAGAGACTACAACATTTTTCAAAATTTCTGCCTAGACCGAATATCAATCGTGCCATAAATATATTCACTTCTTGCTGAACCCAAACCCTGGTTAGTTTTATTAATTTCATGAATATCCTGACCCTAGCATAACCCAACTTCATTCAGCACATACTTCCTCTACCTTCACAATATGCATTTTAATATGGCAAAAGGTAAGCATGTACACTGGGGAACACAGAATCTAGGCCATCCTTGCAGATGGAGGACTCGATTGTGGGAAGCAAGGACTCTGAAAAAGATTTGGCAATCAGGGTGGAAAATCAGCTGAATATAATGTATGAAACTGTGGCCAAAAGTGCTAATAGAATCCTAATGAATAAAGAAGGAATCTCCAGTAGGAGCAGACACGTTATTTTACCTCTATATTAAGTATTGGTCAATCACTAATGGTATACTCTATCTAGTTCTGAGGTTCACAGTTCAAGAAGTGTGCTGATAAATTGGAAAGAACTCAGAGAAGAGCCATGAGAATAACTGAAGTCTTAGAAATCATGTTACAGAGATAGATTTAAAGAATTCAAGCTATTTAGCTTAACAAAGGCAGGTTAAGGGATAACTTGATTACATGGGGAACAAATATTTAATAATGGGCTCTTCGGTCAAGCAGAGAATGGCCTACCATGATCCAATAGCTGAAAGATGAAGGTAGCAATTTGGACTGGATATACTGCATAACATTTTCAATAGGGGGAGTAATTTGATTCTTGGTGAATTGTTCCAATGGTTTAAAGGAGTCTCCATCGGGGACAATTTAAAAATCAAATACTTGCGTGTTTTCTAAAAGGCACGCTCTAGGAATTATTATTGGAAAATTTCACCATCCACTTCTGGAAGACCAGATACTGGGCTAGAGAGATCATTGGTCTGACCCAGATGATCACAGTCATCCCTTTTGGCCCTATAATCTATTAATCTAACTCTAACTCTAACTCCTCTAACTCTAACTCTGGAGTAACTTCTCTGGCCTCCTTACTAATCCTAATTTGGTCCTGGCATAAATCCATTGACTTTCTGACCTCCGCTTTTGGAAGACATTTCATTTCAGCTAGCAATTTTTGCAAGACTGGGACTAGCCACTTTTCATTTTCCTGAATGCTACCTTGATGTCCTTATTTCTTAGCGTGTAGATCAACAGGTTCAGCATTGGGGTGACAACATTACAAAATATCTGAATCATAGAGTCTTAGGGTATGTCTACACTAGCAATTTAGGTAGACTTAAGGACCCTTAAGTCAACCTGAATTACTCCATGTCCACATTGGGCTTTCATTAAGTCAACTTAAGAAATTCCTTAAGTCGACTTAATAAAAGCTTAAGTCGACTAATAACTACCCCTCCATAGGTCAACTTAAGCTTTAAGTCGATTTAAAGACGGTGTGGAC
>ML685962.1:212321-223282 GCA_007922175.1 Pelusios castaneus
GGAGAAAATCCCACTTTCAAAGCGTCTGACGAAGTGGGATTTTCTCCCACGAAAGCTCATGCGATTAATAAATCTGTTAGTCTTTAAAAGTGCCACAAGACTCTGTTGTCTAACTTTTTCTAGTGTAGATATAGTCCCAGAGCCTTTGCCAATCTGCCCTGGGGGAAAGTTTCCTCTCAAGCCCAATATGGGGATCAGTTAAACCCTGAACATGTGGGCAATACTCATCAGTCAGGCACCCAACAAAGAATTCTCTGTAATAACTCAGAACCCACCCCATAAATCCTCCCATCAGCTATCTACCACTAACTGTCAAAGATCAGTCAATTACCAAACTAGGCTGTACCAGCCCACCATGTTTCCTTTCCCAGCCCTGCAAAAGTCCCCTTCTATAATCCTGGGCAAACCAGCTAATAGCTTAGGCTATGTCTACACTTGTGAATTTAAGTCGACTTAGCATGTCTACACTTAAATTTTAAGTCGACTTTGGGGGACCCTACAAAGTCGACCTAGAGTGTCCACACTGGACGCCTAGGTCAACTTGTAGGGGCTAGGTGTACCTGGGACTGGTCCACGGTGGCAGGGGGCACCCCTTGCCAAGTGTCAGGGGGCTCAGCCTTTGCCCCATTGCACCTGGGTACAAAGGGGACAGGGACCCTGGCAGGGCATAGGGGCAGGGTGGGCAGGGTTCTGCCCTGCCCTGTGGGGGGGCATGCCAGGCTCTCCCTGTGCCACCCCCCCCGGCAGGGAGGGCATTGGGGGAGTCCTGGAGAGCCCTAAGTCGACTTAGAGTCAACGTAGGGCTACTCCAGGTCTACACTGGCTTAAGTCGACTTTCAAAAGTTGACTTAAGCCAAAAGTCGACTTAAAACGAGGTTTTAAAAAGTTGATTTAATTTTCCTTAAGTCAACTTAAGCAGCTTGCTTAAGTCGACTTAAGGAAAGGGTAGTGTAGACGCAGAGTAAATTAAGTCGACTTAAGCAAGTTTAAGTCGACTTAATTTACAAGTGTTAGACGCACCTTCAGTGACTCAATTTCCCTAACTGTCCATGTGGGACCCTCATATCTTGAGATGCTCATCTATCATTGCAAAGGAGACCATATAAGTATATTATAAACCATGAAATCTGGAATTTTCGAGGGAGAGATTCCGAGAGAATGGGGTGTCTAAGTCACTCGTGTTGCTTGGAAATTCCCTGCCATCTTTTTAAATACTTGTCTTTTTCTACAGGGGGCGTGTGCGTGCATGTGGCCTTCCTTCCTTCCTCCTTCCTCCTGTTAAAATACGTTTTACTTACCAGTAAGGAAAAGCGCATTGCTTTAATCGTTCGTCTTTAAAGAACTGAGGTCCTAAGAGGATTCCACTAAGGAACGAAGAGTACAGAACAAACGAAGAGCGAGGAACGAGCCACACTAGCGCACAAGCTTTGCTGTACATTTTAACAGCGATCTCTGGTGTGAGTTGGAACCGGGCACTGAACCCCACTAACCCCACCACGGAGGGTGTTAAATTATCCCACTCACATTTTAAAAAAACACAGTAAATGACAAATAGGATTTTTTTTACGTTACTTTTTTTTTAGAGTTATTCCAGTGTAAACTGAGAAATAAATTCTCCGACTCTTTCCCACCCGTTACATTCTCTAAGACCAATATTTGAAGGCAAATGTTTTAACAGGAATTTGCTGTATAGCCGATCTTCTGGTCGGCGCTGCTTCCAGTCCCACTCATCGGGCCTAACCTCAGGTGCAGCTGGGCCGGGAGGGTTTTTCCACGGCTGTCCTGGGTGGCTCTGTCACTGTGCAGCACTCAGAGCGCAGAGATACACCGCTGTGTCCGCCAGCTCCAGGGCTGTGATGGTCAGAACTGTGGAGTTGTCATCAGTCTGGGAAGAAAACCTCTCCTGGGCGAAATGTTCGGCGTCACTGAATTGGCTGTAGGACTTTGCTCCTCTCCGGAGCACGTACTCCGGGGTCCGGTTCGGATATTGACGGTACCAACAGACATAAATATTGGTATTGCGTGTGTCATAAGAGCATCCGAGTGACACGGCGCTGCCTTCAGACCCAGGAGCCTCAGTCTCCGTGGGCCTGATCGAGTCCCGCAGAGCGGCACCTGCAACCAGATAATCACATTCCCGGGCATTATTGGCACTGCAGCTGGCCAAAGCTGGCTCCAGCAGGACTGAAATTTCAGGTTTGGAATTTTAAAGAAGACTAAGGGATTTAGGTTCCTTATACCAGAGGATTTAAGGTAATAGCGTTGGGGTGTGAGTTAGAGATAATCCTTGTGGTACTGTTAGGTTTAGGGTTCACTAGGAGAGGAGCATCTAAATGTGTTAAGCTCCTTTGAAAATGTGAGCCCCTTTACCTAGGTGATTAAATATCCAAAACCCAAGAATCAAACATTTTCCCATGTTGCCTCCTCTAGCGACCGAGTTTGACACTCTCATTTGCTGCTGCGAAGAAGTATTTAACCTTCTGGAATCTGGTCTCTGAAAGAGGCTAAAAGTGGGGCAGGTTTATCAGAAACAAACCCAGAGGAAAAGGGAGGAGATTGAGAAAGTATCTGACCAGCAGACACGCTGATTTCCTGTTAGTCTGCAACTGCCACCGTGTGGCGATTGGGGGAAGGAGGATCCCTGTATGAACCGGTGGAAAACAGTTAACTTCCGTGCCTCAGTTTCTCTCTCTGGAAACTCAACTTCTTAATATTTCTCTACCTCATGACGAGATGGGCAGGATAAATATCTTGGGTTGCTTAGGTATTAGTGTAGGAATGATTTAAGTACATACTCAGATTTGCTAAAGGTGGCTACTGGGATTTCCAGATTCCAAAGGGGCCGTGTTAGTCTATTGCAGAAAAACAACAGAGTCCTTTGACATTATTAAAGACTAACAGATTTATTTATCCCGTGAGCTTTCGTGGGAGAAAATCCCACTTCGTCAGATGCTGTTAGTCTTTAAAAGTGCCACAGGACTCTGTTGGGATTTCCAAAGAAATTCAAAGTAAAGTTAAATGTCAAATTACAACAGCGTCCTTTGAAATTCGCAGCTAATGTTATTGGAATATGGTTTTTCACACTTTTTGTTTCCCTCTGATTAAAGCTAAAAGACATGGAAGGAGAATTTAGACTCATAACTTTCACCATTAGGCGGCACTGGATTAATATTATTTTTTCCCTTCAATATACATAAAAAGTGTTTGATCGTAGTGCTTTAAAACAAAGACTAAGTAATAACATTTTCAAAAAAATAAAAAAGCGCCAAATAAAAAAAACATGTTTTTGATTAATTTTTGTATTATACTTTGAAGGAATTTTAAACCAGAGCTTTACCTCAGGCAAGGTATCAATGAGGACGTATTTTGAATGTACATATAAATTAACTCAATTTTAGCTCATGTCTTTTATTCTCATTTTGCCAGAAAAAAGTGTATCAGGATTTTTAATCCGTATCTTTCAGTCAAACACTCTGGCCACATTTCATTTCCAATATCTCTTCCCCTTCTATATCACCCTTCTATTTGCCAGCATCGAGGGCTTCGTGTTCGCTATTGGTCTCCTTCTACTCCAGACACATGGAGTCCCTCGAGCTGGACCGATTCACCCAGAACCTGCAAGAGGACAGACAAATCCAAGAGTTTCACCTGAACTAGGGACAGCAAAGAAGCCTAAGAGATTTGGGCGCCTGACGCCAAAGGAAATAAAGTTGTAGTTGAGGTTAATTTTAGCTCGTGGTCAAGGTAACTGCAAGGAAGTGGGATTTTCTCCCACGAAAGCTCATGTGATAAATAAATATGTTAGTCTTTAAACGTGACACAGGACTCAGTTGTTTTTCTGCAGTCATGGGTGTGAGGGTACAGGTGGGATCTGGCAGTGGGTGTTGGGCAGAGTTAGGATCTACAGGATTACAATTCATTGGGATCAGGTCTCCTAAATATCTCTTTCAAAAACCCCAAACTGGAGGAGATTAAACACTCAAAGGCTGAAAAAGAGCCAGTTCTCCATGATTTCTTTTATAGCGATCAGGTCTGACTCTCCCAGATGCTGCTACCAACGGACTCGGAACGAGCCACACGGCTCTGAGAGTAGCTACAGTTGGGGAACATGAGTCAGAAATCCTATCGGAGTAAGAGAGAGGAGTTTGGGGAAAGTGCACACACGCTTCGTACAGGCTAGGCTGCGATTGCCAATGGTGGTGTGAGGGCGGAAAGGGGGAGGGGGTGTGGTGAAAAAGGCTGACGTCTGGGAATCAGGAGAACGGTCCTGGTTTAAAGGTTCTGGTGCCGCAGCCTCCTTGGGAGAATTTCAGCAAATCGTAGGATATTAGGATAGGGAGAAACCTCAGGAGGCCCCATTCTAGTCTAACCGCCTGCTCAGATCACTCGTCTCTGTCCATCTCCATCTGTACAGAGGAAGCGCTGATATTTCCCTCAGATATTAAAATGAAGAGGTTCTTGTAGTAATGAAGACTGGGATTTATTCTGGCTCCTAACACACCTCCTAACTGCTCTCTGGCGCTCATAAAAATCACAGGTGAAATTCATGGAGAAATTGTTTAAAATTCTGCTTATGTTGCTTCCACAGCCTTTGCTGTCATTCCGCTTGAAATTCCGTTTCTGTAGCTCCAGAAAGGGCTGCGACTTGCAAGACTTATTTGCTCTAGTCACCAGTAGACGGCGCTGCTTTACCATTCGTTCACCATAGACAGCGTTGCTTTAATTGTGTGGGGTATTTTGGGGGGGGGGGGGGGGGGGGGCGGGTTAATTAATACAAAGGTATGTCAGTTACCAAACCCAACGGCCCATCACTTCAATCTATTTTAGAGCTGAATACTCATTTCACTGATGGCTCCTAAAAGGTATCACAGGCATCCCAAACTAGGTATTTTCACCAGTATTTTTTTTAACATCATTGGTCCACAAATGGTGTTTTAAACAGTTTTCTTTTCGTATATTCCTCAGTCATTTGACCCCAGCTAAGGATTCACTTGTATTTCTTGTCGAGATTTTTATCCACATTTGTGCAAACCACAGATTAGTACGAACGAGCAAACACTCTGCACTGAGAGGTCTGCTGGGGAACTACGGAGAAAAATGCCCCGGGTGTTTCCTGAGTTAACCTCATGCCTTCAGTATTCTTCAAGCCAGACAGCTTAATGTAGCTCTTTAAATATAACTACTTAACTACCCGAGGGCAGTAGGGCTATGTCTACACTTGGAAATTTAAGTCGACTTTGGGGGGAACTTACAAAGTCGACCTAGAGCGTCCACACTGGACGCCTAGGTCAACTTCTAGGGGCTAGGGGGACCTAGGGCAGGTCCATGGGGGGCAGGGGGGGCACCCCTTGCCCAGTGCCAGGGGGCTCAGCCTTTGCCCCATTGTACATATGTATATGCCCCAAAGGGGGACAGGGACCCTGGCAGGGCATAGGGGCAGGGTAGGCAGGGCTCTGCCCTGCCCTGTGGGGGGCATGCCAGGCTCCCCCTGTGCCCCCCACCCCCTGGCAGGGAGGGCATTGGTGCAGCCCTGGGGTAGCCCTAAATCAGCTTAGGGCTACCCCACGTCTACTGCCGACTGAGGCAGATGCAGCTTTTGAGTAGGTGAAGCAGGCAATGCAGGCCCTTGCTGCTCGGTGCCCTAGGCATGCACTTCCTTTGCCTTCCTCAAAAGCTGCCTCTGATGCTATTAGCCTGGGAAGAAAACATCTTCTGGGCAAAATCTGCGGTGTCATTGAATTGGCTGTAGGACTTCGCTCCTCTCCAGAGAATGTACTGAGGGCCCTGGTTTTGGAAACTGCCAGTACCAGTAGAGATAGACCCTGTTATCGCTGGTTGTATAAGAACAGCTGAGTGTCACAGAGTCTCCTACTGATCTCAGCACCTTGAGTTCCTCAGATTGAATGGAATTGCCCAGGGCAGCACCTGCAACGAGACAGACACATTCAAGGACAGCATTGTAACTGCAGCTAAGAGCGGGAAATGATTCCACACTCATTGTGGTGTAAAGGATTTAGGTGCCTAACTCCAGGGCAATTATTGTTAGGGGCAGGATGATGGTAGTGTTTAACTGTAACAATAAAACTAAGGTGTACTGGTAGGCTTTACAGTTACGTATTGACTGGTTGCAGGATTAGCGTTTTAGAGTCTGGGGTGAAGGCACAGTTCAGGGAAGGGTCAAGTACAGGATTAGGTTTACAGTTCATCTGGAACTGAGTGACTGGGCAGCCTTATGGTTCTTTAAAATCCAGCCCAATTACCTAGGAGATTGAATATCCAAATGCTGAGAGTAAAACACATCTCCATAGTATTTTCTCTATCAAGCCAGTTTCCAGTTGGATATTGCTGCCAAGAGGAAGACTAATTTCATGTCTCTAAGGCAGCTATAGTCGTGGAAAACTCATTAAGAAACCAACGGAGAGGAAAAGGGAGGGGTTTGGGGAACTCATCGCAGACCCAGGAAGCAGAGCCCATTCAGGTTCACCTGCACTTGAAATATTAGTGATCTTAACAGAAGAAGACTAAGTTTGTGGAGAAGAGTCTGGTCTGGGACTCAGAAACCTGCTCTGCCTCAGACTCTGACCATGTCTACACTTGTGAATTCTTGTGCAATAAGTTTTTGTGGTAAAATAAACACATTGTATGTATATTGTGAGTGCACGTGCACGCTGCGCTCCTTGTAAAAGCACTGTCCTTTTCATATCCCATTCCTGGCTCTGAACCATCTCATGACTGAGTACATAAATAGGAAGGGCTACTTCTCCATGGTTCCACAGGCACTTGTGGATCACTAGGGAGATTTCACAGATATCAATGCTGGGTGGTCAGGAAAGATGCATGATGTTCATATTTTCAGGCTGTACCAGGTGTTGCAAATGGTGACCTTCTTCCCAAGATGAAAAACTTACTGTTGGGGGTATAGAGATGCCCATAGTGATCCTAGGAGACCCAGCCTACTCTCTGATGCCATAACTCATGAAGGACTACACAGGCAACTTGGATCCCAACAAGGATGAGTTCAGTTACAGGTTGGATAGGTGCAGAATGACTGTGGAATGTGTCTTTGGCCTTCTAAAAGGCCACTGGCATTCACTCTATGGGAGGCTGTACTTAAATGAGGGCAATATGCCAACTGTGACCATGGTGTGCTGTGTCCTTCATAACCTTTGTGAAAGAAAGGAAGAGAGATTTCCCCCCAGGTGGGCTGTGGAGGCTGAGCACCTCTCATGTGTGTATGAGCAGCCAGATGCCAGGAGTATTGGGGGGCACAATGAAGAGCCATTCACATAAGGGAGGCACTGAGGGGGCATTTCAATCATGAGAACCCATAAATAAGGTACATATAAATCACTGTGTCAATGTGATGCTGAAAACCTGAAGGGCACTGCAGCAGCTGTGGGAACATATCTTCTGATCACATAAATAAATATTGTGTACGAATTAACAAAACTTGGTTCTGTATGAATAAAGGATCTGTGCAAAATTTAAGCATCCCTTTATTATTAATTAAAAAGACCAGTAGTTAGTAAACATTGAGCATGCAGATCGGTCACTCCATGGGACACTGAGGGGTGTTACAGGTGCTTGTATGTCCAGGACTCGTTCCTGTAGCTGTGTGAAGGGGAGGATACCAGCTTGAACCAAGAAGGACCTTGATCTTCATAGAAATGCTTAGTGGGAATTTGTGGAGAGGGTGTGATAAATTGCTGCTGGGTCTGAAGAGAGCGGGGGTGAGCTTGTAGAAGCTGTGACTGGAGACCAAGCATTGTCTTTAGGAGCTCTGTTTGCTCTTTCAGTACATTAATCAGTTGGTCTTTACGTTCATAGAGTCATAGAATATTAGGGCTGGAAGGAACCTCATGAGGTCATCTAGACCAACCCCCTTCTTAAAAGCAGGGCTACTCCCACTAAATCATCCCACCCATGCGTTTGTCTAATCGGGCCTTAAAAGTTTCCAAAGATGGAGACTCCACCATCTCCCTAGGGTTACCCATTACAGTGCTTCAACACCCTTCTAATGAGAAGGTTTTTCCTAATATCCAACCAAAACTTCCCCAGCCTCAACTTGAAACCACTGTTCTTTGTTCTGTCCCCTGTCACCATTGAGAAGAGCCTAGCTCCCTCCTCTTTGGAGCACCGTCTTGAGTAGTTGAAGTTTGCTATTAAATCCTGTGACCGGGGACTCCTGGGATACCTTCCTGGACGTGCAAAAATCAGGGCAAGCTGCAAAACCGGGAGCCAAACTCCCCACACACTGATGGGTGGTACTTAAACCAGTCTCCCTATCAGTCACAACCAGGCTTCTGGTTCCCCACACTGGGTACCAAGAAATGTGCCCAAAATAGAAACAGCTCCCTTTATTACACTCCAGCTCCTCCGGCTCCCACCTAGCCGCACGGTCCCTTAAAGAAATAGGTTCTCCTGACCCCAAAGGGCCAGCCACAGCACACAGAACAATATAGGTTTGGATCTTAACCAAAATACCACACTGGTAGCCAATCCTTTAGCAACTACAACTAAAGGTTTAATATAAGAAGAAAGGAAGCAAAATATGAGAGATGTTAAAGGGTCAAAGCGAATCACATACATACAAATGATTTAAAGTTCATGAAAAGCAGTTTGCAGGCTTGTTCCTCTGGAGTTTGCAGGCTTGTTCCTCTAGTAAACACCCAGCATCAAGGTGGGCCTCAATCCTTTGTTCAGTCTCAGAGGAATAGTTCCAGAGATGGGTGTTGGCTGTAGACTGGGGACTTGAGAGCAAGATGGAGTCGGGGCTGCTGCCTTTTATCACCTCTGGCCTTCTCCATGCTGTGTGCAGTTCCCTCCAATCAAACTGGAGTTGAGTCACATGTCTAAGTCCTAGTGGCTCAACAGGTTTTCTTCTTTGGCCCATTATGCTGGGGAGCTTCCTTAATGGGCCATTAGGGAGACAATGGCCAGGTAGACATTCAGTCTGGGGAGTTTCCCCAGCCTTACACATGTTAAAATATAACAATCATATTCCTAACTTCTAATATGAATACAAATCCTACACATAAACTATATAATCATTCCCCACAAATTATTACCTTTCTATTGACACCAAACATGGCACAGTTCCTATGGATTATAACTATTATAAAATATTAATACAAAATAATATCATAAATGGTTCCCTAAATCCAGACAGCATCACAAATCCCCCCTTAGTCTTCTCTTCTGCAGACTAAATAAGCCAAGTTCCTTCAGTCATGTGACCCAGTAGACTTCTCATTTTGGTTGCCCTCCACTGAACTCTTTCTAATTTGTCAACATCTTTTCTGTATTGAGGAGCCCAAACTTGGACACAATATTCCAGATGCAGCCTCACCAGTACCGAATAGAGGGGAATAATCGCATCCTTCGATCTGCTGGCAATGCTCCTACTGATGCACCCCAATATGCTGTTGGCCTTTTTGGCAATAAGGGCACACTGTTGACTCATACCCAGAATCCCATCCACCATAACCCCCAGGTCCTTTTCTACAGAGCTGCTACTGAGCTGATCAGTCCCCAGCCTGTAACAGTACATGGGATTACATGTTGTTGTCTCCTCAAAAAGTTCTCTTTGTAATCCTGTCTGTATTCTTGTCTCCAAGCCCTGTTTTCTCTCCTGAATGCCTCAGTGGACTGTAGGGGCTCCCAGAACATGTGCTTCTTGCTTTGGCGAGGCCATTTTCTTATCAGTCTCAGGTGGTCTGCAGGGGTAGACCACCAGCCCACGAAGGTCATTTCTAAGAAAATTAAACACAATGAATAAAGCTATTCTTCTCACATTCCTCCAAGCAGAGATGTAGCATTTATCATAGCACAATACACACTCAGTGCCACACTGTGCATACTGTGGTTCCCTGACCGATCTGGAAATGGTGAGTTACACATAGGGCTGGTGAACAATCCTTTGATCTGACTACTGGGGATCCAGGGTGGGGTGATCACCTGGGTAGCCACAGAACATATGGCCCCATTTTCTATAAGAGGTGGCCACTGAAGCCAAAATCTCGCTCCTCAGAGTACCCTGGCAAGCAAGAACGCATATCTTCCATGCAAACAGATCTAAGCCAGGACCCTATGCTGTGGGCTTGTGTGCAGCCATGGTTTCCAGTAATGTGCTTTGCAACTGGCAAAGAAGAGTGTCCTTCTATGGGGGAGGAAACATATCTGCTCTGCTGAGGAATCTGAGGCAGAGACTTTGGAGGTACATCCAAGAAACTTTCCGTGAGCTATCCATAGGGGATTCCATGTGAAACACTACATGCATTAATGCACTGATAATGACTACACAATAGATGCACTGGAGAGTGGGAAAAAATGCAGCAGTAGCTACCCCAGCACACTGCCTTCCTCCCTCATACAAATTTGTTGTTAAGTAAAAGAGTTAGCTCCCTAACGAAGCAGCATCAGCTCTGCAAACACTTACCAGAACTTCCCTTTGCCATTTCCAAAGCACTGCAGGTGAATGCTGCATATCCTTGGGAGGGGGAGAGGGTGGCAAACATCTCCTGACTCCCAAACTCCACTGCAGTGCTTCCTGCCCCTGGGTCATCCTCCATCTCCACTCCCGCATCTATCACCTCCTTGTCAAGGTTTGCTTGGGTATCTGTTGCTTGCAGGGGCACCAACGTGTCCACGGGAGTATTGGGAGTAGAAATGGGGTTTCCACAGAGGATGGGGTGACACTGTCTGGATTTATGGAACCATTTATGATATTATTTTGTATTAATATCTCAGAATTGCTAAAATCCATAGGAACTATGCCATGTTTGATATCAATAGAAAGGTAGTAATTGGCTGGGAAGGATTACATAGTTTATGTGTAGGAATTGTATTTGTATTAGAAGTTAGGAATATGGTTGTTATATCTATACTTTAACTTGTTTGATTCTGGGGAAACTCCCCAGACTGAATGTCTACCCGGCCATTGTCCCCTTAAGGGCCCATTA
>ML685962.1:223682-254861 GCA_007922175.1 Pelusios castaneus
GTGAGGGTTCGAGCCAGCCCCCTAGCTCAGTCCAGGGGTTCAGGTGGCGGCAAGGGCTCCGGCGCCCCCTGCTGCCACCCGAACCCCTGGACTGAGCTAGAGGGCTGCAGGGCTTCGGGTGACGGCAAGTGCTGCCGCACTTGCCCCTACCGCCACCTCAAGACCCGGGGCTGAGCTAGGGGGCTGGCCCGAACTGGCGTGGGCAGCAGGTTTGGGCCAGCCCCCTAGCTCAGTCCAGGGGAGCCGCCGAACCCAGCAGCTCCCATAATAGTCAATTTCACTGCTGTGCTACAGCAGAGCATATTTGACAGCTCCAATACCCCAGAGTGGCCTCAACTGGCACTCTGGGACATTTCCGGAAGCTGTCTAACTCACAAAATGTGTACACACGAGCATTACTGCAGAACAGCTGTTCCACAGTAATGCTACCACTCTCGATTTCAGTGGTTTAACTGTTGCGTGGCAAGAGGGTGTTGCGCGCAACAGGGAAATTGATCATGTGTACGCTACTAGCTTTATTGCATGGTAAGGAGCCTTACCGTGCAATAAAGTGATCATGTGTACATAGCCTGAGACTGGACAAAGGACTGAGGCCCACCCATGTGCTGGGTGTTTACCAGAGGAACAAGCCTGCAAACTCCAGAGGAACAAGCCTGCAAACTGCTTTACATGAACTTTAAATCATTTGTATGTATGTGATTAACTTTGACCCTTTAACATCTCTCATATTTTGCTTCTTTTCATTTTATATTAAACCTTTAGTTGTAGTTACTAAAGGATTGGCTACCAGTGTGGTATTTTGGTTAAGATCCAAACCTATATTGTTCTGTGTGCTGTGGCTGGTCCTTTGGGGTCAGGAGAACCTATTTCTTTAAGGGACCATGCGGCTAGGTGGGAGCCAGAGGAGCTGGAGTGTAATAAAGGGAGCTGTTTCTATTTTGGGCAGATTTCTTGGTACCCAGTTGTCGGTTGCACATTAGTGTGCTGTTCTGGCCGCCCCTCTCGGTCCCTTGTCTAACTACACAATATGGAGCCTTTGGCTCCTTTAACTAAATGGCTGCCAGCAGCCCTAATCAGTAGCCACAGGGCTAGATGTAGGAGGGCTTTGCCCAAACATGCAAGACCTGCAGAGAGTGGGGGGGCATGAGTCATACCCACAGCTTAGGGCTCTGCCCAGACATGTAGACCTGCAGTAAGGTAAGGGCATGAGTCAGCAAGGTCTGCTGACCTGAGCTCCCTGCCTTACCTGTAATCACCGCCCTATGCAGCAAAAAGTAGCCAATTGCTGCTAGAGGTGGGAAGCAAAACTGTTTAAAAATGGGCATTTTGGGCTGGCCAGGCAGGATGGTTCCTGACATTGCTGCCTGGCCTGATCACCTAGACACTGAGCTCCTCCGCTCACGAGTCTTCCTGAGCGTACCACGTGTAATTGCCGGCCCGAGAAACGAGTATCTCTCTGCTCCTTTGCTATGCTGCTGCTTCTGCTGCTGGTGGAACTGGTACGAGTCTGCCCTGTAAACTTTCTCTAAAAGAAAAAAACTTTGCCTCCTTTTTGGCTGCTGTTTCGCCACTGCCTCCTCTGAGCCAAGCAAGCCCGTGCTCCTTAAGAGTAGGCTTGCCTTCTGCCTTTTGGCTGCTTAAACTGCTGCTGTTCTCTTTAAGTTTAAGAAATTGTCTGCTTTAATTTGTAAGTTTAAGATTGTCTGTTTTAGTTTTATGCTGTTCTAACTTGTAGTTTTAAGATTGCATGCCTCACTTGTAGAGTTAAGGTTGTGCTGTGTCCTACTGTATTAAGTGTGCCCTGACTCATCTTTTGCTTCCCCTCTGCTCCCCAGACTCCCCATATAGACCCTGACTCCCTACTTCCCCGCTTGCCTCCATTTCTTCTGTGTTGCTACCACATGCTCAAGCCCCGCTACTCCTGCTTGCTTCTATTCTTTTCTGTCACTGTCATACACTGTGTTTTGCATTTTACCCCTTTCATTTATACTGTGTTAAGATATCTTTCTAAGCCACTGTGAGTGGGTTTGCTGTAGTTTGCAGAGTGCCTTTTGTTTCTGTATAGTGCTAAGATATCTTTCTAGGTCACTGTGAGTAAGTTTTTGTGTTTTACGTTGCACCTTTCACCTTTGTATAGTGTTAAGACATCCTCTTTAGGTTACTGTGGGGGAGTTTGCTGAGTTATGCTGTACCCCCCCCCCCCATTTGCAAAGTGCCTGAAGTAAACTGTTCAGTCACTGTGATTGTTTACCACTATAAATTAAGTTAAGCTAGTTTAAAGACCCCTACTGATTCTCCCCCCTTATAAATAAAATCAAGTCTGTTTAAAACCCCATTGTGAAAAAACTGTGACACACAATATACACACATATATATTTCATTACTAATTTTTGTATTGATTTGCATATTTTAATAAAGATTAATTTGTACTCCACTGGTGTGGTAATTGCCCCCCAAGATCCTCAAAGTATCAAACCTGCTGGCAGGGTCACCAGTGTGGGGAACCAGAAGCCTGGTTGTGACTGATAGGGAGACTGGTTTAAGTACCACCCATCAGTGTGTGGGGAGTTTGGCTCCTGGTTTTGCAGCTTGCCCTGATTTTTGCATGTCCAGGAGGGTATCCCAGGGGGCCCCTGTCACAGATGTCTTCAGTGGTTAAAGTATAATTTGACGTACCCCAGCCCAGATAGGCATTTGCAACCACTTCTCAGTACCACATGCATCAGTTATCGCTCCATAAAAATATTTATAATTTTATATGGCATTTATGTGTATAGTAATTATTGTCATAAACTAGCAAACACTGCATAACACAAGACCATCAGATCACCCCCTCCCCTGCCTCATTAACTCAAGTATGATGAAAGCTCATGCAATAAATAAATGTGTTAGTCTTTAAAAGTGCCACAGGACTTCTTGTTTGTTTTGCTGAACTAGACTAACACAGCTACCCATTTGGAACTTATCTACCATATGGTATCCACTGGTCTTATCCCTGGTGGGAACTTTCCTAAAAAATGCTAACATACACAAGGCTATAATAAAGACTTCACCAATATATAACTTTTGTAGCATTGCCAATAGCTTGGGTGCTGGTTGAAGTTGGAAACATGTTACTTAAACATAGATAGAAAAGGGAATATAGCATTAAAATCACCATGACTTGAGATTGATAAAATCAGGCCTCACTTTTCCATAGCACCTTCTATCTGAAAAGCTGAAATCACTTTACAAGGGATAATGAACCAAGCTTTGTACCACCTCCTAAAGCAATGGTTCTCAAACTTTTCTCATTGGCGATCCCTTTCACACAGCCAGCTTCCAAGTGTGGAACCCTGCCAAAATAAAAATACATTTTTCTTTTTTTAGGCACGCTATTTTAAATGCTAAATTTATAACCAAACCTTCTGCCTAAAATGAATTTATGTTTTCTCACCACTTTGAACTTAAGATTAAACCACATTTTTATGAAATTATTTTTAGACGCAGAGAAGTTATTTTTAAAATTATTGTTTAATACTGGTGGGTGCAAAGAATTTGTATCAATACCACTTTTCAGAGCAAACTTAGCACCCTATTGCCTCCCTTGCTTCTGCACAGCTATTGGCAGCTCTGGGTGGCTCACAACCCCCACATAATAACCTTGTGAACCCTTAAGGGCTTGCAACTCCCATTTGAGAGCCCCTGTCCCTTTAAGACAAACTAACCTCATTTTACAGATTGGGAAACTTAGACACAGAGCTGTGAAGCTACTTTGCCCAATGTCCCACAGCAGTTTCATGGAAGAGCTAGGACTAAGACTCTCACAACTCAAGACTCTCATGCTTTAACCACTGAACAATACTAGCCCCTAATATAACCCCACACCCAGCAAACCATCTTTGCGCAGAGATGAATGCATTTTTCATTAGGATCTTAAGGAGTACTAAACCATTCACTAGTAAAGACTATTTAGACCTTAACCCTGTAGACAATTTCCCTTTGACCACTTTAACACCACATGTGCAGTGTGTCAGAACGTTTTTAGCGAACTCACCATGGATGCCACCAATGTTCCCTCTAAGCTGATGATGCAGCTGAGCAAGTTATGGTATTTGGTGAGCAGCAATTTGTGAGACACGGTGCCGCATGGGCAACAGTTTTTTGGCACCAGAAGCATCAGCATGCCTAAGTACCTCAATTCAAAAGAAATGCATAGATGTGTTTTCATTTGAACTTTAATAAAAATGTTAAACTGAAATTTTATTAATTTACTAAACAAATGTGAGACGATGACACTTGCCACGCCTATCTAGCCTCTACCATCATCTACACCTCACAGTTTTTGTCGCCTGTCTTTGTCACATTTCCAGCCCACATATACAGAGTCAAGGTCAACATCATGATGGAAGGTTCAGAAATTTTATTAGCAAACATCCATAAAGCTCTAAATACACAAATGGTGATTTTCAATGGCTTATACCTTGACCAAATCTGGGTGTGTTTTCATGGGGACCTTTCTGTCCCCAGAACTATCACTCTATCAGTTTTATCATGGAGGCACTAGAGTTCTTCAAGGAAAAGACATTTAACATTAGCAAAATTAGCTATTTTTCACAAAGCTCGCACTTGGAAAGGGCTGAGCCACTTTTATTGAAACTTAAAAATTGAGCTTGAGGCAGAGAGTGAGCAGCCCACATGAGAATGTTAATTCTTATAAACAACTAAGAGTAGTGGGCTTCTAAAATATTAGGCAATCAAGTGTTACTCTTCCTATAGAGAATACATGATATAGTAGTAAAAGTATTCTATCATCATGAGTCTGAGGAAGCAGTTCATGAGTGACAAAAGGAGTTATGCAGGTCATCCTCAACTTATGCTAACTACAATCCATCACATACTCTGTATATGATACTTACATTACATAAAAAAAGTTATTATAGGAATGCTTTAGAGACTTAAAAAACATTTATTGCAAATATTTTTCAAACTCGCACTATAACAGCAGGTGTATTAGTTACCATGAGTTCAGTGTTTCTTGGGTCAGAGGAAGAAACAAAACCTTCTAAAAGTTGCATGAGACAGCTTGTCTATGCATACAAAAGTCAGATCCATTGTTTTGGGCCCCCCCAAAGGTAGACATGAGCATTGGATCCCACAGAAAGGTGGAAAGCTCTGCAAGGCTACATTTTGGATCATTAATGTGTTATGTTCTTTCCTCTGCTCCAGGACTGACCATAGCTTGAGAGGTGAAACAAGTAAATATTTTTTTCAATTTGATTTTATATTACATATTACAATTCAGTGGGGAAAGAGTTGGATTGCCTGGGGCCTCATATTTGATTAAAGGAAAGGAGAAAGGGAAGGAAAGGAAACTGAGGAGGATTCCCACTGGGATGTACTTCACTGAATTACTTTTTGGCTATGTCTGCACTACAAACAGATATATGAATGAAAACAAATTGCTTGAGCCCCACCAGCTCTTTCCTCACAAATGAAGCACAGCCTCAAATCCACATCACCCCAACCTTGTCCACTAGTGCCCACATCAGAACCCTCTTTCCCCATGTCTTCCTCAGCCCCCATCCGTATTCCCTAATCTCTCTGCCCCCAAACCCCCACTCTCGCCCTCCTAACTCCCCAGCCCTCAGCTTCCCCCATCTTCACTCCATCCCCGTTCAACCCTCCAACCTCCTCCGCACCTCTCCAGGCCCCTCCATCTCTAGCCCCCACACCCCGGTCCCCCAACCTCCTCCATCCACCCCTGCCCCCCACCCAGTCCCCACTCCAGCCATCCATAGTCCCCTCCACCACTACCCAGCCCCTCCCCAGCCCCTCTTCCTGACCCCTTACTCCAGTCATCCATAATCCCCATCACCACTACCCAGCGCCCAACAGCTCCTACCCAGTCTCCTTGTCCCAATGCCACCTTCACTCCTCCCCAGCCCCCACCCACATCCTGACCCCTTTTCCAGCCATCCATAGCCTCCTCCACTGCTATCCAGCCCCCCATCCTGACCCCTTACTCCAGTGACTCATGAGTCCAGACCCCTCCATTCCCACCCCCAGTCTCCGCATTCCCCCTTACCTTAATCCCTGCCTACAGAGGCCCAGAACCGGCCTGCGGTGGCAAAGCACGGCAGCTGGCAGCATAGCCAGATCAGGCCACACTGCCGACCGCCGCCCTCTGCTCCCGCTCCCGCCGCCGCCACACGCCAGCCCCTCGGGCCTGATCCAGCTCCCTGCCGCCGTCGTGCGCCACCACCACAGGCAGGCAACATGGCTGGATCAGCTCTGGGGCCCCTTCCTGGCTCCTCTGCTCCCCCGCTGCTCCTTCCCGGCTCCACTGCCCACCGCCTCCCTCCGGCCCCTTCCTAATCCCCTTACCTGGCCGGAGGCTCAGAGCTTGCAGGAGTGG
The DNA here is from genome assembly GCA_007922175.1 of Pelusios castaneus. Classification (NCBI taxonomy): domain Eukaryota; kingdom Metazoa; phylum Chordata; order Testudines; family Pelomedusidae; genus Pelusios; species Pelusios castaneus. The sequence continues at coordinate 230,080 of ML685962.1, forward strand.
CTGGCAGAGCCGCTCCTGGGCCAGGCCGCTCCCGCCCTGAGCACACTCACTTTGAGCATGCTCAGGGAGGAAGAATTGAACCTCCCCAGCCTGGCCACAGCAGGAGTCTGCAGCTTTGCTGGGGGGGACCCTGGGCGGAATGCAGCATTCCGTCAGAGTTTTCTATTTTTAGGGGCCCCAGAACGCTGGCCCCTAAAAATTGTGGGTCCTGGAATGGCGTTTCAGTGCATTCTCCCTTACTTTAACCCCTGGATGGCTTCCAGCTCCTTGTAAAATTGGCATGTAGCTGGCGCTAAGCCAAAGCGATGGTTTGCTTCCCTGGCTTTCTGATAGTTCAGCCTCAGATCCTTCACCTTCAATCTGCACTGCAGTGTGTCCCTCTCGTACCCTTTCTCCGACATGGCCCAAGAAATCTGGCCATAAGTGTCAAAGTTCCACCTGCTGTTGCGTAACTGCACCTGCATGGCGGACTCTCCCCAGATATCAATCAAGTCCAGTAGCATGGCTGTGCTGCACATGGAAGAGCGTTTGCCATGCTGAGCCACCTTTGTTTCTTGGAAAGATGATCGCACTCCATGCCAAACAAGAAGTGGCAATAGGAAATAATTTTAAGATTCCCGGGACTGACAAGAGGGAGGGGCTAGTCACATCAGAGCAGCGGAGTGCAAGTGGAAGACCAGAGTGGTCAAGCTTGGAATTCTGTGACATTTCTGGCTGCTTAATGTGGAAGAAAATTGCATCAGCACTCACTCACACACACTTTATTGGGCAAAGGGCTGTCCTGTAATAGGTGCTATGCCTCTTGCATAGAGGGTAGTATTGTTGTATCAGAGCAGGGCAGTTTTTACACAATAAGGAACATTCAGGTGTATACGGTGGGCTTGTTTTGCCCTGATAAGAGGACTTCTGCTGCAAGAACTTGCCAGTGTGTACAAGGTCTCTGTCGGAGAATGGATAATCCTCCATGCCTCAGTTTCTCCAGCTGTGAAACAGGAGAAAGGTTTTCTAGCTCCTATGGTGAAGTTTTCTAGCTCCAACTGTTCACACTACAGTTGAGAGGTATATATACACATGCCAAGATGAAGGAGAAGCATGTGTGTATATATACCTTTCAACTGTAGTTTCCACTTCATGCATCTGATGAAGGGGGTTGGAGCCCATGAAAGCTTATGCCCAAAGAAATTTGTTAGTCTTTAAGGTGCCACCAGACTCTTGTTTTTGCTGTACACAGACTAACACCGCTACCCTGCTGGAACTTGGAACCAGTATAGATAGTAACATAGGAACAACTGAGTGTCACAGTGTCTCCTTGTCTTCCAGAGAGGTGGGGTTCCCTGCAGGGCCGTCCCATGGGGGGGGAGTGGGGCCCGGGGCCAATTGGCCAAAGTGGGCCCCTGCCCCCATGCTGGAGGGGAGCATGGCGGGCCAACCTGCCCACCCTGCCCCTTAAGGAGCCGGCCCTGGGCCGGGTGGCTGAGGCTGCCGGCGCAGGGAGCTGGCTCCAGAGGCCGCCTGTTGTGGGGGGAGCCAGCTCCAGCCCGGAGGCTAAGGCTGCCTGTGGATGGGAGCTGGGCCCAGGCCTGGGCTATGAGGCCGAGGCCGCCTGCTCAGGCAGGTCGGGGGTGGGGGGGGCGGGCGAAGCCGGCTCCAGTCCCAGAGGCTGCCTGTGGCAGGGAGCCGGCTCTGGTCCCGACCCTGAAGGCCGCCTGGTTCCCTGGATTGGATGGAGTCCCCCAGCTGCACTTGCAACAAGACAATCACATTGGAGGACATCATTTAATCTGTATGTGACCCATGGAGGCACTTCCAGGTGCAATTTAAGACTGGCAATTTCTAGGGACACTAAGGGATTTAGGAGCTTGACAACATTAAGAGTTAGGTTAAGGCTAGAATAAAGGTAAGGATTTGGTTTTAGGGTAAAGGCCAAGAGTCTGAGCTGAAGACAGCCAGTGAATGGTGGCAGGGATTTTACTTAAACCCTTCAGAAATTGCAGCCTGTTTACCTAGATGATTAAATATCCAGATGCTGAATAGATAATGTCTCCATTAATATGTCTCCATTTTTTCTCCTGTTGTGACTCCGTCGGATGCTCCAATTGCCCCTGCTAAGAGCAATTCAAATTCCAGGGCTCTGACATCAGCTACCACTGGGGAAGGTTCATCAGAAACCTGGCCTGTGGAGGTGTGAGGGGTTTGAGAAAGTCTTAACAAACACCAGAAACATGCTAAGTTCTGCATGGTCTGCAGCTGACAAAAGGGTGAGTTGAGGTGAAAAGAATGAGCTGGTGTTTAAGTTTCTGGGATGTGATACAGGCATTTTTTTTCAGTTGCTGTTTCACAAGCAACCCCACTAGCTGATGAGAAAGTACTACTAAAGTGGATATTAGAAAAAAAAAATTCCCTAGGAGGGAGGTGAAACCCAGGAATAGGTTACTAGGAAGGCAGTGGAAACCCCATTTCTTCAGATTTATAAGGCTGGGTTTAACAAAGCCCTGGCTGGGATGGTTTAGTTGGGGTTGGTTCTGCTACGAGCAGGGGGTTGGACTAGATGACCTCTGAGGTCCCTTCCAGCTCTAATCTTATCTGATTCCATAACATAGCACTTCCCTGGATCCCTGTCCTTTTTATACTCCAGCTGTGCCTTCTAAATGCAACTCTTTGAGTAAGGATTTGGCATTTGGAAGGCGTAACCTGCCCACACCCTAATCGCACCATGATATGTGGTCTTTAACAGTGCAGCAAAACTCCCGAGTGCCCCTGCTGCCATCCCTACTGTGTTTAACTTCAGCTGCAGCTGGGTGGAGAGGGGTTTTGCCTGGCTGCCCTATGTGGCTCTTTCAAACCGGACAACATGCGAGACCTACGAGGGCGCGAGGGGAAGGGAAAACACTTGGATTCCTTAATCCCTGTCCTTGAGAGACTAGCAGCAGGTCAGAGATTTCCCCGCATGTAATTTTCTCTACCTGCCACAGATCAATTCGTTTCCGGTTCATATAATCTCTTGCGAAGACAGCCACACTCCCCGGCAAACCCAGACATGTAAAAGAAGCCTGAGGGAGGGTCAGAACCGAAAGCAGCCACCCTTCATTGCCTGTGGGGTAGGTAGATCCGCACCTGCCCTTCGGTAGATCTGTCACTGAAGAGAGGGGCGAGTCTGTAACACGTGGCTGAGAACGCTGTTGTCTCGGTGCTGAAGGATTAATTGAGGGATTGAAACGGGAGCCCCTGAGCTCACACAATGCGCAAACCGTTGATTTTCAGCCTTTTCGTTTTCACTCTAGCTCCAGGTAATTGGTCGAAGAGTTTGTCTCATTGCTCCCAAATCTCTGTACACAGAGGCGGCCTTTGGCTATTGGGGACCCTAGGCGAAGGCCCATTGTGGGGCCCCCTATAGGCCCACAAGGCCCACTATAGGCCTGCAGGGCCCCCTCTGTGACCCTGCCTTCCTCACCACTCTGGCCCCAGCTCCCCCCACATGTCCCTGGCCCCTTGGGCCAGCTTCTCCTCCTGCTGTGGACCAAGGCAGACATGACTTTTGGGGTAGGCGATGGGGCCCCTTGTAGCTCAGGGCCCTAGGCGTGCGTCTGCTTCACCTACCCCAAAAGCCGCCTCTGTCTGTACACACCGTCTCCCCATTTCTCTCTCTCCTCTCCCTGTCTAAGGCTTTAGAAGTGGACCCCCAGACTGCCCAGAACGGGTGTGTTTTCTTTCTCTATTCCCCGCTGCAGGCATGGCGCGGGGTGACTCGGTCCAGCCCTGGGAGCCCGAGATGTCTGGAGTAGAAGGCGGCACCGTGACACTCAGCTGTTCTTACCATACCAGCTACACTGCCGGTGTCTATCTCTACTGGTACCGGCAGTACCCGAACCAAGGCCCCCAGTACATCCTCTGGAGGGGAATGAGGGAGATGGAATTTGGCCCAGGACAGGTTTTCTTCAGAGGCTAACGAGACCTCCACAGCTCTGAACATCATAGCTCCAGTGCTGTCAGACACAGCCGTGTATCACTGTGCCCTGCAGTGGGTATAGGGACAGAGTTTCACAGCAGAGCCATATAAAAACCTTTCCCTTCCCAGGGCTCTCCAGGGAGGGACCAGAGATTCCCCTCCCCAAAGCCAATGTTGGCCCCCACCGCAGGGTACTGCTCTGCTCGGGACCACAGCGCAGACGGGCAGACGCTGTTCCTACTTCATATTTTGTTGATAGACACTGTTTCACACAACCTACACAATATGCAGAATTCCTTTAGGGTCTCTTGAAAGTGCCCCCCGTCAAAACAAATACACACATCCATTCATCAGCGAGTGTCTGAATAGATGCCTCCCATGCTCAATCTCTTAAATCCCAGCATAAAATTTTAAACCCTTCCCAGGCTCTGTCTCTTACTATGTGTCTGGGCAGGACCCAGAACAAAGTAGTCTTGATGTCACCTGAGGTGAGGTTTACCCGGAGTGTCCACACTCCTCCAAAACACCTCCCACCACTCAAGAAACAAGAGGCAATATTTGTGGCCCCCATTCAGGAGAGCCCTTAGCTCATGTTTAACACTTCAGTTTAGGTACCCGTAAATAAATGGAATTTCTTTCCTAACTGCACAACATGCCCTTAGATGATTTTAATTATAATTAGGATAAACTGTTGAGGAAGGTTGGTGGGATGATTTTATCTTGTACTTGTAGAGAGTCTGCCACAGTAGGTCCTTCCACCAATAGGGATCCGATTCCTAGATGATATCAAAGCTAGGTACTACTAATCTCTAACCCTAATTTTATTTGAAGTATAGTATAACCATTTATAACCCTTCTCAATATATCTTGTCTTTGGTCTCTTTTCTATTGTCTCTTGAATGAAGGCAATTTGTACTTTCTCTTTCATCAATGTCTGAACCAATATTTATTCCAGTTAGCTTTCCTATATTCCTAAATACCAATCGTAATTTTCTGGACTCTCTTCTGTGACCACATCCAGCCAGAGTGGTATAGTAACCCTTGCCATGGCATTCACATGCAGGCAATTCACTTGTGAGGAAAAAATCTTGTCAGAGGTAGGCTTGGCAGAATTTGATTTTTTTTTTAAATGATGGTTAATGCCAGTATACATTTTAAAATATTTTCACTGATTTAAATTGTCACAGCTATGGGAAATCATGGGGACTAGGGTCAGACCATTATTTGATTTTCTCCCATGAAAGCTCATGCAATAAATACATTTGTTAATCTTTAAAAGTGCCAGAGGTCTCCTTGTTGGTTTGGCTAACCTAGACTAACATTGTTACCCCTTTGGAACTTAATAAATGAAGACATTGAGATCCAGAAAGGTCAAGCTATTAAATTATTAAAACACAATGACAATACTTATATCAAATACAAAGCAAGTAGCCTTACATCAAACTCTAATGTTCTCAAGCAGCATTTTTCTTAACTGAAATTTACAGATAAGCAATGTATCATCAGTAGAAGCGTTTTACCTGGGTTGGTGTATGTCAGGTGAAAGCCACATTTATTGACATTTACTGCTAAAAATCAAATCCTTCCAAGCCTACCTATAGGACATATAAAGGACTCATTTCATGGATTTATTTGGCAAAGTTTTAAGGATTGCTGCCAGTCTGAAGCCAACTCATTTACTCTTATCAACCAGGCTTGGAACCACTAATATTACTAATGTATACTGTGCAGGTTTTGGAGAAGTCTAGTGAGAAGATATTTTTTCCCCTTAAGAAACAAAGAAACATTTTTACCCCCATCTCCTGTAACTAAGAAATGGTTTATGGGAATAATCTAATCTTCAAAATAATCTCTTCTGGAAATAGACACATAATTACAGATTGTTAAGGTCAAAAGACGTTTTGTACATATAATTTGACCTCCTGCATGAAATAGGACAGAAAATTTCTCCCAGTACTCCTTTGCCAGACCCCCTACCTTATCACTGACCAGAGAAGCATGAGAAATCCCATATGAAAATAAACTTTTCTCCCCTCCAGAAAAAAAGCCCAATAGTTCATGGAGAATAGGTCCTCAAATGGCTATAAGACAAGATGGTCAGGGATAAAAGCTGATGCTTTGGGTAACCGCTAAAGTCTCTGACTGCAAAATACTGGGACTGGATTACAGTGGAGGATCACTGAGCCATTGCTTGTTCTGTACCTTCCCAGTGAAGGACCTGTCACTGGCCACTGATACTAGATATTAGAGAGACTATTGGTCTCATTGGGTCAGACCATATTTACCCTTTCTTGCTTGTTTTTCAGATTTACTTGTATGGTTTCTTATATCTACTAGGGGGCGCTCCTGATTCTGATAAACCAGAGGTGTCAAACTCATTTGCTATGGCGTGCCAGATTTGATTTAAATGTACTTCAAGTGGGCTGCATGTTTGACACCCCTGTGTCAAATAAAATACAAGATAAAATGTAATTAAGGTGTAATTGAAAAGGACACTTCCTTGAACAATGTTTCTTTTGTGACTCATGTCATCAAGTGACCAGGGAAGAGAAGGGGGAAATCAGATATGACACTTTTACAGCCTACACGAGTGGTTTAGAACCTTTTTGGATCCAGGGCCACAGATAAAATTTTACTACCCTGAAGGGCCACCAGTCTCCACCAGCAATCACTCTCCAACCTCCCATCAGAGGAAAGAAAATCAGTACGGAGGCTCTCCCATCTCCCTGGCCACAGCAGGGAGACCACACATAGCCTGTAGCCTTGCACACAACACCTACTTCTCTAGGTTCTTTTGTCAGCCAGGGAAGAAGATCCGTGCTCCCCTTCCTCTGGTTTGAGATTAGGGCTGAGATTTACAGAGCTGCCTAACAGATTTGGACATTTGTGGTAAAATATCAGTCTCAAGTATTTTCAAAATCTCTGAGATGCGGCTACACTACAGGCTTAAATCGACTTAATTTACTCTGCGTCTACACTTGAGTTTCCTTAATTCAACTTAAGCAGTTCCTTAAGTCGAATTAAGGAAAAGTTAGTTCGAATTAGTAAAACCTCATTTTACTTCGAACTAACCCTTAATTTGAACTAGTTAGTTCAAGTTAAGTCAATGTGGCCATATTAATTTGAACTAACTGCTTAGTTTGAACTAACCAGCAAATTGAGCTTAATGCAACTGACTAATTCGAACTAAGCAAGTGCCATGCATGGCATTTGCTTAGTATGAACTAAAATTCCAGGGGTCCATGCTAGTTCGAATTAAGTTAATTCGAACTAACTAAAATTAATTCTAGAGTTTCTAAAAATAAATGAGAAAAAAATACAGCCTGAGATAGACAGACATATAGTTATATATTGCAGAGCAAAGATAGTTAGGTAGTCCACATCTATTGGAAAAATCTTTGGGATCCTAAATGGGAAGGAGACACAGCTGTGCTAATCTTTAATAGTGAATTTACACCTAGTTTTTTGCAGGATTAAGTACCAAGAACATGGTCACCCAAAGACAAGGAGAGGTGGTTGAAAGAAGCCATTACACTGAACTGTACTTTCTCTACTGTATATGGCAGTTATGACATATATTTGTATGACAAGCTGGACAGCAGAGGCCTCTTCTGAAGATCTGCCAATAGCGAGCATAATGGGGATGGCGGACTGTTTTCAGTGGGGTTCAGGAAATCTGAAAAATATGTGGGCCTGAGCATTGCCAAACTGGAACTGAGCTATTCGGCACTGTATTTCTGTGCAATAATGGACAGGCAGTCATGTTATCATTGCGGGTGGGACAGGAACCTTTACAAAATCCAGTGACCAGTTTTCTCTTGCCTCTGAGACAAAACTGGTGCAGAAAGAAATCAGTGTAAGGAGCCAAATCAGCCCACAAGAGGGGGTTTGAGTCACATAGTGCAAGTGTGATGAAACCACACTGGCATTAACTGTTCCTTTTCCAGGAACCGTCTCCCCAATACCCAGAATGTCATGGGCAGATGCTATTATCTATTACACCACTGGGACTGGGCCTTCCACAACTGTGACTCAGACCTAGCTCTACTAAGGTAGATGAGCCAAAGACTCAGCTGGTGTCAATCGGAGTTGATCCATTGAATTTAACAGGCCACACCTCCAGTGGCGTAAATCATCCTAGCTCCATTGGAGACAATGGGGACAGATTCCTAGGTAGAGAGCTAGAGTGGTTAATTTTGTTTTAGGCTGGAGAAACAACAAGAGTCCTGTGGCACCTTAAAGACTAACCAATTGCTTCTAAGCTTCTAAGATGCATCTGACGACGTGGGTTGGAGCCCAAGAAAGCTTATGTTTGAAGCAGTTTGTTAGTTTTTAAGGTGCCACAGGACTCGCGATTTTTGCTGTATACAGACTAACACAGGGACCCTTCTAAAACTTGTCAGTCTGAAGAAAGAACTCCTCACACAGTTTTGTTCTCAGCTGCCTGCAGGGGTGGGCCCTGACCAACTCTGTGGCAATAGAATCATGCACAGTTAGCTTATAATTTGTTTTGGGCATTAGCATTTGGAAAGGTCAAAACCTGAAAGACCTTGCGATCCTCACTAAGTTCTCTTTTCCAAAGATGAAACCAAGCTCAGGAGATTTGGAGACTAGAAAGCTTCCATGTGACAGGAATTGGACAAAACTTGAAGCATATAGAGTAAGTGATTCAGGAGGGTATAAGATGAGTTACCAGAGGAAGGAAACTTCCTCCAACTAGTGTCTATAGGAATTACTAAATGGAGATCTTCCCTTGATTTATTTCTTCTGATTTGATTCTGTGAGAGTAACTTCACACCATGCCTCTATTGTTGGTGTTAGATGTTAGATAAACAAAGAGGTTGTCCCAGAGGTGGATTGGGTCAAATGCTCCTTCCTCTCAAGTGAACGAGGAGAAGGGGATATTACAATTTTTATCCAAAATAGTATGGAAATACATACAAAACTGACAACTTTTCATGGACCCTTTTATGGTTACATTAACACCTATACAATGAATGTTGATGATTATATGGTTCATATAATTATACCCCCCTCACCCCCGCTTTACAGGTTTTGCATATATTGCACAGATGCTTTACCTTCAAACTCATTATTTTTTACAACAGAAATTACTTCATAGTCCTTAACAAGCAGGGAAGAGGGGCAGAAAGGTGATAAGCAATGTTCCCATCCAGGATCTTTGTAGAAGGGGAAGATAACATAACTTTTAACTAGAATCTGATTTAGAGGACAGCAGGGCTTTCCCATAGTAAGCCCATTACCATAGTAGCTATCATTCAGACCAGGTGCTCAATTTAACTCTTTCCTACAGTTGACTCCTGTATTGCATCCATTAATACTGTGGCTTGAGCCCCAGAAGACCTGAAAACAACACATTAATCATGAATGCTCCAGAAATCCCAATACTGTCCAATCTTAGAGTAAGTGCCAGCTAAAGAAGGAAATGAATGTCCTTGTAGATTTGAAAAGAGGGGAGGTGTAATCCAGGAATCCTGTTCAGAGTTCAAGACGGCCCCAGGGAGAGGAGCGGGTTAAAGCAGGAAGTCTGGTGGTCACGCATCCTGATTTCTATTTCCTTTTATCAGATAATCATCGAGGATTGGAGCTGGAAGAGACCTCAAAGCAAAATCAACCCCAATCAAATCAATATCCAACTTCTGGAGAGAGTAGAAGCAACTCAGAGCAGTAGATGGAAAATATACCCAGGTCTGAGTAGGGATCATGGCCTAGTGGCTAGAACATGGACAGTTTGACTCCAGGTTTCAATTCAAAACTCCACTACTGCCTTACTAGGAGGTGGGGAAATCACTTCCCAAGCTATTCCTGCATGTGTCTCTCTGTGTACAAGGTGTAACAACGCTTCCGAGTCCTAAAAATACTCTGTGACGCTCATGGGAGAATTGCTGTGGATTGTGCAATGGTTTTACAAGCTGAATTAGGGTGAACATTCACTGTACCTCTTCCCTTCTCTGTAGGTTTCAGTCTGGGGCAAGGCAGTGTCACATAAACCCTAGGGCAGATGGAAAAGACCTGTGGGTAGAGTCTCACCCTGAAGTGTACTTTCTCCACTGGATCTCTGTATTATTACTTATTTTGATACAAACAGCAAAGATCGTGGGCCATGGCCTTTCTCTTTGAACAGATCTGAATAACCACAAAAATAATGCAGCCAGGAGTCAGTTTTCTGCAGAATTCAGGAAATTCTCAAATTTTTTCAGTTTCACAATGAAAGAGCTAGAGCCGACAGACTCCGCGTGTATTTCTGCTTTGAGCGGATGGTTGAACTCGATGACCTTAATATTCTATGATTCTGTGAATTCCACCACAGACATCAAGACAGCTGTAGTTCCAGTGGGACCACATTCACCAGGTGAAGTAAATCAGCATTTCTTCATTGGGAGTCCAGTGGATGGAAACATAACTGACCAAAGTGCACAAGCAAACAGATCTAGAGACTCATAAAAAGACACTTGCACACAGACAACCAGCACCCCCACCACAGAGAGCTTAGTGTCTCCACATTGTATTTAATTCAGTTCTCACCCAGTAACGGCAAGAAGAAAAATAAAATTAATAAAGAAAGAAGAGAGAGAAATTAATCTTCTAGGCCCTTCAGTGGATGGAATTTGTCCCGCGTGTTCTTGTCAACTGTTCAGCTGCAGCCTTATCTGAATCCTGCAGGTTTCCTGTGTCTGTTATGCTCCGCCCCCACCCACCCCCCGGCCCTCTTCTGCCAGTCTGGTTTCTGTTTAATCTCTGCTGTGAGGAAACACCTTCCGAGCAGCTCCCTTTAGACTCTTAACAATCATATCAATGTGTCTTAGATTCTCAGGACACCAGTGTACGAGGAATCATGGACAGGGGTTTTATTCTCAGCCTATGGCTATTTATTTAAATAACTAGGTAATCGGGCTCTGGTTTTGGAAGAAGCTACATGGAATTAAGCTCCCAACTCCCATTCTAACCTCACCTCAGGTTTATAATAACCCTTGCCCAGCCCTCACCTGGACCCTAATGCTACTGTTAACCTTTATCTTGATGCGTTTCAAAGGGTTAGCCATGTTAGTCTAGGTCAGCCAAACAAACATGGAGTCCTGTGGCTCTTTTAAAGACCAACAAATGTATTTATCGCGTGAGCTTTATTTACCCTATCCCTAAAATCTAAGAAGCTAGGCTGATCGTCACTTTAGAGTATTTTAAAATCTCTGGCTGGGACCTGCCAATGCCACAAGGACCCTGTCCAGGTCTCAGATGCAGATGAAAGAATTTCCTTGAACCGGAGTGTCTTGCTACAGGCGTGGCACTGGGTGACTCGGTCCAGTCCAAAGAACCGGAGTTGTTTGGCTCAGAAGGTGGCACCATGGCACTCAGCTGCTCTTATGATACCAGCTACACTAGTGGTGTCTATCTCCACTGGTACCATCAGTATCCGAACCAAACCCCGCAGTATATCCTCCAGAGAGGAGCAAAAAGGACAACGTTCAGTGATACCACAAATTTCGTCCAAGAAAGGTTCTCTTCTGAGGCTAACCTCCACAGTTCTCAACATCACTGCGCTGGAGTGAAACCTTCCCCAAACATCCCAAACATCCCATTGAAATATTAATTCAATTTGACTAACTTGCCAAAACTTTCCCGCAGCCAAATGCTCCCGTGGCACTCATTCCAGGAAAGGTGGCTAATGCAGAGGGCTCCCTGGGTGCATTTCACCTTCGCGGTATGAGACGGGGAGATGATTTCCCCTTCTGAGAGCCCTGACACCAACCCCCCAGTGTAACTTTAGGACTCGTGCAGGAGTGGGATCTATTTTCAGCCTAAATTGAGCAAAGGAAGAGAAATGGGTGGAGGGAGAAATAATACCGTGATATTTTGCCTTTCATTAAAATAATGGAAAGGCCTTTCGTCTCGTGAGAAAATGTTCCGCTTTGTTTTGTATGAGGGCTTCTGTTTCTCTTTGTGTCGTTTGGATTGTGTTGCGTTGATCTCGCCCGTGTTAGGTTTCTTTGTGCGTGCGTGTTTGTAATGTACAGAGGTGAAATGGGTTGTCTTGGGTATGGATTTGGCTGAGCTATGATCAGCTGAATTAGGTTTGGGGCTGGATTTCACTGCATTGAAATACGTTGCCCTGCGTTGGGTTGGGATAGAGTCAGCTGGACAAGCATGAACTAGGTCTTCAATTAAACTGAGGTCGGGTGAATTGGGTTTTGGGGGTTGTGTGTGTGTGAATGCATGGTCACGGTCTTGCTGCCATATAAAAAGCTGTAAACACAGACATATTTTAGCGTATCAGTTTCCCGCTTATTGATGAATTTCTCGCCTTTAGAAGGGCCAGAATTATTTTGTCACACTGGTGACCTGATAACATATTACAAGGCTGGGAAGGAGTTCCACAACAGAGCTTTCACATGAAATTACAGTAGTGACAAAATATTATTAAAAGGTGAATTTTATGTATACCTTCATCATTTATGGATTTTAGTCATTCCATTAATTCTGGATTAGATGACTTCTCGGGTCCCTTACGCCCTGTATTTCTGTGACGCTCCCATATTTCCATAAACAACCCCACAGACTTTTTGTATGAGTGGAGATACAGCTCTCCCGCAGTGTGGGTCTCAGAGCACAGTAATACACAGAGCTCTCCTGCTGAGAAACAGCCTCGATCTTCAAGGGAACCATCTTATTCTCCATGTACAAAGAGGCTGAGAATTTTCCCTGGACAAGCGTCTGATCCGGAGCATCAAACTTGCTTTTAATCAGTATATGCTCGGGAGGCTGGTTCAGAAACTGGCGGTACCAAAACAGATACGGGCTTGAGTCAAGGGTGGTGAAATTACAGTGTAAACTGACGCTTTGTCCCGCTGAGATTTGCACTTCTGGAGGAGACTGGGACACAGAGTCACTTTGTCCAAGACCTGCGGAGAAAAGGAAACTCTTTAAGCATCTCTCTCTCTGTCTGGCTGGGACTTTTAAACTCAGTGGTACCTGAATCCCTCACTCCCTTGTGCTCCTGTTAAAATTTCAGCCTGGGTCTGTGTAGGTCTGAGTCACCCTTTAAATACATCTTTCTCCTCCCGGCACGTTGATGACTTGGTGCGTGATGCTAACCGGGATGTCTCTTTGCAAAGGAAAACAAAATTCTGCTACGATTTCTTTGTTCGGAGACCTCACATCATCTGTGTAAATGCCTTTACTTCGATTTAGAGTTTAGTTTGTCTTACCTGCCCGCGTAAGCAGAAGGCAGACCTGTACAAGCACGGACAAGAGCATTTTGCGGCTTCAGGTTATTCTTATTGTTACCACAGTCTGCAGTTATAGACTCTTTTTCCTCGTTGTCCTCCTCCAACTGCTCTGCTTTTGAAAATAATCATTAGTGCCATAAAGATGAAACCTGCTTCCTTCCTGATCTTTCTCTCCTCCCCTTCAGTTCGTCAAGTTATTTTAAAACACATATACAATACAGTGGGAAATGTGGATGATGTGTAGGTGTGAGACGCCATCTACTGGATATTCAATGAAATAATCAAGAAAACTAGAAACACCCCTGTGAAAATATGATGTCATTCCACAGGACATTTCATCTGGGATCTTCCTCCAGAGGGTTTTTTTCTTCAAAATGAGGCTATGATTTTATATCTGAATTATTTTGGTGGGGCATTACCATATTCTGAAAATTGTTTATTTTGGGAGTAAAGTAATCTGACTTTGGTTACTGGGTCTGCCACATATTTCCTGGGTGACTTTGGCCAAGTCATTGGAGGCAGGAATATTATACGCATCAACCAAAGCAAAATAGATTCTAAATGGTATTTTAAGAGTTCCTGGATGCCTAACTCTCACTGAAATCCCTGTAAGTACAAATCTCTATTAAAACGGCTAGATTCACAAAGGTGCCTAAATCTGAGAATCAGGCCTTATTGGAATTCACAAAGCCCCCGTTCTATTGTCCCCAAATGCTGTAGTGATCTAAAATCATTTCAGTGCCTAAATTTTTGTATGAAAGAAATCCTGAAGCCCAAGTTTTTTTCACCTGTGCAGATACACACTTTAAAGACCTGAGTCTCTAAAGACCTGACAAGCTGGAGGGAAGATGAGGAAGGAAGCTGTCTCACTGTTCCTGTGATTTTAAAAAAAAATATCAAATGAGCTTTCCTGTCAAGTGTCTGATGAAGTGGAATTTCTCCCAAGAAAGATCTTGTGATAATAAATTTGTTAGTCTTTAAAAGTGACACAGGGCTTCTTGTTTGTTTTGCTGAACTAGACTAAGAGGGCTACCCTTCTGAAAATGTTATAATTATTTTTCCACAGTGGAACAGCTTCAGAAAAAGACACAGAGACACCCCCTTACCTATGGTGACAGTAGGAGAAGGTAAAAGGTTAAGATAAAAAAGAGAAGTAGAAATGGTTGGATCTAGCAAAACAAATCAAAACAGTAGGCTTGGGTTGGATAACTAGCTAAATTGACAGGACTCAGGCTAAAACAGTCTGACTTCACAGAAATGGCAAGAAGTCAGCTGCAGCTGGAGTAAGGGTGGAAGAGTACTTGAATAAGACCTTGAAGGTGTCCAGTTGGCCTAGTGCCAAGGAGATAGAAAGAGATGCTGTGAACTATCTTTGAACTCTCCAGCACAACAGTATATGTAATCACAGAACAACAGCTTGACGGATAGAGATGTTCAGTGATGTACGGAACTATCAAATTAATGGGTGGCATCAAAAAAGGGGTATGTGGATCAATAAAGGTAAATTTGGACACCAAAGGGAGTGAGACAATAGATCTGGGCAGGGCGTAAAAGCAGGAGCCTGAAAGCCCAGATTTCAAGCAGCTGAAGAGGGTGACAGAGAGTCCTGCCATCAGCAGAGCTGTTCCGTTGCATTGAGAGCACAAATGCTGCCAGCAAATCTGTTGATATAGGTTGCTTGCCATTGTGCTATGTTGCAATAAAGCCTAGCCTGGAACGTTGGTTTCTACAAAGATCCAGGGTCGTGTTGGTTTCGTCAATCATGAGTGTTGCCTCAATTTACCTCTTGCACACAGGGTATGCCTAGGTTTAAGGTTAATGAGCTAACTTCGTTCTCACTAGAAACCTAAGACAAAGGTAAACTAAAGCATTAACCAAAGGAACACGTCGTCTTAGGATCACCAGGCTAACTCAGTCCTGGCTTAAGATGCAAGCCAAGCTGTGGATCATTGGGCTAATGGAGTCTCCAGTAGAGATCTGAGCCAGGGGTAATCCTGTGGGAACACGCATACAGAGACTCTCACATGCAGCCAAACAAACATCCATGTCAGATGCAGAATAAAGCAGAGATAAGAACGCCAGCATACCACAGCAAATACTGTAGCAATTGGATTAAAAATTATAAGGGATCCTCCTCCCCACCCTCCACTTCTCATATAATACCAAGAGAGCATTTGCAGGTTGGAATGTCAAGTTGAGAGAAGCATTCCCCTACAGCCAGCGTTTAGGAACCTATCTCCATCAGAGAGGCAGGGTTAAGCACACACCATCCAGCTGGGCATCTTCTGTTTAGGTGAGAAGTCACAAAGCCTGCTGGCATTTGCCCATCCCTCCCTTAGGTATCCATCTCCCCCAGCTCATTCTACAGGGAGCCTGGGCACCAAACTCAGGTTTTGTGAATCCCAGCGGTTTTTGTAGGCACTGAAAAGCAAGGTACAAACATGGTCAGGGTCACCACATATAACTTCCTTTGTGGACTCCGCATACATACTTGCTGAAAATCAGTACTCAGTTCCCCAATACATAAAATGCTGGTAATAACACTTCCCAGCATCAAAGTGCTGCTGGCGAGATAAACGCAGTAAAGTTTGTGCAGTGTGGTGCAGAGAGAACATTGGGGTACAGACCAAGCAGAGATCCCAGAAGAAGGGAGAGAGGGTCAGCACAGTTTAGGCCTGTGCCAAGGTAATTAAAAACTGATCATCATATATTTATCTTTATCCATAATCTCAGTCATAAACCCTAACTGAGGATTTTCTTGCTAACTTTACCTCCCCACCTTAACCGTAAACAACATTCTCTAATAATAACCACAAACCATAACCACAACCTGAACCCTAACCATGCCCATGACTTCAGCCCTAACCTTCAATCTAATCTCCCCCATCAGTAATCCTAAAACTAACTCCTAACCTTAACTTTTTTCTAAGCATAATTATAAATGTAACCCTGAGCTAAAGCTTAAACATAACCCTCGTCTTAACTCTGAGACTAAAGACTAATGTCTTCCACTACTCTAACACTGTTAAAAGAAAAGCACAAATTGCCTGCATTCAAAGAGACCAAATGGGAGTGAACAAAGGCAAGAGATTTCAGGGAAGGCTATAAATTACTATACCATACTACTTTGAATGGAGCTAAGACTTCTGACCCTACACCAAGCCAACTTCCCAACCCCTGCTCCGACTCCTTTTTGGGTCCCCTGCTGAACCAGCTCCCCGACTCCTTTTTTAGCCCTCCGCCTCACCTATTCCCTAGCCATGCACCTCACTGGCGCCGCAGCCTTGCTCTGCATTGGCTCTCTGACCTTGATCCCCATCCCAACCCATTGTCAGCTCACCAACCCCACCTGCTGCTTCCCCTTTCCCCTCCACCTCACCTTGCTCAAGCAGATTGAATCCAGCCACTGGAGTCCACTTTCTGGTCAGGTTATTCCTGCCTGGGGCCAAGTGCCTGGGCATGCACAGGGCATGGATTGAAAAAGGTCCTGGCCTGGCCCCAATTCCCAGGCATTGGATAAGAGCCCTTGGCCTGCAGACCATAGGTTGAACAAGTCAGAGTTACACTATATGAGGTTTTGAACCCTTGATATTAGGATACCTCAAAAAAAATGGGGGACTCATTTATAAGACTGATCTTTAGGTTTGGAAGGATTAGATTTTTGTTGATAAATGCTCTGGATTTCAATGTACACAGAAACCAGCTAATACAGATTTCCACTGATGATAATCAAAATTTATAAATAAGCAAAGTAAGGAAAAATGCTAAAAGTTTGGTTTAAAGTTTGGTTCACAATTTGTTTTTAATAGTTATATGGGTTTAACTTTCTGATTCTCCACATCAACTATCTTTAACTGTCTTACCTTCCCAATTGTCTGACACCCCTATAGTTTTCTGCAACTGTGAAAATATAATCTGATACAGAATGGAAAAAATAAACATTGTTAGTAGGAGTTAAAATTATATATATAATTATCATACACAAAAAATCTACCAAGTGTACTTATCTTAAATCATGGAAATGCCTTAACATGGCCATCAGTTAGAATTCATTACAAGATGTAATTGGTGTCAAGACATAAGCAGCACTTAAAAAAAAATTGTATTCCTCTTTATTCTAGTTTATTCTAATTTCATACCCCCATCTCAATCATGCTGATAATTCACTTTTATATAGGGTTTTTATCTTTAAATCTCAAAGTATTTGACAAAGTCAAGCCATAATTTTATACATATTTTATAGAGGAGAAAACTGAGGCAGAAGGCAGTGATGGAACTTCTGCCCTGTTACCCAGAAGGCAAATGGTACAGCCAGGAATTGAACCTCTGGTCTCCTGCCTCCCAGTTCAGTGCATTGTCCAGGCTATACAGGCTCTCAGTAGCTAATGATAATGAGAATATCCGTAATTACTTTAAGGTTTCTAGACATCTGGAATGACTATAAATCTTCCCCTATATCACTGGCCACTTTCCTAACAGGAGGCTGTTTCTGAACCTGGTCTGATTCAGCCAGAAGATGGCTAGTGTCTAAGATGAGTGGCTGTCAAACACTGTGAACAGGTTTTTGTGCTGCCTGTAGATCTATATCACCCTCTCTGGGGCTCATAGGACAGAAATAGACACCAGAATCGCTCAGCTGACTGGAGACTTTACTCAGGTGATAAGTTAGATCCCTGTGATTAGCAGAAAAGTGTTTCCTTCCAGGTCAGTGGAACTGGCTCTCAGAAATAGTTTGGGTGCCCTCCTGTCATAGTGCACGTACCAGAAGAGTACACGATAGCCGTAGCCAGCAGTCTTGTAAGTACAATTCAGAAGTACAGGTTCCCTTTCAGATACAGTCACGTTGCCTTCAGTATGTATGACAGAATCGCCATTCACACCTTAAATGTAAAACATAGTTACCTTTAGGCTGGGATTTGCAGATGAACCGAGAGGATTTAGGCACTCCAATCCTCTTGAAATGCAATAAGATTGGAGTACTCCATTCCCATAGGAATTATTAATCACTGAAACTGACAGATTTAGGGACAGATAGTAGTTGATGTAAAATAGATTTCTTCCCAACATTGGGAGGAGGGGGTGGGTTTTGCTTTTGAAAGTTTGAGAGGTTGTTTCATTCCTGTGAAAAAATTCTATGAATAGACCATTTATTTAATCAAAAAAATTCTTTAAAATCTTTTTTCAGTTTTCAGTGTAAAACCAAAAAAACTCACCCACGCACGCATTTGAAAACACAAACCAGGACTCAGATGCTTGAAGGTGGAGGCCTATAGATGAATGGGAGGAAAGTAGTTCTCCGTCTTCAAGCATCTGACAAAGTGGGATCTCTTCCATGAAAGCTAATGCACTAAATAAATTTGTTAATCTTTAAAAGTGCCACTAGACTCCTGGTTTGTTTTGCTGAACTGGCCTGACGCTACCACTTTGGAATTTGAAAACACAAATTATAGGCTGCTTTCCCTTCCAAACTTCTCAAGTAAAGGAGGAGAAAGGAGGATTACAAAACACAAAGGGGAGGGTGTCAATAGTTGATGAAGTCAGTAGATTTCTCTATGAAGCTAAATGATTTACACCCTCTGAGGAGGTGGCAGGATAGATCTGAAATATTGCTGAATTTACTCACCTAGACTGCAAAATAGCGAGACCCAGATGAAGAACATTTTCAGGGGACCAGAAACTTCTCCACCACTCCCAGGAATGGAGCTTCTTCCTTGCCTACTCCAGCTATGAGGAGGAGATAGAAACCCTGGGCTCCTCTGGGCAACACCTTAATATATATCAAACTCCTTTCTTACTGGTTTCTTCTGCTGAATGACTGCTCCCTAGTATTGCTACAGCCCTTGAACTAGGCACCCTGGTTTCAACACAAGGTCTGAGAGGAAAAGGGAGGGGGTATGTCAGGGAAATTGGAGACCAAAATTAAAAAGCAGGCTTTCTGACACCTTGGAACAAACCCTGAGTTGTTGCTGAAACAGCACTGCCATGTGGGAAGAGAGGAAATTTGTGACAAAACTAAGAAGTTTTCTCCCATGCTCAATACCTGCAAAAACTGCCTGATTTTAGGGGAAGGGATTTAGAGTCACTTTGTCTTTATATGCTGTTGGGGGAAGTTGGGGGAGGACAATCCCATGGTCTAGGTGTGAGCAAGGTGACATCTTGGAATTGTGGAAAACCTCAAAGACTGTTTTACTGAGCTATATTGAAAACCAGGGGCACCTAGAAGATTCAGACATTTGTACCAGTCTATGTTACCTGTATCTTTGGGCTACTGGATCAGAGGGTGGGTTTCCTGAGGAATCTGGTGTCACTGATTTCAATACCTGTTAAATTTTGCCCCCTGGGGGAAGGTGAAACATCTGGTTTTACCTGTTTTCAAGAGGCTGGAAAGCAGAGGCCCCAGACTGTGAAGTGTCAGCCTGAACGAATTCAAGAGTTGCTCCTCACTTGGTCCATGACTTGACATGAGACTTTAACCAAGAAGGCAAAACAGTACTGTAAATGTTTTCAATGATCTCCACATAGCAGACAGGTGACATCTGGCAAGCTTCACGCATAGGTGAGCAGTTTATTATTTCAGAATGTGATTTCTCTGTGATGCTTTGGCGCTAAATAATGTCTCTTGATTCGTAAATGTTGGCTGGTAACTGGTAGACGTTGCCATAGCCCTGGGAAGATAATACAATGCCTGCCAGGCTGCCAAAGTCAAACCGCTTAGGATGCCCACCATCTGTTGCAAGGAAAGTGCAGTTCTAATTCTTTCCTGTGGAAGGACAGATATGGGTGTTTTAAATGGCCTCTGGCCCATCAATGTCCATGAAGTGACACTGATACAAATCAGTTGAAAGACTGGACCTGCCTTCCCCACCATCTGAAAAATAAGCACTTCTCAGATCAGCTGCTCAGAGAGTTTTTAAACAGCTCCCCTGGCGTCAGTCACTGTGTCACCCAAAGCACAGTAATAGACAGCTGAGTCACTCACTTCGCTGGAGTCCTTATGTGGATGGAAGGAGATTGAGTTTCTCTTGTGTTTGGCAGAAAAACCTCTCCTGCACTTTCTCTCTTCCTTGTCTCTTGTTTCATTTTCTCCCAGCAAGAGGCAAAGGATTCCTGTTGATACTGCATGTAGCAGAACAGTGCAGATCCAGAAGTTTGATACGTGCTGTCAAGGCTGTTTCCCCACTGTGGCACTTCAAGTGCAGAAGATGTTATGTGTTATGGTGAGGGTTGGTCTTATCATATAGGCGAACTAGGAGGTCACCTAGGGCACCAGGCTTTAAGGGGTGCCAAATTACACAGTATTGAATTCTTTCTTTCTTTCATTGTGGAGCAGGTTGCCACTTTGGTCACTGAGGCCATGTACACACTACAGAATTGTCACACAAGAAGCCCGTTGCACTGTAAAAGTCACATGGTTTTTATTGCACGTACACATGGCGCTCCTTGTAACAGAATGGAGTGTCCACACTCTTCTTAGCAATTTCACAAGATAGCTCATTGAATTGTGGGCACCTATCCCACTGTTCCACTCATCCTGAATCAGCACTAGGAATCCTGTGCAGAAGGACAGCAATGCTGAGCACCATGGATAAATTCTCAGTTTCCCATGGTTCATTGTGTTCCTCTGCCATCTTCCTCGTTGCTAATAGCAACTTGTACCCATTTTCAACACTGTCTCATTCCTTCCCAACACTCCCAGTTGCAACAACATAGATCCAGCTCTGATCTCCACTGTCGCCTTTAGCATTATGAATACATCTCGGCTGGTCGCACAGTATGCACTGAGCTCTGAATCAGACCAGGAAGCGGAGGACCCGGGGCTGCTGAATGCCATGCAGAACAACAGCACTGCATTGCTGAGCTCTTTCACAGAGTATCTGCATACGGTGCACCGCCGGTTCTGGTCACAAGAGGCAAGCACTGAGTGGTGGGACCACATCATCATGCAGGTATGGGATGATGAGCAGTGGCAACAGAACTTATGAATGCATAAAGCCACCTTCATGGAACTGTGTGAGGAGCTTGCCCCTGCCCTACGATGCAAGGACACCAGAATGAGAGCTGCCCTCACCGTGGAGAAGCACATTGCAATTGCTGTGTGGAAGATGGCAATTCCTGACTGCTGCCAGTCGGTTGTAAATCAGTTTGGAGTCAGCAGGTCCACCGTCAGGTTAGTGTTGTCACAAGTGTGCCGAGCCATCAATCACATTCTGCTACGGAGGACAGTGACTTTGGACAATGTGTGTGAGATTGTGGATGGATTTGCAGCCATGGGATTCCCAAAATGTGGAGGGGCAAAAGACGGCACACATAACCCTATTTTGGCTCCAGACCATCTCACGACTGAGTACATAAACAGGAAGGGCTACTTCTCCATGGTGCTGCAGGCACTTGTGGATCACAGGGGGCATTTTAAAGATATAAATGCTGGATGGTTAGGAAATGTGCATGATGCTCATATTTTCAGGAAAACGGAACTGTTCTGGAAGTTGCAAGCAGGGACCTTCTTCTGGGATGATAAAATTACTATAGGGAATGTGGAGATGCCCATAGTGATCCTAGGAGACCCAATCTACCCACTGATGCCATGGCTCATGAAGCCCTACACTGGGAACTTGGATCCCAGCAAGGAGCTGTTCAATTATAGGTTGAGTAGGTCAGATTTTCAGCTGATGGAAACTGGAATAGCTCAAATGATTTCTATGGATCTCATTGAATCAAACAATTGGGAAACTGGAGCAGTTTTCAATGGAACCTGATTTTGGGGCAGACCCTTGGCTACAGTGGAGTTATGCATATCTCCACCATCCGGGAATCTGGTACATGTAGTACATAGTTGCTATGGTAACTTACACCACCTAGGGCTTTGTGTCACAACATCTTTGTGTCATCATATTTTCCAGTGGGGTTTTTTGTGCAGCTCCCCTGCTTGTTGCAGTCACTATCTCTCATGGCACAGTGGTGGACAGCAGAGTCACTCAGTTCACTGGCCCCTTTCTTCAGATGGAAGGACTTTTTCTGTTTGTTGGGTGTGGGAGAGAACCCTCTCCTGCTCTTTAACTCCTCCTCATCTAATGCTTCATATTCTCCTAGCAAGAGGTGCAGGGCTTTATTGGGCTAGTGCTTGTACCACTAGAATGTAGGTGTATAGGATCTGTTATAGGTGCACAGGGGTTAAAGTATGCTGGAATGCCTCAGAACACAAATTTGATGGGCCAGAATTACAGGGTCCAGAAAAACAGAAAACTCTGGCAGAATTCATGTTCTGCCCTGCCGTGCTGCTAGCAGGTCAGCTGGGAGCAGCAGCCAGGCTGGGGATTTTTCAAATCTCCCACCCTGAGCATGTTCAGACAGAGTGTGAGCGGCTTGGCCAAGGAACCCCTGCTACACACCTGCAGCTCCAGGCAGGTAAGGGAGGAGGAGAAGGGGCCCTGGGGGGGGGGGGCGCAAGAGGCCCGGGGAGGGGACGGGGAGTGAGAGGAGTGGGGAAGGGGATGGGGCAGTCAGGGAGCCCACAGGCTGGTGGGGAAGTGGCCAGGGGGGATGGAAGGAGCAGGGCAGGAAGCGAGGGAGGGCTAGAGGAGCAGAAAAGGGACCGGGGAGCTGGTGCGTAGGCAGGAAAGGCCCCGGGGTGAGAGGAGCAGGAAAGGGGCTGGGGAAGGGGGGATAATGAGAGGATAGGGGACCTGGCAGGCAAGCGGGGAAGGGGTCAGGGTGGCTTGGGGGTGGGGGACCAATGGGGAGAACAGAGTTGACCCATTGGGGGGCAATACAAGAGAGGCCCAGTGGGGGGATCTGCCACCTGGCACCCCACCACCTAGAGCCAGTTCTCCCCATACCACTCTGGCACCCACCCCATCTCTGCCCTGTACTCCCAAGCTCTGCAGCCATTCCTCCTTTGCCACAGTATCCCTGCTACACTCCCCTGCCTGCCTTTCCTACCACTCCACAGTTTCTGTGCCTTATCTAGCCAAAATTTGCTCACTGAACCCTGTGACAAAACTTCCTTTGACTTCAATGTGACTGAAGATCAGGACCTATATTTCTTGCTTAGAAGAGAAGGGGAAAATGTGAACCATTTTTGCTTGTTGTAAACAAAACCCAGAGCCACAAGAATATAAAACTGGCACAAAAGTAATACCTTTAGCATTAATAGCACCAGTTAGGTGTATTGGCCCTGATTCCCTCACCACCACACACATAATGTTATTAATTGTGTTGAATTGTGCCATGTTGTATGATGGTTTTGTGATATGGACATATTGGGCCAGATTCCCCCCTGATATAACTCAACTGGTTTCATTAGAATGTGTCACACTTGAATCATGGTATCCTTTTTCTCTGCTGCAGTGATTAAAGTAAGTTGTTTGGTATTGCTCATCTCTTATTGGAAAATGGCAAAGGGGTACAAACGTTGGTCCTAATACATTTTTTCTTGATCTGGTTGAACTAGACAGCAATGATGCTGATGGTGTAGAATTAGCTTTGCTACAGTGTTTGACAGCACATGGGTTCACTGAGGAATTTCCTATGATAAATATTTCATGCAAATTAAGTATCATATTAGCCAGTGTCCCTTTGGAACTCATTGTCACCAGATATAAAGGGGAACCCACAGCAGGCCACGATAAAAAAAAAAAGCTTGAGACATTGTTACTGACATTTTTTAAAATAAAAATTAGGAGTTTCATTAAAATTGACTTTAAAATTTGCAAGGTGAAGGAACCTTCTGCTTCACACACAAATCTGCATCCAATTGTCCAACTTTAGGAGATGAAACTAGGTTATCATATAACTAACTCCTCCGGGATATCTTCCACCTTCCTCTGAAGCAGCTGATAGTTCCTACAGTGAGAGAGTAAACATTATGCTCGTGGCTGTCTGGTCTACTTCAGCCAGGCAACTCCAATACTCCTATCTTTCCTGATTTCACTTACAGTTCTGAACCACTTCATTTCTGAAGCCAGCAAAGGCTTCATCCAACAGACACCAGGGCAGCTATGGGAAGAAGTAATTCTCTGGAAATTAAATAGGATTTGAATTTTGTGTCATGTAAGGAATATGTGAAGTTTGGATTTTTTATTTATTTATTTATTTTAAGAGAGAGAGAGAGCCCCCATGTTATATAGGTTAATAGGTCAGATCCTCAGCTGATACCAAGAAACCTCACTGAATTGAACTATTTACCTCCACAGTTACAAGGGTTTAGAATCTGGCTCACTGACCAATTGGAGCTATGCCCATTTACACCACCTGGGAATCGGATACACTGATTCTAAGGGAGCAGCGAAAACTCTGACCTTCTAAGTTTCTAACCCACACATCTTTTCTGCTGCCTCATACCCCCTCCCCCGCCAGTGGGTTTTTGTGGCGTTCCCGCACTGGTTGCAGTCACTGTGTCTCTCATGGCACAGTAGTAGACCGCAGCGTCCCTCAATTCACTGGAGCTTTTCTTCAGGTGGAAGGTCTTCTCCTGATTGTCGAGTGTGGCCGAGAACCCTCGCCTGCTCCTTCTCTCTTCCTCACTCGATGCTTCATATTGGGTCAGTAAGAGGCGTGGGGCTTTATTTGGGTGGTGCTTGTACCACCAGAAG
>ML685962.1:255261-286003 GCA_007922175.1 Pelusios castaneus
GTGGATGTCATCTCTCATTAGGGTCATGGTTTTCAAATAGTCACCCCTGGGATCTTTCACATAGCCTAGAATCTCTTCCAGTGCACCTAGGGGTCAGCTCACGTTTGAGCAACTAAGTGTCTCTGAACCATTCATTTTCCCCTGTGTCCAGTCCATCCATCTAGTTATGGCTTTTGGCCCCTGGTGGGGCATCACGTAGTATAGCCAATCTGCAGGGCCACATGGTGTAAGTTACCACTGTTCTCAAAGGCAGTGAGGTAGGCATCTATACCCCCTTCCTTCTCCAATGAGCAAGCAAGATAGCACCTATATGTCCTGTGGAGAAGCCATAGCAGGATCAATCCCCACTCAGCATGAGGCTTTCCCTGCCACTCCATTTGGCCAACTCCAGTTCATGTCACCTCTGTTTCTCTTTTTCCTCTCTTTCATATTGCCTCTGTTCCTCTTTTTTCTCTCTTTCATGTTCCCTTTGCTTTCTTGCTGCTCCAACTCTGTCAGTCACAGCTTGATTTCCAACCATCCCTCATCCAGGAGGGAACATGGCTGTGAAGCTCCGCTGCTGTTCATCTTGACCAGTGGTTTTCAGACCATGGGTCCGGACCCTGTATTGGGTAGCAGACCCTCAGATACTGGGTTGCAGCACCTCCTGCTGCCACTACTGTAAAACTGGAATGCATTGCTGAAAGATGTAATTGTTGGGTCCAGCGCATAAATAATTTTTTTCAACTGGGTCTCAAGAAACAAGTTTGATAACCACTGATCTTCAGGATGCCTGGTTGCTTTTCCATCTGCTTCCATCCCACCTGGACATCCCATCCAGTCCCTCGCCAAGCTAGGGAATTAGCTGCACTCTGGTGACTCTTCCAGTATGCAAATCTCTCTCCGCTCAGCTTGACAATGTTCTTCAGCAGATGGTGGTACTCCTCCTCCCTGCTCCCTCTAACTCTTCCCTTAGAGCCACTGCTCCTGAATCATTTACTTCCAGATGCTCTTACCTGAAGGGTGCCTCCAGCATCCTCTGCTACCAGGTATGACAGAGTTCTCAGAAACTGTTCTCTGGAACCACTAGGACACAACCAGTCAGACACAACTTGGGTCTCCACCCATCAGTGCAGCTGCCTCCTGAGTCTGGCCTCACAACATTCAGCACCGTGCTCTGCCCAGTCTCCATCATGATATCCCCTGGCCTGGATTATGGGGAGCCCTACACACCCCCAAAGAGCCATGCACCCTACCTTGCAGTCAGAAGTGATTTGCAACCAGTGTGGAAGTCAGAAGGGTTTAATAGTTCTGTGGTTCACAGTATAGAAAGATTTTGTTAACACCTTAATTAGGCATTACAGCAGTGGCCACCTGGGGAATCCCCATTCTCAGGCCCTAATCCCCTCAGCCCCTCACAGCCACATTCCCCTTTCGCCTCCCCAATCTCTTTTTTCCTTTTTGTGTAAGATGGTCACTCCTAGTTTCCACCTGCTGCAATCAGTTGTGACTGGCTGACTCAGAAGAACAAAGGGGTGTGGCCAGAGGACATGTGGCTGAAGAAGGATTGTCTATCCTTCAGTGGTCCCTGTAATGATCACACACATGGATCCCATCATCAAAATAAATGAGTAATATATGTAGGAAACAGGGGCACAAGAGATGACAACAGGTGTCCCATAAAAAAAGCAGTCCAGGGTGTCTTCCACCTTCTTCTGAAGCAGCTGATAGAAGCCACAGTGAGAGAGCAAGTACTGTGCTGGATGGTTGTCTGGCCTACTTAGCCAGACAATTCCAATATTCCTAACTTTCCTGACTTCACTTAGAGCTCTGAATCACTTCATTTCTGAAACCAGCAAAAGCTTCAAACAATAGACACCAGGGCAGCTACAGGAATGAGAAATTTTTGGAAAATCAACTAAGATTTGTATTTTATGTGTTCTCTAACAAATATGTAAAGTTGGTTCATGTTATCATGTTAACATTTGTTGCTTCTTTTTGGGGCAGAGACCATGTTTTTGTTCTGTTTGTAGAAAGCTTAACATAATGGTGCTATGGTACATGACCAAGGCACACAAGTGCTATGGGAATTCAAATAACACATTATTGTTAGTAATGATAGCTTCCCTAAATGACTTTAAAAGGAATTTATCTTGCTACAAGGGTTTCTGTTGGTCAAGCTATGTTACTAAGTAGAACTTCGGGTGCATGTAGCAACCTACTCAGAGTATGTAGATAATACAACACTCCGGCTTGTTTAGACAACTGTATAACAGTACTGCTCACTAGTTGGATGAAATTAAATTGCAAAAGAGAGATAAGGTGAA
Source organism: Pelusios castaneus (assembly GCA_007922175.1). Lineage (NCBI taxonomy): Eukaryota > Metazoa > Chordata > Testudines > Pelomedusidae > Pelusios > Pelusios castaneus. Next base: position 257,568 of record ML685962.1, read on the forward strand.
TGAGGTGTTATCTGTTATTAGACCACTTTCTGCTGCTGGTGAGGAGACAAACTTTTGAGCTCACAAGTCAACTTGCAACCATGTTTCTCTCACCAACGGAAGTTGGTCCTATAAAAGATATTACCTTACCCAGCTCATAGATTCATAGACTCAAAGGTCAGAAAGGACCAGTATGATCATCTAGTCTGACCTCCTATACAATGCAGGCCACAAAACCTCACCCACCCACACCTGTAATAAGCCTCTAACCAATGACTGAGTTATTAAAGTCCTCAAATTATGATGTAAAGACTTTAAGATACAAAGAATCCACCAGCAAGTGAGCCATTCCCCATGCTACAGAGGAAGGTGAAAAAACCCCAGAGCCCTAGCCAATCTGCCCTGGGGGAAAATTCCTTCCCGACCCCAAATACAGTGATCAGCTAAACCCTGAGCATGTGAGCAAGGTCTCACCAGCCAGTCACCCAAGAAGTCTCTGTAGTAATTCAGAACCCACCCCATCTACCCTCCCTTCTTAGGCCACTGGCATATCTATCACCAGTAGTCAAAGATCAGTCAATTACCAAATTAGGCTGTCCCAACATACCATTCCCTCCATAAATTTATCAAGCTCAGTTTTGAAGCCAGCTAGATTTTTTGCGCCCACAGTTCCCCCTTGGAAGGCTATTCCAGAACTCTACTCCTCTGATGGTTAAAAACCTGCATCTAATTTCAAGCCTAAATTTCCTGATGGACAATTTGTAACCATTTGTTCTTGTGTCTACATTGGTGCTGTACTCAAATAATTCCTCTCCCTCCCCAGTATTTATCCCTCTGATGTATTTATAGAGTAATCATGTCTCCCCTCAACCTTCTTTTGATTAGGCTAAACAAGCCAAGTTCCTTAAGTCTCCTCTCATAGGCAGGTTCTCCATTCCACAGATCATCCTTGTAACCATTCTCTGTACCTGTGCCAGTTTCAATTCATCTTTTTAAAACACGGAGGATCATAACTGTATGCAATATTCCAGATGAGGTCTCACCAGCATCTTATATAACTGCACTAACACCTCCTTATCTATACTTGATATACTTCTTCTGATGCATCCTAGGACCATATTAGCTTTTTTAATGGCCACATTGCATTGGCAACTCATAGTCATCCTGTGATAAACCAGTATTCCTAGGTCCTTTTCCTCCTCTGTCACTTCCAACTGATGTGTCCCCAACTTATATGAAAATTTTTTATTTTTCCCTAAATGCATGACCTTGCACTTCCCATTATTAAATTTCATTCTATTCCTAATACTCCAGTTTAAAAGGTCCTCCAGATCTTTCTGTATGATATCCCGAACCTTCTCTGTATTGGCAACACCTCCTAACTTGGTGTCATCCGCAAACTTAATTAGCACCTTCCCACTTTTTGTGCAAAGGTCAGTAACAAAAAGGTTAAATAAGATCAATCCCAAGAGCAATTCCTGAGGAACTCCACTAGTAACTTCCCTCCAGCTTGACAGTTCACCCTTCAGCATGACCTGCAGAAGCCTCCCCTTTAACCAGTTCCTTATCCACCTTACTATATTCAAATTAATCCCCATCTTTTGTAACTTAACTAATAATTTCTTATGTGGAACTGTATCAAATGTCTTGCTGAAATCTAAGTAAATTACGTCTGCCACATTCCCCTTATCCAAAAAATCAGTTATCCTCTCAAAAAAAGGAGATCAGGTTGATCTGGTATGATCTACCTTTTGTAAAGCCATGTTGTGTTTTATCGAATTTACCGTTAATCTCAATATCCTTAAATACTTTCTCTTTCAAAACTTTCTCCAATACCATGCATACTGCTGAGGTCAAACGAACAGGCTTGTAGTTACCCAGCTCACTTTTATTCCCTTTCTTGAAAATAGGAAATATATTAGCAATTCTCCAGCCATTCAATACAACCCCCAAGTTTACAGATTCATTGAAAATCCTTGCTAATGGGAAGGCAATTTCATGTGCCAGTTCCTTTAGTAACCTTGGATAGAGATGATCTGGGGCCCCCAATTTAGTCCCATCAAGGAGCTCAGGTTTGGCTTCTACCTGAGATATGGCAATTTCCACTTTCATATCTGCATTCCCGTTAGCTACCCTACCTTTATCCACAAGTATGTCATTACCTTCATTAAAAACAGAGGCAAAGTACTTAGTTAGATATTCAGATATGCCTAGATTATCTTTGACCTCCACCCCATTCTCATTGTTTAGCGGTCCCACTTCTTCCTTCTTTGTTTTCTTCTTATTTATATGGCTAAAGAACCTTTTACTATTGGTTCTAATTCCCTTCACAAGGTCCAGCTCTGCTTTACTTTTCCCCTTTCTCACTTTATCTCTACATGTTCTTACCTGCAAAAGGTAGCTTTCCTTGCTGATCTCTCCCGTCTGCCACTCTTTGTAGGCTTTGTGTCCAAGATGCTTACTCAACCAACTTGGTCTACAACTCTTGACTGTGAATTTTTTCCCCTTCCTCAGAATGCAGGCTTCAGATAGTACCTGTAACTTTGACTTTAAGTGATTCCAAGCCTCTTCCACCTTTGCATTCATGAGTTTCTCAGGCCAGTCCACTTCCCTAACTAATTCCCTTAATATTCTAAAGTTAGCCCTTTTAAAGTCAAAGACCCTATTCACAGATTTATTTTTGTTTATCCTTCTGTTTAGTTTTCACTGAATTAGATTGTGATCACTAGAACTAGGTTGTCCCCTACAACCAGTTCCTCTATGAGGTCCTCACTACTCACTAATAACTAATCTAAGATGGCATCTCCTCTCATTGGTTCAGTAACAGTTTGGAGAAGGAATTCATCAGCTATCATATCCAGGAAAATCTGGGCCCTTTTATTACTACTAGCACATGTCCTCCAGTCTATATCTGGAAAGTTAAAGTCTCCCATTATCACACAGTAGTTTTTACTTCTTTAGAGGCCTTAAAGAGGTCCCTATCCATGTCTAAATCAGACCCTGGTGGTCGGTAACACAACCCAAGCACTATCCCTGGAGAAACTCTAGTAGCTTTCTTGCCTAATGTGATTTTTACCCAGATAGACTCTGTCTCGTTAATTCTCTCATTTAAAATTTCTTTACAATCTTCCTCCTCATTGATATACAGTTCCACTCCCCCACCTTTACCTTTATATCTGTCTTTCTTAAAGAGCGCATAGCCTTTAATACACTTACACCAGTCGTGGCTACTATTCTACCATGTTTGTTATCCCTATAATATCTGGTTTCACTTCCTCCATTTTGTTACCCAGGCTTCTCGCACTAGTATATAAACATTTTAGTTTTTGCTGCTTGGCTTCACTCACGTTTCTCACCTGATTTTCACTGTCGTTCTGCGGCCAATATCACCCGTTAGACCAGCATTTACCCCACTCCTCCTTCAAACTGCCATGCTGCTCTCCATCTCTGTGTCCTTTCTTACTTCATTTTCCTTCCTCTTAATGCTAATCTCAGGCATGAAGATTATCCGGGCATCTCCCAACCATCCTCCTCAACTCCTTAGTTTAAAGCTCTCTTGATCAGTTGTGCTAACCTCTCTTCCAGAAGTCTGTTTCCCTCCCTATTCAGGTGTAGTCCATCCCAAGAGAACCGTCTTCTGTCCATGATTGCCTCCCAGTGACCATACATCCCAAAGCCCTTCTTATAGCACCACTGCCTAAGCCATGTTTTGATCGTCAGAATCTTCTTTGTTGCCCTCCTCTTGTGACAGGCAGAATCCCACTGAAGATCACCTGACCCTCTATTTCCTTCAGAGTCCTCCCCAGCCTGGCATATGCCTTCAAAATATCCTGGGTCTAACACTGCATGTATCCGTTGATAAATGATATCACCTTTGTGTGCAAAGACACGAACTGAATGGGGAAGTATTTCATGCTCTTCCTTTCTTTCTCCCTTTCCCACCACTCAGTTGGATTTATCTCTCATTTAATTGCTACAGAACCTCTGTGTTTGTGTGGAGTTTGGAATTCAGTAATATGGGTGTTAAAAGGGTTTACATTGTTTCCCTGAATCATTCAGAAGTTCTGATAATATAATTGAGGGAGGTGCTTTTAAAACATCAGAAAGGAAGATAAACAGAGAGAGGAAGGAGCCACACATGTCTCCTATGGGTGTTCATGGGACACTAGATAGGAAGAGCTCTGAATTGCTACAGAGAAGTCTTTCGCAGGTGTCCAGCTGGTAGGTCTTGATCAGGATCTAATTGGTTGCCATACTTGAGGTTGGGAAGGAATTGGCAGAGACCTTGAGGAGTTTTTCAGCTTCCTCTGCAGGATGGGGCAGAGGTCACTTGCAAGTGTGAATGGTGGCAGATTCTCCTACCTTGGAATCTTTTAAATTCTGATTTGAAGACTTCAGTAACTCAGCCAGAGGTGAGGGGTCTGTTTTGGGAGTGGGTGGCCTGCAATGTCCAATGTAGACTTTAAGGTCAGAAGGGACCAGTACGATCATCTAGTCTGACCTCCTGCAAAATGCAGGCCTCAAGACCTCACCCACCTACTCCTGCAATAGGCCACCAACCTATGACTGAGTTATTTACCTCCTTAAATCATGATTTAAGGACTTTAAGATACAGAGAATTCACCGGTAGGTGAACCATGCCCTGTGCTACAGAGGAAGGTGAAAACCCCCCAGAGCCCAGGCCAATCAGCCCTGGGGGAAAATTCCTTCCTGACCCCAAATATGGCGATCAGTTAAACCCTGAGCACATGGGCAAGTCTCAACAGCCAGTTATCCAAGAAAGAATTCTCTGTAATAACTCAGAACCCAATCCACGTACTCTCCCCTCTTAGGCTACTTGGAAATCCACCACACGTAGCCAAATATCAGTCAATTTCCAAAATAGGCAGCAGGTCAGACTAAGTGATCTTAATTAACCCTTCTGGCCTTCAAATTTTATTATTAGAGTGAGAAGTTTTAAATGCTTAGGGGCTTTTTAGCCTCTTAAAGGGCTCTAATTGTTCAATTTCTTTCATTTCCTATCTTTTGCCTGCCTCTGATATGCCAAGAGAGAGACAGTGAGAGTATCTCTTGTGTTTGTGTCTTTCCAGAGGCTTAATTTGTGTTTCAGAACATTCAGAGTAAGTTTTGAATTCATAAAACTTCTTAGTGCAGAAATCAGGAAAACAGGCTGGAAGGATGGGGAGTGAAGGTGTATTTATTTACATGGTTAGGAAATTAACCCCCTAGTTTCTGTCACATAGTTCCCAGCCAGCGTCTCTCTGCACCTGGGCGTTTTTACTCCACTCCCCCACAGGGTTGGGTCACTGTATCCCTGGTGATGCAGTAACAGATAGCGGATTTGCTCAATTTCCCCCAACAGTTTCCACATATGGAAGGATTTTTTTCTGTTCATTGTGTTTTCGTGGGTGCATCTTATTGAAGGCATGGAGAGGCTAGGCCTTCCCTGATAAGCTGTGGTGGACTTCACTCTCTGCTAGGTTTTTCCTGATTGACTGTGATGGACTTCACCCTCTGCTTATTGCTGCCTTTCTGGGCTTGGGCAGTGTAACAGTGAAACTGCTCTTAGGCTAGTGCCCGCCTCTAATCCAAGTGATTAGACTCGTGTTCTTGCCTGTCAGCCTCTTCAGTAATAAATTAAGAGTCCCTCCCTGTTTTCCAGATAAGGGAAATGGTAAGTACAAGTAAGGGAAGAAGCAAAGTGAGAAATGTGAAGGTTCAAGGGTTTATAATGGCACCTATCACAGACTTGCATTGTAACATTGGATAACCAGTCATTTCAGACTTGATCTCAAGGGGAGTCTTTCTACTGATTTTAAAAGGCAAACAGCCTGTTCCTCAGTTTCTTCATTCAAAAACAGAGATAATACTTGCCTATCTGAGGCTATGTACACACGATCAGATTAAAGTGCAACATGGCAATAACGCTATAAATAACACGTGACCTTTATTGCAGGAGAGCGCGTACACACGTTGCTCCTTGCAACGCAACAGAATTCTTTGCAATATCGCGGTGTAGCACAATGAATTCTGGGCACCTATCCCATAGTTCAATTTTCCCTGAATTGGCGCTTGGAATCCTGGGATGAAGGAAAGGAACGCAAAGCGCCATGGGTAAACTCTCAGTTTCCCGTGATGCACTGTGTTCCCCTTGCGTCTTCCTCGTTGCCAATAGCAACTCGCACCTATTTTCAACAGTGCAGTGCCACACTACTTGCGAGCAATCACAATTGCGATAGCATGGATTCTGCTCTAATCTCAACTGTTGCCTTCAGCATTCTAAATACATCTTGGCTGGTTGCTCAGTACGCAATGAGCTCCGAATCAGACAAGGACGCTGAGGAGCAGGAGCTGATTGATGCCCTGCAGAGCAATAGCACCACATTGCTCAGCTCCTTCACCGATCATCTGCACACGATGCAACGCCATTCCTGGTCACGAGAGACGAGCACCGAGTGGTGGGATCGCATTGTTATGCAGCTGTAGGATGACGAGCAGTGGGTACAGAACTTCTGAATGCAGAAAGCAACCTTTTTAGAACTGTGTTCAGAGTTGGCCCCTGCCCTGCGATGTAAAGACACCAACATGAGGTCCGCCCTAACCGTGGAGAAGCGTGTTGCGATAGCTGTCTAGAAGATGGCGACTCCTGACTACTACCAATCGGTTGCAAACCAGTTTGGAGTCGGCAGGTCCACCGCCGGATTAGCCCTCTCACAAGTGTGCCGAGCCATCAATCTCATTCTGCTACGGAGGACAGTGACATTGGGCAATGTTCGTGAGATTGTGGACGGCTTTGCTGCCATGGGATTCCCTAACTGCGGGGGAGCAATAGACGGCACACATATCCCGATTTTGGCTGCAGACCATCTCGCAACCAAGTACATCAACAGGAAGGGCTACTTCTCCATGGTGCTGCAAGCACTCGTGGATCACAAGGGGCGTTTTACGGACATCAATGCTGGGTGGTCGGGAAAGGTGCATGATGCCCGCATTTTCAGGAACACTGGTCTGTACCAGAAGCTGCAAGGGGGTACCTTCTTCCCAGATCAAAAAATTATTGTGGGGGATGTGGAGATGCCCATAGTCATCCTCGGAGACCCAGCATACCCACTGATGCCACGGCTCATGAAGCCGTACACCGGGAACCTAGATCTCAGCAAGGAGAGGTTCAATTACAGATTGAGCCGCTGCAGAATGACTGTAGAATGTGCCTTCGGCCGTTTAAATGGGCGCTGGCGCTGTTTGTATGGGAGGCTGGACTTGGATGAAGACAACATCCCTGCTGTAATTGCGGCGTGCTGTGTCCTTCATAACATTTGTGAAAATAGGGGAGAAAAGCTTTCCCTAGGGGTGGGCGATGGAGGCACAGCGTCTCGAGGCAGCATATGAACAGCCAGCCACCAGGAGTATTAGGGGGGCCCAACGAGGGGCTGCTCGCATAAGGGAGGCACTCAGGGAGCATTTCAATGATGCCCTCCCCTAGTTCACTTCAAGGATGCATCAAGTGCACCTTATGAGATTTTCACTGTGTACAAATAAAGCCACTCTTCAAAGTTTTTGTTACTGTTTTTATTAAAAGATAAAAGTGGGGGGTGGGAGGTGTTACAGGTGGGTGTAGCTGTGGGTCTCTAAAAAGTAGCTCTGTGAGGGACTGGATGTTGCAGTATACCAGGGGGACGGGTGGCCTTCAAAGAAATGCTTTGAAGGACTATGGGGTCTGGGAGGCAGACACGGCTGAACTGTCTGGACTGGAGCCCGTACATTAATCGCCTGGGTCTGCAAAGCAATCATGCTATTGAGCAGTTCTGTTTGCTCCTTCATGACGCTTATCAGTTCATCCCTGTGTTTCTGTCTCCTCTGTTGGGATTCCTCTCTCCAGGCTTGATTCTCCCTCGCAGATGCCTCTGTTGTTTTCATCAGCTCCTGAAACATATCCTCCCTGTTTCTTCGAGCACGCCACCGAATGTTTCTCATGTGGTCAGCTGGGGTAGACACCAGCCTTGTCAAGGTCAAATCTAATAAAAAAAAAAAATAAAGCTATTGTTAACACATAGAATAGATAACCAATGTAACCTTCCAGTAGCTCATTCCACTGGAAGGTACAAGGCAGTCAACATCCTATGCTTCGCTGAGGTGGACAAGGTACGTCCTAATAGAAACCTTACTGGGGGCTAACATTCTGCACAGGGCACACAGATGGAACCCGATATCTCTCTCCTCAGAGTGCCCCTGCCAGCTAGAATACATATCCTACATGTCACTGGATGCAAGCCAGGACCGTATGCTGCTGCATTTTGTGCTGCCATGGTTCCCAGTGCTGTGCTTTGCAGCTGGCGAGGCCGAGTATCCTTATACAGGAGCATAGACACATACGCTCTCCCATCTAACCTGAGTAGGAGGCTCTGGAGGTACATCGCGGAAACCTTTACTGACCTAAATACAGATGATTTTTTGACAATCACTGTTTGTGTTGTTGCACTTCTAATGAATGCAGACTAAAGAGCGTGCACAGAGGGGACCGAGACAGCAAGCACCCCCGCCCCAGACAATGATATTTTAGTAGGAGCCATAGCTGCATGAAAGAGAAACTTACCTCAACCCCCCTCTGCCGCCTCAGAGGGCACGCTGCAATTCATGTCTTGGGTGGACGTTTCAGTGGGGGTGCAGAAGAGTTTCTGGCTACACGCTGTTGCGCTCTCCTCCAGGTCATCCTCCATCTCCTCCTCCTCATTGATCACATCCTCATCCTGCTTGGCTCTGGCATTCAGTGGATGAGGGGGGGCCGATGTGTCCACAGGACTCTTTGCAGTGATTGTGGGGTCCCCACTGAGGATGGCTTCGATCTCCTTGTAGTACCTGCATGTAGCAGGCGCTGATCCCAAACAGCGGTTTGCCTCCTTTGCTCGGTGATAGGTTATTCTTAGCTCCTTCACCTTCAATCTGCACTGCACAGTGTGTCTATCATAACCTCTCTCTGACATGGCCCAAGAAATTATGTCATATGTATCATAATTTCGCCTGCTGCCACGTAGCTGCGCCTGCACAGCAGACTCTCCCCAGATGCTGATCAGGTCCAGCACCTCTGTCATGCTCCAAATGGGTGCTTGTCTTCCACGATGCGCTGCCATTGCTACTGAAGATCGGAGCTGCACTCCACTCCACGAGGAAGAGAACAGGAAGTGAAACAGAGGAGAAATTCGAAAATCCCAGGAATCAAAACAGGGCAGGGACTGTTTTGTCACGGCCACAGAGCGGGTGGGGGGAAGACCAGAGAGGACAACTGTGGAATGCTGGGACACTTCCGGAGGCCAATCATTGCGTGGTAAGCATACACTCGAGTCGAAAGGTGCAACAGTTGTTGCGCGTTAACTGCTACCACCCTTGTCGAGGTGGTTTTTCTATTGCGCTACAATAGGGCTGTTGACGTGCAACAGCCCTATTGCACGTGTGTACGCTGTTGTTGTTATCGCGCGGTAATGACTGTTAATGCGCGATAAAGTGATCGTGTGTACATGGCCAGAGAATTGTGTAGCTTACTTTATTGTTTTTGCTTAGGTGCCTAGAGGTCATCATCAGATAGGAAGTGAGTGCTAAGTGTTTCCACAATTAACCTTTATTTCATATAATCAAGTTCCAAAGGGGTAGCCATGTTAGTCTATTGCAGAAAAACAACGGAGTCCTGTGGCACTATTAAAGACTAACAGATTTATTTATCGCATGAGCTTTCATGGGAGAAAATCCCACTTCGTCAGATGCTTTGAAGAAGTGGAATTTTCTCCCAAGAAAGCTCATGTGATAAATAAATCTGTTAGTCTTTAATAGTGCCACAGGACTGTTGTTTTTCTGTATTTCATATGCACTCCTCCAGGATTACAGGAGACTGGGATTTTATGGGACTCCTACTCCTGCCACTGATGCTGTCTGCACCCCTCCCTCCTCCTGCCCAAACTTCCTGTGTCTCTCCCAAGCTTTTAGATGGGGGATCTGTTTAATGTACTCCACAACATTTGGGTCTGTCACCACCCCAGTCAGTCAGCCAGGGAGGGAGGAAAGGGCTAGTGAGTGATTCATCCTACAGCAGCCCCAATCCCACACTGACCTAGTTCCTTCCTTTGGAAGGACACATATGTAGCTGTTTCTCGTGCTGGGAGGAAGGTGGGGAGGCTAGGTAGGGGTGGGGGAAGGAGAGGAGAGGAAGAAGACACCCAGAGACCCATGCAGTGACTTTCTTGAGGGGTAGGGGAAGAGGCCTGGGAGTGAGACCTTGGGGTCGGCCTGAGGGCATGGCCAGGGAGATTGCCTTCCCCAAGGGAAGCTTCAAAATTAACCCATTGTTTGAACCCTTTCACTATCCTCTCATCTGAGTCTTCCTTCCCCATGTCTCACAGGAAGATCTTGAGGCGCCAATTGGGGTACTTCATGTATCGGAAGGGGAAAGCAGTGAACGAAGACTTGTAGCTGCAATTCAGAACCACAGGGTCCTCGTGGGAGATAACAGTGTTACCTTCAGCTTGGTGCACAGAATCTCCATGGCTCTTTTCTGGGGAGGGGAAAGGAGAAGAAACACAGTTAGAGATAATGGGTACAGAATACTGACTCACTGATATAATGGAGGGAAACATAATAATGACACGCAGATGCGATAGAATAATTGCAGTCAAATATACCCAAAATGTTCTATTTCCAATCAGCTCTAACAGAAATGTGACAGCTCCATACAGATTTAATAAACACAAGGCAAGTATTTGCACTAAGCCAGAAGAGAAACAAACATGATATGAACATTCAGATATGATAGACATATTTCAGATTATTAAAACCATAACATACCCACTAAGCTATTGTATGGATTAGACAGATAAAATGTTACACATGTTTGTGTGTATTTGTAACTTTTTATCTAACATAATATAATTTGACTTATAGTACTGTAAAAACAAAATACCTGCGCTCAAGCACAATGAAAACATAGCACAAATGCAATGTAATTGATATGTTGTAGACAGTCAGATATTATAAGAGCCCACTTGAACTTTGATCCTGGAAAATTTAAAAGGTTAGAAAAAAGTGATTCATTTAGAAGACACCTGATTGAAATAGCTGAGAACCAAAGTTAAGGTATGGTTGGTTTTAATGATTGCAATAAGCCAATGATAGTTCCGTTGACCAAAGTATAAACTGATTTATCTTTGTGTCTGAAAACTTAGAGAAGACTTGTGGCCCCAGAGTGGTGCTTTCCAAAAAGATAATGGAAACAGGGCAGATACAGGAAGATATAATTGTCACAAAGCACAATAACAAACCCAACAGACATACTCAGATACTGGAAGTGTAACAGAGGCACACAGTTAAAATAGGCACATATTCAGAGACACACCGCCTCCCCATCTAGTCAGAAAGATGGGGTTAATCCATAATAGATGGTCAGACTGAGGAAAGAAATCTCACTCACATGAATGTCTCCACCTGATCGTGTCAGAGGTCGTGTGCTTTATCCCTCTCCCCCCCCCCCGCCCCCTCAGTTTTAGTGATATTGAACTGTCTGGTTGCAATTTCCTTCAAGCTTAGGTCTGGGGGCAGCTTTCACCACAGTTCTTCATGAGAGGGTCGGTATGCTCTAATCACTGTGGTTTTGCCCTACTTGGGGACTCATGACATTCACCATCATTTTGGAGATGGTTTAGTGCCAGATTAAGACAACAAGGAAACAGAGTTAAATATTATGTGAGAGACTGAGATTTCTGTTCAAATCTTTATGAGACCGAAATACTTCATCCATTCTTTCCTATGTTAAACAGAGCCTGGGTAGTTTCTGCTCACCTCCCCAGGTGGTTCCTGTCACTGTGTCGCTCACGGCGCAGTAATAGGTAGCGGAGTCGCTCAAGTCAGTGGACGGTTTCCACAGGTCGAAGGATTTGTTTTGGTTATCGTGGGTAGCATTGAACCCTTTTCTGATCCCTTCATCGGAGTTCTCCCTTCCCAGGTGCCGCAGGAAGAGTCTGGGGGGCTGATTGGGGTACTGCACATACCAGAAGGGAGAAGGGGTAGTCGTGAAATACAAATGATAGGTACAATTCAGAAGCACAGGTTCTCCTTGGGAGATGATAATGTTGCCTCCAGTTTGGGTCACAGAGTCTGCTCCATAGATGCCTTCTGTGGAAAGAACAGAGCAGAACAGAGACACTTGATTATAATAAAATCAGAGCTGGTACACTCCAAGATAATCTGAACATTACACGATAGGGATAAAAATAGAAGCATCGTAATTTCCCTCAATTATAAAAGAGAATAATAAGAAATGCCCTGAGGCAATAGGAACATAATAAATATACTAGACAAAATATATTTTAAATTGGATACAACAGAAACAAAGTTTTTACACTCAGAAACAATATAAATAACATAGGTACTATCAGAAATAATGTTTAAATTTGAATTTAATAGGAAGAGAATAAAAGTTCTCAGAGACAATACAAATTATAGACACAGTTAGGTATAATATAAACAAGTTCGTGATCTTAGGCATTGAAACAAATCATATTAAGAAAGCAGGAGAAAGACATGGGTGGTTTCATAAAATGTGGGGAAGCAGAAAAAATAGAACCGTACTCACTTGGGACAGACATGAGTGTAACAACTGAAAGCCAGGCTAGAATCATGTTAGAATTAACAGTTTCTTCAACAAACCAGAGCTAGTTCCAAAAGAGGTAAAAATTGATTTGATCCTTTCTTGTGGCTCCAATTTAACTAAGGGGAGAATTTTATATCCTGGGTCGTGCTTTAAAAATATATCTCTGTGCTGGAACTGCACTTGCCTGAATGACATGTACCAAACTTCACAGGTAGTGACTGAGCTTTGTAAATGCTTCTGAAGGGTGCTGCCATGGATGGGTGTGTTTGAAAAGCAGGACTTGTGGGAGTGGGTTGCTGAATACTCAGGGAAGACCAAAATTAGATCATTCCACTGGTACATCTTTCCAGATCAACTGTGCCCCCGTGTGGCAAAGGGCCTGAACTAGCTGGAGACAAGTTGTGTGAAGTAATGTCATGTATTCGACCAATTTCCGGCTCGAAAGTGTGTCTCTCACCAACAGAGGTTGATCCAATATGAGATAGTACCTCATCGATCTTGGCTCCCTCATATAGTGGGCTCTCTAATATGGTGAGGCTGACATGACTGCCTAAATTAGTTAGCAATTGTTTAGCAGAATCAGATCTCCTTACTGGTTTTTCAGAATTTCCAGGGGGAAATAGGATATAAAAAATTTATATAAGGCATTTTTCTGCTAGTTTGGATCTATGCAGTATATTTATAGCCTCAGTGATCTTGTCTCTATATATATATCTATGGACTTTGTGTTGCAATATCTGGGAACAAACTGGCTAGGCAGCAGTTCTGCAGAAAAGGACTTGTGGGGTACAGTAGACAAGAAGCTGGATATCAATGAACAGTGTGAATGAACTCATTGCCAAGAAGGCTAATGGCATATGTGGGAGGGGGAATAGGAGTTCTGCCAGGAAATGGGGGAAGTGATTATTCCCCCCTATTCTGCACTGGTAAGGCCACATTTGAAGTATTGTGTCCAGTTTTGGGCCCATTACGGAAAGGATGTGATCAAATTGGAGAGAGTCCAGAAGAAGGTAACAAAAATGATGAAGGGGCTGGAGCTCATGACCTATGAGAAGTAGCTGAGGGAACTAGTTTTGCTTAATCTGCAGAAGAGAAGGGGGGGATTTGGTAGCAGCCTTTGACTACCTGAGAGGGGGTTCTAGGGAGGATGGAGCTAGGCTGTTCTTGGTGGTAGTAGATGATCAACAAAGGCAATGGTCCCAAGTTGCAATGGGGGAGGTGTAGGTTGAATATTAGCAACATCTTTCTCAGTAGGAAGGTGATGAAGCTCTGGAAGAGGTTACCCCAAGTGGTAGTGGAATCTTCATCCTATAGTGCAGTGTTTCTCAACCTTTTGCAGGTTGTGACACACTTGGTGGCATATCGTGACCTGACAGGACACACCATCCCCTCCCCCCACGGCCGAATCCAGTCATCTCCCTGATTCTCCACAATAAATAAATAAATTTGTTAGTCTTTAAAAGTGCCACAGGACTCCTTGTTTGTTGAACTGCTTTAATGGTTTCTAAGACCCAGGTTTACAGAGCACTGCATGGGATGGTTTAGTGCTGCCTGGTCCTGCTTTGAGCAAGATGTTAGACTGGATACCTCCCTGGGTCCCTTCCAGCCTTCATCTTCTATGATTCCATCTCTCTCTAGAATCTTATCTGGACCTATTAATATCACTATGACTCTCCTCTAAACACAGGCCAATCCCAGTTTTCATCAGTGCAAGGGTGTTCTGTGCTTAAGATTTGTTCATACCTTTCAGTGAAATTGTTTCATCCCATTCCCCAGAACTGCCCAGTCTGAAAAATCCTGAATTAAAGCAGACCATGAAAACGTAATTCCCAGGAGTGACTGGGGAGAGATCTATAGAATTTTGTCCAGTTTAGCATTGAATCCTCTCCTGCTCCCTTTGTCTGAGTCCCTCCTTCCTACATCCCTCAGAAGAGCTGTAGGTAATGGTTGGAGTACTGCACATACCAGAAGAGGGAAAGGTATCCTGAAAACTCAGAGATACAGGCCAGAAGGACAGGGTCCCCCTGGGACACAATAATGATTCCTTGCTTCTGGTTCACTGAGTCTCCATGGCTCCCTTCTGTGCGGATAATAAGGTGGAATAGATCCACTCAGGGGTGAGAAAAACAGAATATCACCCTCTCCAATGATTCACACATAAAAGATAACAAATACAGAGCATTTGCACCCAGATATAACCTGAACATAGTTGATGCACATAGATGTGTTCATGTATGATAAACTCATAATGCATTCACTCATCTATGATATATACCTCAGAGAGACTCTCATATAGTCAGTCATACATTATAGGGCTTGATGGAACCCCTGAGATCACATAGTCCAGTGTTTCTCAACCTTTAGTGGACTGAAAAACACCTTAAAATATATTAATTATTTTACACAGAACACCTGATGAAAACGTTCTCAAAATACTGGCTGTATTATTTGTAAAATCTGTGTACTATGCATTCTTGTAATTCAGGAAACTGAATTAAATACAATTTTATGAATAGAACATGTATTTATTTCTAAAAAATAAATGATTATACACACAGCTTAAAACTGAAAATATTATTCAAGTTTTAATAGTACTTTTTGCCTGCATGTTTGAACAAATTTAATTTATTCTTGTAATTATTTACCTTCAAAGAAAGTATTGCAGGGGAGGTTATGTCCAAGTTATTTCAATGACAGCAGTAACAGTGCTGGGAAATTTAAAATGCCTCAGCTGCAGCAAAGGAGCAAGGTGACAGTGGATGCCGACGCATGCCTGGAAGCTTTGCTGAAGCTGGGGCATTTTAAATTTCCGGAGCATGCATTGGCTGTCCACGTTGCTCCTTCTCCCTCCCCACTCAGCACCCCAGTGAGGAGGAGTCTGGGACAGTCACGGAACACCTTCACTGTGTCTGCCCAGCTCCAGTTGAGAAACCTTGCCCACTGCTGCTCAAGCCTACCTCAAGTAGGTCCTGCAAGAGGGTGCTCCCTGCCCTCCCCTCAGCCCCGACCGTCCGGAGCTTTTCATTAGTCCCCAGCCTTACAAGCCCCCCTGGCCTCCCCCACCCCATGCCTCCAGCCGGCTGCTGGACTTGCAGCCAGCCTGCTTTCGAACCACACCTCGAGCCCATCTGTACACGCTCGTGCTCCACACTACCCATTTCCTCACCCTCGTGTCCCACCCAGATACAAAATGGCAGGACCTAATTCCACCAGTGGAGGGCGAGGACCCCCACTGGGCCAGTCTTTATGCCACCTTGACCCCATGGCCCGTTGGGAACATCAATGGGTGGCTCCTCCACGGAGTCGTGACCACGGCGTGTACTTAGCGTGGTTCACCTCTCGTCCACCCACCACCTGGCATTCAAATAGGACCAGTTAAGAAACATTGACCTAGCTTGACCTGTAGAGCACAGACTCTTGACTTTCCTGAAATTAATTTCTGTTTGAGCAGATCTTTTAGGAAAACATCCAACCTTTTAGGCATGAAGCTTTGAAACACAGTTACAGGCTTGCATACCAAGGCTACAAGGACAGCTCGTGCTGAAAATACAAGATGAGCAAGGTACCTGATACCTTCTTAGTGATTCGGCTTAGCAATGAGAACAGCGCATTACTTACTGGCCCTTCAGTATGCGTCCCCTTTATTCAGAGATGGCCCTAGCCTATCTGGGGCCCTAGGCAGAGACCCATTCCGGGGCCCCCTTTAGGGCTCCCTGGTGCTGGCCCTGCCATTCCTGCAGCCCTCGTGCCCCACTGGTGGCCTCTAACCCCCCTTATGGCCCCAGTGGCCCATGGGGATGCCCTGGACCCCCTGCCCATGGCACCAGCCTCGTCCATGGCTCCGGTGCCCTGCCAGGGGCCCTGAACCTCTCCTGCTACCCCAGCTCCCCTCTGGGGCCCTGTCTCCGCCTGCAGCCCCAGCTCCTCACCGGAGACCCCAGAACTGGCCCCAATGCCCTGCCAGGGGCCCCAACCCACCAACCACTGCCACTGTTGGCCCTGGCTCCCTGCCATTTGTGCTGCAGGGTGGAAGGCAGATGCAGTTTTTGGGGTATGAGAAAGGGCCACTTACTGCTCATGGCCCTAGGTGGGCATCTGCTTCGCCTAACCCCAAAAGCTGCCTCTGCCTTTATCTTTAAGGCCCCCCTCCTCTGTTTTCCACTCCTGCCTCTTATACCTCACATACCTTCCCTGGTGTATCTTATCTACATTGTTTTGTATGCATGTTCTATATCTGCTGTTACCACTTCCCTCCCCTCTTGAGTGAAGCATTGTTTGTTTGTAAAAGTTAAGATCAGAATGGATTTGTTATAGATAGGAAAGTGTATATGAGCAACTATTATACTAATGTTACTCCAAAGCTGTATCTGTGCAGTCTTCCATGGCGTGCCATTAAATATACTCCTTCAGTATTATTTCTCTGTGTGTGGCTGAATTCTGGAAGAAAATTCCTTTTGTTTAACAACCTTAATTTTAAAATGGCCAGGGATGGAGAATCCACCACAACCCTTGGCAACCTGTTCTAGTGGGAATAATCCTGCCTGTTCAAAAAAAACTGCCCTTATTTCTATCTGCAAATCCCAGATATTTTCTTGTGTTGTATATTTGTTTACTAAAGAGAGAGAATTTTTTCCCCTCATGTAGATATTGACAGATTGACCAAGTTTCCTCTTAACTTGCTCTTTGTTAAGCTATGCAGTTTGATCCTCTGAAAACTGTCATTATTAAGACATGTTTGCACAGACACATACTGGAGACACACAGATGTAATAAACACACCAGGGTCCTGAGAATGGAAATAAAAAATTAATTTCAGCTCTTAAAAAAACCCAACAAACAAACAAAAAATCCCCACACACAAAACAGGTGGCTGAGACATTAGATGTTACTCACTTAGAACAAGAACACTTAGAACAGCTGACACCCAAGATAAATGTATCCTGAGCTATGTCTACACTGGGGAATTTAGGTTCACTTAAATAAGTCGACTTTAATAAGTCGACTTTAAATTGACCTTATTAAGTTGACCTAGAGAGTCCACACAGGACTCCTAAGTTGACTTAAAGTGGGCCTTACTAACTCGACTTAGAGAGTCTACACTAGACTCTCTGGCTATGTCTACACTTGTTAATTTAGGTCGACTTAGCTAAGTCTACTTAACAAAGTCGACTTAGCATGTCCACACCTAAATTTTAAGTCAACTTTGAGAGGACCCTACAAAGTCGACCTAGAACATCCACACTGGATGCCTAGGTCGACTTCTAGGGGCTAGGTGGACCTGGGACTGGTCCACAGTGGCAGGGGGGGCACCCCTTGCCATGTGCCAGGGGGCTCAGCTTTTGCACCATTGTACCTGGGGCCCAAACAGGGGCCTCCCCAAACAACCGGAGTGCCGGCAACTGCCGGCACAGCATGCTCCAGCTCCTGGGAAGCCTCCAGAGGCTTCCCAGGAGCTGGAGCACGGTCCTTGCTGAAGGGAGCCCCGTGCTCCCTCCTAGCCGGACTGAGCGGTGGCGGCCAGGAGGGAGTTCGGAAGACCCGCGCTCCAGCTACCAAGCATCCGGCAGCTGGAGTGCAGGTCTCCTGCTCTCCCTCCTGGTCAGGACCGCAGGGTCCCGGCTAGGAGGGAGCATGGGGCTTCCTTCTCGCTGGGACCACTCAGGTCCCGGCAAGAAGGGACCGCGGGGCTTCCTTCTCTCCAGGACCCGAGTGGTCCCGGTGAGAAGGAAGCCCCGTGGTCCCTTTTCCTCAGGATCCCCGCTCCAGCTGCTCAACAGCCAGCAGCTGGAGTGCGGGTCTCCCACTCTTCCTCCTGGCCAGGACCACTCGGGTCCTTGGGAAGTTCTTCCCGGGACCCGAGCAGTCCCAGCTAGAAGGGTTCACTTCTACCCGGGACCTGAGAAGTCCTGAGCAGAAGGGAGCCGAGTGGTCCGGGGCAGAAGGGAGCTCCACGCTCCCGTGCGGGGCTGGGTCTCCCTGGACCGAACTAGTCGACTTAGAGGGTGCGTCTACCCTTGTAAATTAAGTTGACTTAATTTACTCTGTGTCTACAGTACACTTTCCTTAAGTAGACTTAAGCAGCTGCTTAAGTCAACTTAAGGAAAAATTAAGTCGACTTTCTGCTTAAGTCGACTTTCTAAAGTCAACTTAAGCCAGTGTAGACGTGGAGTATCCCTAAGTTGACTTAGGGGACTCCGGGGCTCCCTCACTGCCCTCCCTGCCAGGGTGGCTGGCACAGGGAAAGCCTGGCATCCCTGCCTCCCTAAACAGCTGCCGGCGTCATGCGAGCAATTGCCGGTGCTCCAGTTGTTTAGGGAAGCTCCCGGGCCTCCCCACACAGCCGGAGCACCGGCAATTGCCGGCATGGCTGCACTTCAACTCGGTCCCAGCTAGGAGGGAGCGCGAGGATCCCTTCTCCTCGAGACCTGCTCTCCAGCTGCTCGGCAGCCAGCAGCTGGAGCGCAGGGCTTCCTTCTCCCCAGGACCACGCTCCAGCTGCCGGCTGGAGCATGGATCCCAGGGAGAAGGAAATGTGTGGCTTCCTTCTTGCTGGGATCACGGGGCTTCCTTCTTGCCGGGGCTTGAGCGGTCCTGGCCAGAAGGAAGTCCTACTGTCCCTTCTTGCTGGGACCTGAGTGGTCCCAGCAAGAAGGAAGCTCCCTTCCCTCATGCCCTAAGTCGACTAAGATGTAATAAACACACTAAGTCGACTTAGGGCATCCACACCACTTAAGACAACTTAAAAAGTCGACTTAAGCTTCAAAGTCGACTTTATACGAGGTTTTATAAAGTCGACTTTGAATTTCCTTAAGTCGACTTAAGCAGCATCTTAAGTCGACTTAAGGAAATGCCGATGTGGATGCAGAGTAAATTAATTCGACTTAAGCATGCTTAAATCGACTTAATTTACTAGTGTAGACGCACCCCTGGAGATCCAAGGTGTCTGGGGCAAGAAGCTATTGTACGTCCTAACACCAACAGGGCTTAATTTTTCTTGGTAACCTGCAACTCCCAAGAAGAGAAGGGCAGTATTTTGCCCTGTTACCTTTTCTGCCTTAGAAACACTCTCTGCTAGAGCTGCCACATGCCAGAATACTGCAGACAGGTCTGCCTGGGAATGAGTCCCTTTGCTCTCAGGTACTTCTGAATGGTGCTGCTGCAGATGGAAGGTGGTGATGTGGAAGGGGACTTGTTACAGGGGACCACAGCAAGGGTTATCATGGTAAAACAAAGAAGGAGTCTTGTGGCACCCTTCAAAACTCTTCAAGTTTATTTCACACATGAGCTTTTGTGAGCATAATCCCACTTTGTCAGATGCACGGAATGGGTGGAAAAAGCATGTTACATGTAAAGATATAGATACAGAAAAGGGTGGGTCACAATGTTAATTGAAACAGATCTAGAGGGACAGACTGGTACCACCTTTGGAAAGCAACTGGCACCCGTGTGTTGCAAAACTTTCACACTGGCCAGGGGTGGATTACTCCACGGGCCTACACAATGTGGGGCCCTCCATCCTGTCACCGCTGGGGGTGGGAAGCGGCCACTTGGGCCAGAAGCTGGGCTCCACTCTCCCATCCTGCCCTTGGGGGCAGGGCAGACCGGCCCAGAGGCAGGGGCTATGTTCTCCCGCCCTAGCCCTGGACAGCTGTTCTAACCCTCAGCGTGGGAGGGGCTGACGCAACCAGTCAATCCATGGGGCGGGGCCGGCTGACGTGCAGTAAAGCCTCGGCGAAGCCACAACCCGTGCACCAGTCAGGTCCGCCATGCCTGGGGGCCGCCCAGCCAGGCTAGGGCTGGCCTCTGGCCCCCGGGTCCCCACCAGCGCCAGCCCACCCACAAGGCCCAGGGTCCCAGACTGGAGGGGGGGCTGTAGCCCCAGTTGGGGTGGTGGGGCACCAGGTGAGGAGCCCACTGGTGGGGGAGGCTAAAGGGCCCTGAGGTCCCTAATCCGTCTCTGGCACTGGTGAGCCGGCGGGAAGTTCCCGACGTGCTGATGTAACCTTCGGGTGGGCTAAAATTCATTTAATTGCCCTTCTCCAGTGCCTCGCAGAAATCAATCCCAATACCTATGGAGAAAGCAGCTGGAGACCCAGGATCCAGTCTGTATGGGACTCACAGCAAAGATTGCTCAGTTACCCTCCCACATTAAAATACTAAAAACAAACGTAACAATGAACTTTATTAACTATTAACTAAATAAACCTTATCCTAAGAAAACAAAATACAATTAACCACGAACAATCCCTACCATAACCATAAAAGATACCCAAAAGTCCCATAGTCCAGGTGGAGTTCACCCAACTCTCAGCTAGACTTTGTCCAGTGTAGAAGCTTGAGTGGCAAGAGATAGCTGTCCTCTTCTTCTTTCTTTGCAGGAATCTTCTGTAGAATTCCATGCAGGCTTTTCCTTCTCCTTTGCAACCAGCCCTCAGTCCCATATGCATGTCTGCAAAATCTGTTGCAGATGATTCCATTAGAGGGAGAAAACATCTTGTTCACTCCTGGTTCAGCTTCCCTCCTGAAAACTGAGCACATGGGCTCTTCTCAAGGCAGCTCTACCCTGCTGTCTCCACAGACTGCTGCTCTCATGTGATCTGACTGACCACATCACATCAGCAGGGTACCCTGTGGAGCATGCTCAAAAATGCTACCACTCCCTGCCTTGAGAAGTTTCTGGTTGTAGGTAGATAATCTGCCCAGCAACAGTAACCCACCCTCAGCAGGTCTCTTAAAGAGATAGCCTTTTTTAGGCATATGGGTTACACTGACACCATGCAAAAATGCAGTTTGATGCCCAGTTCCCACAGTATGAGCCTCCCAGTCTCCTTGGCTCCTTTGCCAATCCCGGTCAATGGGAGGTTTTCGTGGCCGGATTCCCCCCTCACCTTGTGCCCATAAGCAGTCAGGAAATGGGACGGTTATTGTACAGGGCAGCCCCAGGCTGTCATACCGTATCTCCCAGAGCATAGTAATACACCGCTGCGTCGGCCAGCCTCACGCTGTGCAGTGCCAGGATGCTGGACTTTCTGTCCACAGCGATGAGTAAAGTCCCCCTCGGGGTCGGTGCTGGGAACCAGGTCTTTGAATCCTTGAACTATAAACTCAGGTCCCCAGCTGGGTCATTGCCGGTACCAGAATATCCACTCACTAGTAACTGGGGTGAGAACAGGTGAGGTTCCGTCCAGCTCCCTCTAAAGCTTCTGCTGAGGCCGGCTGCTGGATCTCCACTCTGCACCTCTGCACCTGGGAAAAAGAAGAATTTATCCCATACCAGTCCTTAGGGGTGAATCATCCCCACTGCCCTTGCTCCAGCAGCCCTCTTCCAACCGCCTTGTGTGGAGAGAAAGATCCTAAATCTGAATCAGTGGATTGGAACCCGGCTCACTCACTTAAAGCAAAAACGGCTAAAACAGCTACTCTCCACCGTGACAACATCATGAGGTTTCAGGAAGGCTGGGACAAAACCATGTCCCAGACGCAGCTGGGATAAACTCAACTGTGTATCTGGTGGCTCCAGAGAAGAGAAAACTCTAATCCCCGAGGAGACTTAAAAAACCCTTGTGTCTTTGGTGGTGATTGAAGCTGCCACCTGCCGGAATAACGCAGAGCTGACTGGGCTAGGAGGCTGCCAGGGATGGGCTGAAGGGTGGAGACTGTAGCAGGTGCATGTTCAAAGAGCGCATGAGTCAGAAGAATACTGTCTTTGCATTATTTTTCTACCGCAACACCGCCCCCACGTGGCAAAGTGAGAGTATGGCAAGTGACTACTGGGGGATCAGGGTATATGTATTACATAAAATATACACCTACCTACCCCACCTCCACACTGCCAGTCTTACCTATGGAGATAATGTTGTTTCATGGCTTCCTTGTATGCCCACCTCTCTCTGTCTTCCTCCAACTGCTGACTCTTGTCTTGCCCATGATGCAAGGCCTAGAACAATTTGATCTTGGTCCATGAGTGGGGCTGCTGGGCGCTAAGATGCTATCTATCTATTCTGTGCCTTTTTTTTCCCTGGGTGGGGTTGGGAAAGGGTGGGTGTTTTTCATTTCATGGGCAGATTACATAGGTACATTCATTCATCCCTTGTGTACTGCGTTGATTGGTCAGTTTTGGTCTTGGTCATGCCCAGTGCATCTCACAACTGTAAAACGCTGGACTGGAGGAGAAGGAGGCAAGGACTGACGGGAAGGGGTGGGTGAGGTTGTGTGGAGTGACAGGGATTTCTGTTCCATGTTCAGTGGTTGCAGAATTCCTTTCGATCACCCCAAGTCACTCTCAGAAACATGCAGTTCTTGCCACAGCGGCACAGCCCCTCCCTGGGAGGTTTTGCTCAGCTCCTCTGGTGCATGATTCATGTCACTGTGTCGCTCACAGCACAGTAATAGGTAGCGGACTCACTCAAGTCACTGGACTATTTCCACGGGTGAAAGGTTTTGCCCTTTTTAGCGTGCATAGCATCAAACCCTTTTCTGATTCCTTCATCTGATTCCTCCCTTCCCAGAGTCTTCAGGAAAAGTCTGGGGGCTGGTTGGGATACTGCGCATATGAAAGAGACAGGGAGAAACAGCCTCTTAGGTGCAGTTAGCAGCCACAGGGTTCCCTTGGGAGATAATGATGCTGCCTTTAGTTTGGGTCACTGAATCTCCATTGGAAACAGCACATTGTGTACACTGGCATGTAGTAGAAATACAAGCGCTACAGACAACATAAGATCAAAATATGTGCATAGACATATAATGGAAGCACAGTATATATAAAGAGATACACTAAGCTATAAAACAACTTAATAGATACCCTGATTCATGTACACATAATAGAGAGATAGAAATATAATGGATGCATGATGGAGAAAGATAATATAATTATTATACTGAGATATTATAGAAGCAGTAGTTGGTAATAATATACCCTCAGCTAGAAAGGAAAGACCATAGATACAGATATAATATAAACAGAGACATTCAGACAGTATAGTAAAAGATTGCATAAAGAGTAACATAACAGGAATAGTGTATAGAAATACAGTTATAATAGAAACACATTCGATACTGGGAAGCACAATAAATACAGTATACATCAACTCAGATAAAATGGAAATAAAACTGAAGGAGACAGACATGATATAAACATATTGTATATACATTCAGATATAATAGAAACTTAATAGGTATGAGGGGGCAGATCAGGGACCACAGGGCTCCTGGGCCTCCCCCCACTGGTGGAGGCCCCCCTGCCTGAGGCTGCCCCTCTTCCCCCCGGCCAGCCTAGGGGCCTGGTGCAGGTGGGCCAGCACTGGGAGAGGGGCCTGAGGCCAGAGGCCTGCTACGGCCTGGCTGGTCAGACCCCAGGGGTGGCGGAGCCAACTGGAGCATGCAGTACAGCCTCCAGCTTGGCCACCCCGCTGGTGCTGGCAGGGCAGAGGGCCCTCATATTGTGCCCTTGTGGTAATCCGTCCCTGGATGTGGGAGAAACAGTATATACCTTGACTTTAGCAAAGCTTTTGATAGGGTCTCCCACAGTATTCTTATCAGCCAGTTACAGAGGTATGGGTTGGAGGAATGGACTATGAGATGGATAGAAAGCTAGCTAGATGGTTGGGGTTAACAGGGAGTGATCAACAGCTCCAGGTCTAGTTGGCAACTGGTAACAAGCAGAATGGCCAAGGGGTCAGTGCAGGGCCTGGTTTTGTTCAACACCTTCATTAATGATCTGGAGTATGCATGGACTGCACCCTCAGCAAGTTTGCAGATGATACTGGCTATGTCTACACTTGTAATTTTAAGTCAACTTTAACTAAGTCGACTTAACTAAGTTGACTTAAAGTTGACTTAGTTAAGTCGACTTAGTGTGTCTACACTTAAAATTAAAGTTGACTTAAAGGGGAACTTACAAAGTCGACCTAGAGCGTCCACACTGGACACCTAGGTCAACTTCTAGGGGCTAGGGGGACCTTGGGTAGGTCCACAGTGGCAGGGGTGGCACCCCTTGTGTACAATGGGGCAAAGGGGGACAGGGACCCTGGCAGAGCATGTGGGCAGGGTGTGACGCTGTCTGGATTTAGGGAAGCATTTATGATCTTATTTTCTATGAATATCTCATAAATGCTATAATCCATAGGAACTATGTCATGTTTGGTATCAATAGAAAGGTAGTAATTTGCTGGGAATGATTATATAGTTTATGTCTAGGAATTCTATTTCGATTAGAAGTTAGGAATTTGGTGTTATATCCATACTTTAACTTGTGTGATTCTGTGAAAACGCCCCAGACAGTAGGCTGTCTACAACCATTGTCTCCTTAATGGCTCATCAGGTTTCTCCCTGGGCCCATTGTACTTGAGAGCTTCCTTAACATTAAGGACTCAAAGAGCGACTCCCACTACCATACCCCCGCTCTGCCCCTTTCTGTTTGGCAGTAGTTGGCTTCAAGACTCTCCTCAACATCTATGGGCTGACTAAGGTGGCCTCCTAAAAGAAAAGCTGCCAGGGGTGAAATACAGTACATTCATAAATCGTGTCCATTTTCAGGGAGCTTTCCTGCTTGAGTTGCCTGCCCTCTGCTGGGAAGCACTGTGAGAGAAATGAAGGGGAGCAGAAAACATGCCAGGTAAAAACTGTTTCAGAAGAGCCGATCTTTCCCAAAAATGGGAATGTGTTTTTGCCGTTCCTATAAAATGGGCTGATATCATTCTTTAGGAGTAAGGTTTTATAAAATTCAGTTTAAGTGGGGGTTGGACTAGATAGCTCCTGACCCTTCCAAGCCTCATCTTGTAGGATTTAATTGGGAATACTAGATGAAATGGCCACTAGGCAGCAACATTTGAATACGAAGTTGCTATTTCCTTCCAGACAAGGACATGTCAAAGTTTTATTCTCTTTACGAGTAAAGATACTGGTGTGACAAAGGGAAGATGCCCCATATGTTTTTTCTTCTGAATTCTATGTGTGTGCCTCAGTTCCCCCATGTATTACTCAGGTATTTCAGCGATTGAACCCGGTGTCTGATCGTTGCAGAGACCCCTAAAGCAATGGTTTTCAGACTCTATCCCCCTCCCCCTCCCCAGTTGAAAAAAATCATTTATGCCTGTGACCCAACAATTACATCTTTGAATGATGCGTACCAGTTTTTTGGTGGTAGCAGCAGGGGGTGCCATGACCCAGTGCCTGAGGGTCTGTGACCCAGTACCAGGTCTTGACCCTAAGTTTGAAAACCACTGCTACAGAGCTTCTATTCCAAACCACTGTGTCAGGACACATTACTGTGTCACCACACAGTGGCAGGTGTGCTGTGGAGAGCCAGGGAGATAGCTGGATTCAGTGTGCATGAGGCACACTGATGTGTCCTGTACAGTTGTGACATGCCACCAAGCATGTCACGACCCACAAAAGGTTGAGAACCAGTGCTCTAGAGGAAAAGATAGGCCTTCCCCAGCCTTGCATATGCAGACAATGAGCAAACATCTCTGCCCCTCCTGGATAAAACAACTTACAACTGTACAACAGATTGTGATATCTGGCCTGGGAACAAGACAAAGGACTGGGGAGAGATTGTAGAAGGCTGTCTGTCCAGTTGCTGGGATGAAGGGCAGTTGGCTCTGATGGGTCAAGGGGAGTAGGGCCTGAAAGTTGGGCTCCAAGACTCCCCAGTTGGTCGCTGCTGTAACTACTAGTTTCAACTACTAGTTAAGTTGCTGACACTCTTTCTACGCTGTGATCCTGAGAACTAATACAATCTTTTGACTTCCACACTGATTGTGAATCACTTCTGATTGCAAGGTACCCTTGTCCATTTGATGGTGTGGAATGACTGCCCAGGATCCCATATAGGGAGTCCAAGAGGGGGACTCTGGCAGAGCAGGGGGACTGAACCTTGAGGCCAGATTCAGGAGTCGGCTGCACTGGCATTTGGAGACTCCAGGGGAAACAGACTTTGAGCACTAGAGTCCTCATTGGCTGTGTGGCTCCAGAGCACTGCTCTTATGGAACTCAATCACAGCTGGGTCCCCAAACAGTTCTGTTGTTTCACTTTTGTTTTTAGGTTATGGGGCCCTTCTACATTGATTCCATCTTGTATTTCTTTGTGACCTGAGAATGCCAACTGGAATTTGATGACTGCCTATGGGTTCTCCCCAATACCCATCACATTAAAGGGAAGGGACATAAAGAATGGCATTTCCAAAGCAGACTAAGAGAATTAGGTGCCCAAATCTCTTTTATTTCCACCTTGAGACTAGATTCAGGAGATATCTGCACGGGTATTTGGAGACACGAAGGGGACAGCCTTTGATCACTAGAGTCCTGATTGGCTATTCCCTGAGTGGTTCCAGAGCGCTGTTCTTATGGCACCGTATCACAGCTGGGTCCTCAAACAGTTCTATTATTTCACTTTTTGTTTTGGTGTTATGGGGCCTCTTCTACATTCAATTCATGTTGTATTTCCTTGTGACCTGGAAATGCAGACTGGAATTTGAATACTGCCTTGGGGTTTTCCCCAACATCAAAAAAATTAAGTGGAGGGGACATGAAGGATGGAATTTCCAAACTAGACTATGAGAGTTAGGTGCCCAAATCCCTTTTACATTCACTGGAATTTGATCATCTTTTGAAAATTACAGCATCAGTACAACCCTGGGAACTATTTTTTTTTTCAAGTCTGCCTCACCTTTCTCTATGGTGAGGTTTTCCCCTATTCAGAAGGGTGAGCAGAAATTAATTCTGTGCACTGAGGGATGAAGTGAGAGTCAAGTGAAGCATGGGCCTTTTTTTGCTGATCAACTGCTCAATCTGATTTTTAAAGGATCCATGGGGAGTTAGGTGCTAAAGCTCCCCTGAGTGTCAGTAGAATGTGGGTACCTCACACCGTAAGGAGACTGAAAATTCCAGTCTTCACAATGAAGGGTTCAGGAGATTCATTCATGGGTTTTTAAGGCCAGGAGTGACCATTATGATCCTCTAGTCCAGGGGTTCTCAAACTTTTGTGAGTTGAAACCCACTTGGCTGCATGTCACAACCCTACAAGACACACCAACCCACACACCCAGGCCCAGTTCAGACATCTCCCCAGCTCTCTCTGACATATTTACCACTGTGTGGTGACACAGTAATGTCTCCTGACACAGTGGTTGTGAACTGCTGATCCAGTCCACCCACCATCCTGTCAAACACATGACAGAGAATTTTAGCCATTAATCCCATAGCTCTAGCTGAGTTATAACATATCTTCTAGAAAGAAAAATCCAGTCTGGATTCAAACAATTAAAGCAATGAATTCAACTCATCATTAGATACATTGAGCTAATCATTAATTGACACACACTCTACAAAATGTTCACCTTATTTCAGACTGAATATGTCTTGCTTCTCTTTCTAGGCACTGGATTTCATTCTGCTAGAATAAAGAGCTCTCTGCTATCAGAAATCTCCCCATAAAGGTGCTTCCAGAGCTGGGACCCCTTTCTGCTTTGTCTCCTTACATAGCTTCCTTTGTAGTGAATTTCTGAGCACAACTGTGATGCTCATGATTTCCAGAAAGCAGTTAAAGATTTTCATCTCCACGAAACCAGCTGTCGGTTCCTCTCCCCCACACCCTCCACCCCCTGCCACAGCCTCTCCACACACACCTTTTTCCTGTCTGTGGTCTCCTTCTAACTTTGCATTTATGAGTCAGTTTCTCAAGGAATTCGAAAGCTGTCGGGTTTTTGTGCGGGGCTCCCTATGAATCTACTTCCAAAGGGGTAGCCGTGTTAGTCTATTGTAGAAAGACAACAGAGTCTTGTGGCACTTTTAAAGACTAACAGATTTATTAATCGCATGAGCTTTC
>ML685962.1:291118-305111 GCA_007922175.1 Pelusios castaneus
AAAGAAGAGAAAGGAAGGCAGGGAAGAGAAAGGAAGGCAAAGAAGAGAAAGGAAGGCAGGGGAGAGAAAGGAAGGCAGGGAAGAGGAAGACAAAGAAGAGAAAAAGAAAAAAAGGAAAGGAAGGAGAGGAAGAGGAAGAGAAAGTAGAGAAAGGAAGGGAGGGGAGAGAAAGGAAGGCAGGGGAGAGAAAGGAGGGCAAAGAAGAGAAAGGAAGGCAAAGAAGAGAAAGGAAGGCAGGGAAGAGGAAGACAAAGAAGAGAAAGGAAGGCAGGGAAGAGGAAGACGAAGAGAAAAAGGAAAGGAAGAGGAAGAGAAAGAAGAGAAAGGAAGGCAGGGAAGAGAAAGGAAGGCAAAGAAGAGAAAGGAAGGCAAAGAAGAGAAAGGAGAGAGGAGAAAGGAAGGCAGGGGAGAGAAAGGAAGGCAGGGAAGAGAAAGGAAGGCAGGGGAGAGAAAGGAAGGCAAAGAAGAAAAAAAAAAGAAAGAAGCTAAGGCCGCTGGCGGCGGGGACCTGAACGCGGCCCCAGCAGGGCAGAGCAGACCCCGGCACCTGAGACCGATCCTGGCCCCGTGCTGGGAGGCCAAGGCTGTCGGCGGACCAGAGCCAACCCCGAGCTGGGAAGTCGAGGTGGCCGGCGGGTGGGAGACCGGGAGCCTGTCCTGGCCGCAGCCACCACCCTGCCCCGGCCTCATGGGGCAGGCAGGCAGGCAGGCAGGCGTGTGCACATGCCCCGGCCCTGAGCCTGCCTGCTCCGCCCTGGGGGCAGGGAGGGCCAGCCCAGAGGCCGGATTCAGGTCGGATCTCTGCGGCAAAGCTGCAGCCCCAGGGGTATGGAGGGGGCGGTGGGGGCTGCCGGCCTGCGCGGGGGTCCGTCTGTGCTGTGCGGGGGTTGCGATGGCCGCTGCATGGCCGCGCACCCGCGCAGCTTACAGGGAACACTGCCCTCCACCCCTCCCCAGCCCCCACCAGTCTCCTTGTCCCCATGTTCCCTCCACCCCTCTCCAGGCCTCTAACTTCATCCATCCATCCCCAGCACCCCACGAAGTCCCCACTCCTGCCGTGCATAGTCCCCTCCACCACTACCCAGCCCCCACCCAGTCTCCTTGTCCCCTCCACCCCTCTCCAGGCCTCTAACCCAGCCACTCTCCTTGTCCCCCCCACCCCTCTAACCCAGCCACTCTCCTTGTCCCCTCCATCCCTCTCCAGGCCTCCCTCCAGCCCCTTCCCAGCCCCCTTACCTGGCCGGAGGCTAGAAGCTACAGGGACAGCCGGCAGAGCTGCTTCTGGGCCAGGCTGCTCCCACCCTGAGCACGCTCTGTCTGAGCATGCTCAGGGCGGGAGATTTGAATCTCCCCAGCCTGGCCGCAGCAGGAGTCTGCGCAGCTTGGAGGGAACACTGGCAGGGACCCGAATGCGGCCCCGGCAGGGAAGAGCAGACCCCGGCAACGGAGACCGATCCTGGCCCCGTGCCAGGAGGCCGACGCTGTCGGCGGAGCGGGGCGGGGTCGGCTCCAGGCCAGGAAGTCGAGGTGGCCGGCGGGTGGGAGACCGGGATCCTGCCCCGGCCATGGCCACCCCGCTGCCCCGGACGCATGGGGCAGGCCGCAGCAGGGGCGGGGGCCGGGTAAATGACCTTGGCAGGCCGTATCCGGCCCGCGGGCCATAGTTTGAGGACCCCTGCCTTAGGCAATAGGTATGACAAATCTTTTTACCCAGTCTCTGCAGCATTTAAAGAAAAGTATAACATTTGAAATAATGTAAAACTGCATATTGAAAATGTAAGATTCCATCTTTGACCAATGTACCCCACTTTGTGTGAAACTATTTCTAGAGTGAATAGGTAACATTGTCTGAGCAAGGTATGGATGGAGGGTGTATGTATGTGTGAACAAGAACATAAGAACATAAGAAAGGCCGTACTGGGTCAGACCAGAGGTCCATCTAGCCCAGTATCTGTCTACCGACAGTGGCCAGTGCCAGGTGCCCGAGGGAGTGAACCCAACAGGCAATGATCAAGTGATCACTCTCCTGCCATCCATCTCCATCCTCTGATAAGCAGAGGCTAGGGACACCATTCTTAACCCCTTTCTGGCTAATAGCCATTTATGGACTTAGCCCCCATGAACTTATCCAGTTCCCTTTTAAATATTGTTATAGTCCCAGCCTTCACAACCTCCTCAGGTAAGGAGTTCCACAAGTTGACTGTGCGTTGTGTGAAGAAGAACTTCCTTTTATTTGTTTTGAACCTGCTACCTATCAGTTTCATTTGGTGACCCCTGGTTCTTGTATTATGGGAGTATTTAAACAACTTTTCCTTGTCCACTTTTTCCACATCAGTCATAATTTTATATACTTCTATCATGTCCCCCCTCAGTCTCCTCTTTTCCAAGCTGAAGAGGCCCAGCCTTTTCAATCGTTCCTCATACGAGGCACTCTCCAAACCCCTAATCATTTTAGTTGCCCTTTTCTGAACCTTTTCTAGTGCTAGAATATCTTTTTTGAGATGAGGAGACCACATCTGTACACAGTATTCGAGATGTGGGCGTACCATGGATTTATATAAGGGCAATAATACATTTGCAGTCTTATTTTCTATCCCCTTTTTAATGATCCCTAACATCCTGTTTGCTTTTTTGACCGCCTCCGCACACTGTACGGACATCTTCAGAGAACTATCCACAATGACTCCAAGATCTTTTTCTTGACTCGTTGTAGCCAAATTAGCCCCCGTCATATTATAGGTATAGTTGGGGTTATTTTTTTCAATGTGCATTACTTTACACTTATCCACATTAAATTTCATTTGCCATTTGGATGCCCAATCACTTAGTTTTGTGAGATCTTTTTGAAGTTCTTCACAATCTGCTTTGGTCTTGACTATCTTGAGTAGTTTAGTATCGTCTGCAAACTTAGCTACCTCACTGTTTACCCTTTCTCCAGATCATTTATGAATAAATTGAATAGGACTGGTCCCAGGACCGACCCTTGGGGAACACCACTAGCTACCCTTTTCCACTCTGAGAATTTACCATTTATTCCTACCCTTTGTTCCCTGTCTTTTAACCAGTTCTCAATCCATGAAAGGACCTTCCCTTTTATCCCATGACAACTTAACTTACGTAACAGCCTTTGGTGAGGGACCTTGTCAAATGCTTTCTGGAAATCTAAGTACACTATGTCCACTGGATCCCTCCTGTCCACATGTTTGTTAACCCCTTCAAAGAACTCTAATAGATTAGTAAGACACGATTTCCCCTTACAGAAACCATGTTGGCTATTGCTCAACAGTTTATGTTTTTCTATGTGACTGACAATTTTATTCTTAACTATTGTTTCAACTAATTTGCCCAGTACCGACGTTAGACTTACCGGTCTGTAATTGCTGGGATCCCCTCTAGGGCCCTTTTTAAATATTGGCGTTACATTAGCCGACTTCCAGTCTTTGGGTACCGAAGCCATTTTAAGGGACAGGTTACAAATCTTAGTCCCAAACTGCCAGCTTGTCCTGATGAATGTGAAGTCCATTACAACGGCTGAAGAATGTGAACACATCCCCAAAAGCAAAAGGATCCATCCCAGAAACAAAAGGATAAAGTGAATCAAGCTATCAAAAAAACAAGTTGGAAGTCACGTCCGCAACTGCCTGGTGACCAACAGACACACAGAGCCCCTGGAGCGGCATGACCTATAAAGAGTGGGTGAGACTCCAAAGTTTTGGGGGACACAGTTCTGCATATCACCTGAGAGAAAGGAGCGTCGGTGCGCACCCAACAGAGACCCTGCTCTTCCTCGTGTTCAGCTTCCCTGGCCAGGTAGTTGCCACAAGCAATGAACTCCAGCAATGGACTAAAGCCACAATCAGGACTGGTAATTGTATGAACTGCAGAATATCTTCTGGTGTGTTTGGGTGCGTGGATGAATGTGTGTGTGTGTTTTCTTCTATAATAAACATGGCGTGTTGCCTTTTCCCCTTTAAAAGATCTTGGGCACTCCTTTTGGTATAACAAAGGGGCCATTCTTCTGACCTTGTGTATAATTTTATATCACGAGTCATTAAATTCATCCAGTTAGCAATGTATTGAGCCCAATACTTCA
Source organism: Pelusios castaneus (assembly GCA_007922175.1). Taxonomy (NCBI): domain Eukaryota; kingdom Metazoa; phylum Chordata; order Testudines; family Pelomedusidae; genus Pelusios; species Pelusios castaneus. The sequence continues at coordinate 295,212 of ML685962.1, forward strand.
GAAAAACACGAATTATCTTCAAAACATCACAAAACCATCGCAATGCAGGGCTGGGGGACCTCAGGAATTCAGCTCAGCCTTCTCCTGTAATGAGGCAGAGCCAAGTAAACCTAGGCTATCCCTGTTAGTGGATTGACCAGCCTGTCCCTGTAGGTCTCCAATGATGGAGATTCCACAACCTCCCTTGTTCCAGTCTTTACACATCCTTATTGTTCAAAGACTTATCCCAACATGCAACCGAAATCTAGCTTGCTGCAGATTTATAACACCCCTAAAATATCAAGTCTTTCCATCTCTCCTGCCTCTCAGCCTTCTTCTCTTAAAACTAACCATACCCAGCTTATAAATTTCTCTTCACAGGTCAGGTTTGTTCTAACTTTTATCATTTTTGTCAATTTTCTAATTTTATTATCATTTTAACATCATCTCTCCAATTTCACATCTTTCTAAAAGTGTGATTCCAGAATGGGACACAAAACTCCAACTGAGGCCTCATCAGTTCTAAGTGGAGGGCAGTCACCCTCCTTTACTTATGAATGACTCCTGTAAATATAGCCCAATAACATAGCAGCCTTTGTTTTATAACAGGGCTGCAATATTGGCAGATGTTGAATTTATGATCCCATTATTTTTTTTTCATTGGTACAACCACCTACATCAGGGTAGCTAAACTTATTTTCCTAGGGGCCACATCAGCTGTATAGGAGGCCATGGGGTGGGAGGAAGTGGGGGGTACAGGCAGGGTTGTGAAGCGAGAGTGGGCTCCATGCTCTGGGCAGGGTACCACCACAGGACTGGGTCCATGTGGTGGAAGAGAGATGGCGGTCACACTCCAGTCAGGGCACTACGGATGGGCCCAAATGATGGTTAAGGTGTGGGGGAGAAGCATCTGCCATGCTCCAGCCAGGCCCAGCCAGAGGGCCTAATGAAAGGCTCCCACAGTCCCTCTGGGTGCATTTACACTTACAAATTAAGTCGATTTAAGGAGGTTTAAGTCGACTTAAAATACTCCGTGTCTACACTGGGCTTTCCTTAAGTCGACTTAAACTGCTCCTTACCTCGAATTAAGGAAAAGTTAGTTTGAATTAATAACCCACTAAGCACCATCTCCATCTTTAGACAATTAAATACCCATACAAATATGCCCCCATGCACCTGTAACCCCTTTGCCAGGCCATGATGGCAGCGGCAAAGGACAGGGTTCTATTCCTAGGGGTTCCCAAATAATGTCACACCACCAATTAGCTTGAGCCCCACCCAGTCTCCTGGGAAATTACACACCACTCCCTGGGTGCCCTAGAAGGGCAATACTTCCTCTCTCGCAAGCACAAGTCTGAGTGTAGCATACAAGACTTTTAATAAGGCTAAATAAAGGCAACATCAAAACGCAGCACCGATTGGGATACAATGCAAAGATTCCCACAAAACCCAATAGACAGAACTCGTTCCATCACTAAGGGGAGGAGGGGAAGTCAGCCCTCAGTCCTCCCTCCCATTGTCCTCTGCCACCTCAAGGTCTGCTCACACCACCCACTGGCCACTCACACCCGCTGTCCGCAGACTCCGTCTGGGTCCGCCGGCTCTGCCACTGGCCTCTGGTCACATCTGCTGTCCACTGGCTCCGCCTGCTGTTTGCTGGCTCCACTGCGGTCACACCTGCTGTCTCTTGCCTCCACCTATCTGCTGGCTCTGCCACACCACCCCCTGGTCACACCTGCCATCTGCTGGCTCCACCATACACCCACTGGCCACAGCAGCTTTCCCTGGCTCTGCCTGCAGTCTGCCCGCTCTGCCACACCACCTGTTACCCACTGGTCACACCTGCCAGCACTAATCTGCTGCCTGACTTCAATCAGTGCTTAGTGATTTCAGCTCACTAGGAAGTTTCTGCTTCTCTGGGGATTTCAGTTCACTGGGAAGTTTCTGTTTCCCTGGTGATTTCAACTCAATCAAAATAACAAGAGAGTCTCTAGAAGGAACCTTTGGGTCTATTCTTTAACAACAGGCAGGGAAATAGCTATTAACTTAAAGCACAGCTCCAGCAAACCTAATGCTCACACCCCTCCCCACCCTGGTTTTACAATTCCGAAAACTAGGGTTGCTCACTTTTCCAAGTTCTCTGTTGCTGATGGTGACTTTTCCATCAGCTTCTTGGTCAATAACAGATATACAATCAAAGGGTGCCTAACCCCCTGAGGCACCTTTGAAAATACTAGCCTACAGTTTTTGCACAGGCTGGGGTGTCCTCTGTGCCACTGTGGCTCCATTGCGCAGAAGTAGGTGGCTGAGTTTCGCAGCTGTATGTCGTTGATGTTTAGGTAGCTGCGCCTCTCCTGTATATGGAGCTCAGGCCTGAGAGTCAGCCCCACCGTGGTACTCAATGACCCGAATGGCCTTAAATTCTGTGAAATTGAGGCACCCAAAATCACCTGTCACATCTGATAGTCTGGGCTCCCGTTATTATCTAGTGGTTTAAACAGCCCCAGAACTCACAGTACAAATGAATTAACAGGGTCACTGAGGAGATCCCAGGTCACTTCTTCGTAGCACTGCCACTCACTTCTGTGCCCTGAGAAATACATAGACTTCCTGGATCCTTCTGTATTTTTCCCCTCCAGACTTCTCTGTCCTCACCTGGAACTCTTTCAATTTACCTGTGTTTCCCCTTCTTGAGAGACAAGACATTGTTCTTGCCCTGCTAGCAGTAAGGCCCCTTCCCCTCCCCCCTCCCCCCAAAAAACTTGCCTACTCACTCCAGAGACCCACGTTGCTCCGTTCCTCGTTTCTCTCAAGGTGCCACGCTGCCATCTAGCAGTGGTTATTGTACAGAGTGAAGGGGCGGCCACTTCACCCCACCGTGTCTCCACAGCGCAGATGTAACTGGCTGAGTGACAGAGCTGAGAGCCGTGAATGTGAAGGTGGCTCCTTCTGTCCCTTAGTCCCTCCTCAGGAGCTCAGCTATGAAATTTGGCATCCGGGTCACATTCCCATCCTGATATAGGCTCAGCAGGGAGGCAGGACTTTCTCCGGGAAACTGCCTGTAGCACTGGACTGTGGTCGAGTAGTTGCTGATGGGAGTCGAGATCTCCTCTTCAGAGCCAGTCAGAGATTCTTCAGGGCAGAGCCAATAAACGGTTGGAAGGGCTGCCCCCGGCAGAGACACAGACACTGAAGCGAGTTCCCTGTGACTGTGGCTCTACCTTCCGTTGTGCTGAGCAGTTCCCTATCCGCTGGGTTGACTCTCGGCGGCGCGGATTCCCCCAGGAGAACTGGGATATTCCCAGCTCTTGACGGGGTGGGAACTGGCAGTGCCAGCTGTGCGTGGACATACCGCCAGGGTCCCCTCCTGGTCTGTCTCACTGAGTCCTCGGTGTCTGATTATCACCAAGAAAGGGGCTATTTCTTTCTTATGTCCCTCCTGTTCGGGTCCTTATGTCCGTCTGTCTCTCCCCTACCTGCAGCTGTGAATCGACCCGTCACTTCCTATGCCTTTTTTTCATTTCTCTCTCTCTCCCTTCTCCCTTGTTTTTATATTTTCTCTCTTAATTTCCTCCCTGCTGTCTGTCCCAGGGCCAAGGATTCCCGAAGAGCATCAAACAGGCAGTGCTCGTGAGAAAGGCGATAATCTACCATTGACGGCCCTGGGTTCAAAGTCCTTCTCCTGTGACCCTCAGCAATTCCCCGCCTCTCTCTGTCTCGGCTCCCGACCTAAAAAGCACTACAGTAAACCTGAGCTGGGGATAACGGCGCTGATCCGTGTTTGTGACCGTGTTGGGAGGTGCGGCGCTGGGCGAGGCGTTGAGGAAAGGCGCGCTCGGCTGTAGAAATCGGGGTTTTTCTTGTTCCGGTCCCGCAACCTGAGCTGAGCCCTGGTGGCGGAGTTTTCGCGCAGGCTGCCGGGGCTGCCGCATCACTGTGTCGCCACAGCACAGAAGTAAATGGCTGCATCTGCGAGCTGGGACTCTCTGATGTGCAGGGAGCTGCGCTGCTTCCCCATGTCCAGCTCCGCGGAGAGGTTGGGCTCCTTGGTTTGAGTCCCATCGGACACTAGGATGAGCAGGGAGGCGGGCTGTCCGCCGGGGCGCTGCCGGAACCACTGCAGGCTCCGCAAAGGGCTCGCTTTGTAGTGACAAGTGATGGTGCCGATCTGCCCTGCCCGGGTGACCGCAGACTGGTTCTGATTCACTTCGACCTGGCAGCTCGCCCCTGTGCGTAGAAGGCAAAAGACATCGCAGCTGACAGGACCCCTCTGACCCCTTCACCCTCTGACAGACCCAGAGCCCGGTGGCCTCTGTCCATATCCTTATATTATTATCGCCGGCCGGTTAGGTGCCCGCTGCCCACGAACTTTCCCGCCTTCTGCTACTTAATGCCGTTTAAAATCGCCCCCCTAAATGTAACTAGTGGTCCCAGGCGCTGATGTGCTAGGCTCTGCACAGATACTCACTAAGAGACATCCCCTGGCTCCCAGGGCTCCCAGTCTAAATGCACAAGCAAAGTGTGGGAGAGGAAACAAACAGGCACAGGAAAGGATCAGCTATGCCAATTCAGACCACAGCAGCTCGCTAGTAAACCGAAGGGAAGAGCCACGGAATTAGTTTTGGTCTCTGAAATCGCCCCCCGGCCCTGCACTCTCCCCCCGAACTTACAATGGCTGTTTCCCAGCACCAGCAGCAGGCCTGGCAACACCCAGGGTGTCTCCATGGTCCCGCAGGAAGGACCCTGAGCAGCCGGGTGTGAATCAGGCAGTTCTGCACTTCAGATGCTGCTACAGAAAGTTCCGCCCCTCACAAGCGGATTTTCTTCTCCCCTGGGGGGAAAATTTAGTCCGTCCACTTCTCAAACCAGGAGCCTCTTCAGCGCCGGCAGCAGCCGGGGGGAAACCGGTACATCGCGGACAGGGGCAGATGGAGTCACAGGAGTTTAACTGTGCAGAAGATAAATTTGGGTGGTGGGAGGGCGGGGCCCGGTTTCCAGGCACAGAGCAGCTTGTGGGAAGGGGCTGCAGGGGCTGCCTGGGGGAGGGGTAGAATTTGTGGGGGTGGGATTTGGAGGGGCCATGGGGCTCGGATGGGCTCGGCCTGTCTGACACAGTGCCAGGATCCCCGAGAGGTTACTGAGCGGAGTTCGCAGTGTGGGTGGCGTTTAAGGTGACTTGTCCCAGTCCCCTCCCTCTTAATGTGCCCCTTGCTGATATAAGCACTATTTTCTCTAGCCGCAGAGGGACATGGACATGGGGCCACACGGACTCTTCACGTGTCACTCATTGGGGTTCTCGGACTGCTCCTTTCTTAACTGTAGGCAGAGATTCCAGAGGGGACTAAGGGAGTTAGGAGCTCAGCTCCCATTCAGGTGGCCGTGCCGTGCCTACCTCTCCCGGGGCCTGGGGCAAGGACAGGACTAAAACCGCAGGCGGCCCCATTTCCTGTTACATTGGTGCAGAACCAAACGCTGAGGAGCCTGTTCCGATCCTCGCCATGTGCCCATGGAGACAGTGGGTGTCACGTTCATTGACAAGCCAGAACAGCCCCCCGGGATCTAAAGGTAGCTCCAGAGATCAGCCCATTGTCTCCTGTAGCACTGAGGCCAGTTGGCTACAGCTGGGGAACTGGTAACTCACCAATGGAAGATCTGGACCATTACTTTAATTACAGTGTGTGGCAAGGGAACCCCATCAACCGCTCTCCCCACTTGTACAGGGTAAATGTGTCAGTTTCCTTTGAATCTGAATGCTAAATGTGTCACAGCTTCACCCCGCTCAGGTCCACTTCAGCTGCAGATGCTGCGACTTTCTAGTGAAGCTGAGTCCCTGTCCATGAACCTCGCTGCCCTCAGGGAATTTTAGGGGGTCCTCCTGGTCAAGAGGACCTGAGTAGGCACCCCCACCCAAAGGCTTGTTCTCCAGCTGAGACCAAATAGACAGAGACCGAGGGCGTGTAATCAAGCTTTATTCAGCTGAATGGCAGTCTGACACTCAGGGTAAAACTCCAAGGTAGAGCGCCCGAATAGAGTTGCTTTACACTTTTATAGTTTTTTGGTTACATTCATTTACATAGATAGATAATAATAAGAGACAGGCTGGATCAAACAAACTCTTTGTTTTACCTTCGAAAGACATATACAAGTCAATTGATGACGGATGTATGTAGGATGCTCTTCTTAGAGATAACATTTGTTCACAGATTGTTTTCACAGTATGTTTCTAAATACTCCCTAAGTTTATCAAAATGTACGGTACTTAACAGCCTTGACAAGTTTATCACACTATAGGAGAGGAAGTCATGCACATCAGCAAACATTCTAATTAGTGAAGAGCCTTGAGGGGCAGGGGAGACAGTTAGTTCAGCATTCTTTACATTCTAAGCATACTGGGAGAAAAACAAGCAAGACAACATGATAGATATTAGGACAAGACAGACTCCATTTTTATATTCCCTTTCACTGCCTTGGTGCTGGTGCAGTCTCCAGGTATTCAGGCTGTCTGAGCAGGGCACAGTGTGTTGGGGTTTCCAGGGGCTTATGGCTTTTGGGGAATGGTTCCTCAGGAAGAAAGACACTAAGATACTTCAGTGATGGGTGTCCATGGGTGGCGGAGAGGACAGATGGCGTAGGGTGAGAGTTGGATAGACAGCGCAGAGGGAAGGGTGAACGGATGCATGGATGGCGCAGAGGGTCAGACAGCACAAAGGAAAGGATGGGCAGATGGTGCAGAATGAGAGATAGACAGCGAAGTGAGAAGGGTAAATGAGAAGGGCAGAGGGAAGGAAGGGCAAATGGTGCAGAGTGAGAGATGGACAGTGAAAAGGGAAGTGTGGATGGATGGATGGCACAGAGGGAAGAAAGGACAAACAGACTGCCTGGTGAAAGGATGGAATTCTGTTTGTTTCCTCCTTTGTCAGTAAAGACTTGCAGTGTTTTCCTGGCCCTGCTGAGGGGGGAACATGGAATAAAACCAATCTCCTCCACCCAGGGGTGCTGGCCCAATACACAGTGGGCTCTGCCGCTGCCCAGGAAGGAGAGCCAGTCTAGTTCAGCTGCTCCTACACAGGCACCGAGTACAGCATGCATTGGTACCGCCAGTCCCCGGGGAACCCGCCAAGGTTCGTGGCTTCGCTGTCCACGAGCGCAGAGACACATGAGGGAATTTCACTATGAGCCTGGACACCAAGGCCAAAAGCAGCATCTTGCACCTGACAAGCAGCCGCCTGGCAGACACTGGGCTGTACCTAGGTTCCAGAAGGGTAGCCATGTTAGTCTATTGCAGAAAAACAAACACCGCCCTGTGGCACTTTTAAAGACTAACAGCTTTATTATCTTCTTCAAAGCCTCTGACGAAGTGGGATTTTCTCCCACGAAAGCTCATGCTATAAATAAACCTGTTAGTCTTTAAAAGTGCCACAGGACTCGGTTTGTTTTTGTCGTGCTGTACCTTTATGCGATGGAGCACAGTGGGAGGCGGGCGTGGGAGCCCGTCCCAAAACCCAGCGGGGGCAGGGCAGAGGGGACGAGGTGGGGACAGGCGAGGAGGTCTGGGGTTGGGCACAGAGAAGAAAGGACAGTAGATGAGGCCAGCCCAGAAGAGAATAGAATAAATCGGAGGGGACCCTGGAAGAGAAGATACCTGAATACATTAAAGGGAAGGGGAGAGAGGTCAGCGAGTTAAGGAAGAAGCCTGAAGAAACACACGGCAAATTATGGACATTTTCACCTCCCCTGGCTTCTATGGCCTGCTGGCTTTATATCAGAAATGGCTTCCGTGCCCCACAGGGTTAGCAGATGGGGAAGAGTCGCCCGGAGAGACAATGTTATAGTTGTAATAATTTCCACTTGTTTTAGGTCAGATGCTTTCACACGCACAGAGAATGACACACTTGGATAGACAGACAGACACACACTCACCTAGGTATTCTCACACACAACCAGACACACTCTCTCTCTCTCTCTCTCTCTCTCTCTCTCTCTCTCTCTCTCTCTCTCTCACACACACACACACACACACACTTTAGTAACTTGCCGTCGCTTGCCTGTTATTAGCAAAACCCTACATTTAAGCCAATCCCATCCGTCTGTAATTAGCATTTAATCTGTGTCCAACAAAGCCTGAGCGATTGGCTGTTTCCTACTGTCCCTTTAATTCATGGATTGCTCTCTCTGTTATGCTCTCTTGAGTTAAGCAATAGTTATTCAGCACGCACACACCACATCAAGGGTTATGTGCCTCTGAAGAAAGAAGGTAACAAGGCAAAACATCAGACTGTCTCAGTATCGGGCCAAGAAATGCATCAGGAATTATCAAAAAGCTAAATGAAAATGAACGCCAACAGAATTTCAACCACACGCTGATGGAAGCAGCTTTCAGTGGTGAGAATAGGTGGCTATCACTAGGGGGCAGCAGAGGGTAAGGAACCTGAAGAAGAGGCTCGGGTTTCCCTCATAAAATGAACAGAAGAGGCCTCTGGCACTTTTAAAGACTAACGTATTCTGAAACAGGCTTGGAGGCTTCAGTTCAAGTCAGCTCGAGAGTAAGAGACGAGAGATCTCTGTTCCATGAACCAGAGAGCAGGAACTCGGTCACTCCTGCTCCAGGGATCCATTTGGCCTGGTACCCCATCTCCAAAGCAGGCTGGTGCCATATTATGATTATTGTATTAAGCACCAAATGGCCTCAGTTCTTAAAAACCAGATAGTGACAAAGGGTCCCTGCCCCTAAGAACTTTCATCCAAAGCAGGAAAAGGCAGATGAAGGGTGAGAAGGAAAACAGATACACAGAGAGCAAAAGGGAGTTGCCAAAGTTCATATAGCAGGTCAGGATGGATTCAGGGATGGAATACAGGGGATTTACTCTGTGAGCTCTTTAGGGAAGGGACTGAACTCTGTTTTTACACCCCTTAGGACATCTGCCAATAATAATAAAACCCTCCTGTTTTCTGGGCCAAAGCTCTGTCTATAAGACTAAATTGCTTTCCAGTGTTCTTTTCAGAGATGTAGAAGAGGAAACAATAGTAGGAAACTCTAATGGGATCCATTCAAATTACAAATAAGTAGGTCTGGCAGAATTCCATTTTTATGTATTTATATATAATTTTTATGGGTCAACTACATGGTTAATATTAAACATTTTATAAATTTTATTTGTGCAAAATTAGGAGAGAGAGGGTGCTTAACATTGCATGTGAAAATATATAAAGTAAATATCCTTACATTAAAATATAGGAAGTTCTCAATCAGAATTTTTCTACTTTGCCTGTCTGTAAATTTCAGTTATTAGCAATGAAAATATTTTTCCTCTGTTTATGTATGTCTGGTGAAATTGACGTTTACTAACATTTCCCAATACAAATCTAATCCACCTGAGCCAAGAAATAAGACATACTTTTTTTTTTTTTTTTTTTTTAACAGTGAGGGAAATCTACTGTTATTCAAAGTGATGGATTTTTCTTTATCTTGAAGTCTTCAAATCCAGACTGGAGGCTTTTCAAGAAGGTGTTTTAGCCAAACACAATTTATTGAGGGGGTTACTGAGGGAAATTTTGTGGCCTGAGTTATACAGGAGATCAGCCAGAAGTTCCATTGGTCCTTTTTGGCCTTAAGATCCAGGAATCTGTGTTTTGAAAGGTGTCTGTCCCTGTACTTAATTGTATCAAATGGGTGGAATTTCATTCTGGTATCCAGCTTTTCCCAAAGCATGTGGGCTGCTAGTAACCGTCCTGTGGTTAAAACACAGGACTGGAACTTGGGAGATCTATGATGTGAGTTTCTTTATTATTAGTGTCATGCGTTCCTGAAATCCAGCTCTGTTACTATCCTCAATATCAAATTCCAAAAGGGTAGCCATGTTAGTCTATTGTAGAAAGACAACAGAGTCTTGTGGCACTTTTAAAGACTAACAGATTTATTAA
>ML685962.1:305511-339848 GCA_007922175.1 Pelusios castaneus
TTAATAAATCTGTTAGTCTTTAAAAGTGCCACAAGACTCTGTTGTCTATCCTCAATATCGTTGTGGTCACTTAGTGTCACCTATTTCAGCCTACAACAACCCTATCCTAAGCAGAGATTTACCCCGCAAAAGGAGAAGTGCCAGAGACTCCAAGTCTATTCAGGACTTTGCCCATACCCTCAAAGATATTTCGGCACCTAACTCCCAATGATTTCAGCAAGCATGGGAGCTTTTAGTATTGTACTGATTTTAGGCAAAAGTCACTCAGATGCTATGGTGACAAGTGACAGCATATAATCCCCAGGAAGATGACCTAGATAGTGTCAGCAACATTTAAAATGGACAGTCTGTCACTTGTCTTCAGTTTATCTCTTGCAGGAGATGTTTTATCCCCCTTCCCAGAATGTTTTGTCTTTGTACAAATTAGAATTAACTGCCCAGAATAGACAGATGACCAGATGATCAGCTGCTATAAATCATTCTGCCCTTGGAGTCAGTGGGCCAGGTCCCCACCTGGTGTAAATTGGCTGGAGCTCCATGGTGTCAATGGGCCAGATCTGTGGCTGGGTGAATTGATATTGTTGCAAAAAATTCCTTGTTGCCAGATGCCCAGCTAGTGTAAATCAGACTGCACCAGCCAAGGCTCTGACCCAGTGGTGGGTTTGAAACTATGATGTCAGTGAAGCTACACAGCTGTAACAGGGTTTTAATGAACTTCTCAGGGTGTGATCCTGTTGCTAGGGCAAAATGTTATCAAGTAACTTCTGACTCCGATTGCTCCAATTAAACATCTTGCTTGCAGCTCCTCCCAGAGAAGAATTTTTAATTGTTGTCTTTGCTGCCGACTGGTATGGTGTGGTTAATTATAATCCCCAAGGTTAATTAGGGAGAGTCTTTAATTAATGCTGTATGGTGATGGTTAGACAGAGTGCGAGAAGTTGACAAATAGTGATTGCATGTTTTGAAAGAGAAGGGGATTGTATGAAGAGGAAACCCAGCCCTCTGCAGAGTGGAGCTCAGCCAAGATAGATGTGAGCAAGGCAAAAAGTCCCCGTAGGACAATTACAACACATCACAAGCAGAAGTAGAACTATAATGCCAGAAATCCAGCTGGTATAAATCAGCCCCAGGCCAGTGGAGTTCAGTTGATTAGAGTCACTGGTGAAAGTGATGGGCCATAGAGGAACCCCAAGCAATGTGTGCAATCAGATAGCAATTGTATCTTTCCAAGGCTACTCACTCCTCCCCTGACTCTCCACTGCACTCAAGAAATCTTTCAAATTAAGGTGATCAGGAATATTTCTGTGTTTGGTGTGTGTGTAGGTGTTGATTTTTGTTTGTTTGTTTTTTGGGGGATGTTTGGTAGGATAATGCCATTTTTAAAAAAAGAGAACTACTCATGACAAAGTGTTGGATTCCATGAAACACCTGTCCCCAAAATAAAGAGCTCTTTGTTTAGAATTTTTAAAAAGGAGAGAAGTTTAATATTGAAATTATCAAAAAAAAAAAATTATTTACTGCAAGTATTTCTCCCCCCACCCCCCTGATTTTCAGTTTACGCTTTGGAGATTTTGCTTTTTTTGTTCTAGCAAATTTCAAAATGTCAAAAAGTCTTATGAGACGAGAAAACCTTTTCCTGTCCAGTTTGCTTTGAAAGGAGACCTGCTCACATGTAGTCTGATACACATGCAGGTCGACTATATGCATTGCAGCCAAAAGTCAAAGTGAATTTGCTCAGTGAAAAAAAGACAAAGGGGCATTAACTCCAGTGGTGTTTTGGTGAGTTACATCAGCTGGGGATATAACCTGCCTTATGTTAGACCTAGGGGTATGACCTGCCTTATGTCTCAGTACCTAGAATGCAAATAAGTCACTACGGTAGAACTTAGCCCGGAAATGAAGGTTAAAATATTTGCTCTGATCAAAATGGGCCGTGACCTCTCCAGTGCCCATGACTAGTGACCCAAGCACTGCATTTGCCCCTGGGGTCAGCACACGACTCTCAGGAGACAGCAGACTCTGCATATTGACTCAGAGTATGTCTATATAGAGATAAAAGACCTGATGCACAGCCACCACTAGCCTGGGTGAACTGTAGACTCTTGATCCACATGTAGACATAACCAGAGACAACAGGGCCATGTACTGAGCCCCCCACACTGCTCCCTCCAGCACAGTGCCCCCTAGAACCTTTCTGGGACATCGAGATTGGCACTGACACCATAGGGAGAGCACATCTTAGTGGGTCAGCTGCTCTACTCTCTGCAAAGCCACCACTCTTAGCACAGCTCGGGGGTGGGGGGTGAGGGGAGAGGCCAGGTCTGGGCTATCAGTGAGAGTAGTTTTCTGTAAGAACCACTGCATTAAATTAAGCAAGGAGCTTTGGTGTACTGGTCACTGTCAGCAACAGGTGTCCTCTGCAAGAATAATCCAATCTAGCAAGCTCCAGGGACTTTCCTCACCAATGCATGTGACATTCCCCTCCTGCCATCTGGTCTGAGCCTCCCCAATTGCCCACTCCTGGGCTCTGATTTACCCTGCTTTTCTAGGTGAGTCCCCACTCCTGGGTCAGCCCACACCAGCTTCCTGCACGTATTTGGTCCCAGGCAGTGGAAGTGCTCTCACTAGCTGCTCATGGGATGGTCCCCCATTGAGCATCCCCAGCCCTCAGATACCACATTGGGAACTTCCATCCTTCAGGGATTGGGATCCTCACATCAGTCCATCAGTTTAACAAAGAAACTGAAATACAACAGTTGCTCTAAGTTAGGCATCCACACTTTCACCATCTCTCTCTCTCCAAAATCGAAACAAGCATCAATTTATTGATTAAAACATGATTTAAGTGAGTGTATAGCAAATCAATGCACAATCAATCAGTCAGTCAGTCAGTCCATCAAGGAGTTTATCACTACCAAATAAAATATAGCACACATTCTAAGCTAAAGTTCACTGTTGTGGTCCCTTTCTAGCTTACTCACACGACTGGCTGCTGAGGGTTTTGCAGCCTAGTCCTTCAGGCCATGTGAACAGGTCCCAGTCCTTTTAGAGCAGTTTCAATATGAAGTTTTTCTGGCAAAAAGCCCCAAACAGTTCAAAATGTTTTTTTCTCTTTTCAAGTCCCCGCTCCTTCCTTGGGGTGAGGTAATTCTTTGTATCATGATCTTTCCCTCCTGAGCCAGGGAGCTTAATTTCCATAGCCTATCTCATACACCCCTTCTGAAAGGGCCAAGTCAACGCCTGGGGGGTCCAGGGCTGCCCACCCTTGTGGGGTTCCCCCATTGCCCCTTGCCTCTGTGGTGCAGGGTCAGGGAGTCCAGGACCCCGGATGGTGCTGGAGTGGGTTGGGGATGCCTCGGCCGGTGCTGCCGCTGGCCGGCAGTGTAAGGCTTTGGGGGTATGATTACCCTATTTTGGAAATTGACTGATATTTGGCTACATGTGGTTGATATACAAGTGATCTAAGAGGGGAGAGTACATGGGGTGGGTTCTGAGTTATTACAGAGAATTGTTTCTTGGGTAACTGGCTGTTGAGACTTGCCCACGTGCTCAGGGTTTAACTGATCACCATATTTGGGGTCGGGAAGGAATTTTCCCCCTGGGCTGATTGGCCTGGGCTCTGGGGGTTTTTCACCTTCCTCTGTAGCACAGGGCATGGTTCACCTACTGGTGAATTCTCTGTATCTTAAAGTCCTTAAATCATGATTTAAGGAGGTAAATAACTCAGTCATAGGTTGGTGGCCGATTGCTGGAGTAGGTGGGTGAGGTCTTGAGGCCTGCATTTTGCAGGAGGTCAGACTAGATGATCGTACTGGTCCCTTCTGACCTTAAAGTCTCTGAGTCTATAAAGTCTAGGAGTCCTTGGCCAGTGCTGCTGCTGGCCTGCGCAGCTGTGGGCCATGCTGTTGGGAGGCTGCAGGGGGAAGGAGTTTCGGGGGTAGGAGGATGGGTGCACAGGCAAGCATGACTATGAGGGCCATGAGCCACACTGCTGCAGGTCCTGGGCTGTTAGGGGAACTGCAGGGGGGCCATGCCTCTGGGGAGAGTGCAGGCCGGGGCTGCGGGACAAGGCTGCAGGCCGGCACAAGCCGGCACTGCTGGTAGGGGTGGGGACGGGTGGGCCAGAGGTGAGGTACTCCTGCCCCATCCCCTGGCTGACTGGTGAGCACCAACCAGGCCAGGGGCTGGGCAGGCAGGCTGTGAGTGGCAAGAGCGACCACTTGGGCCAGCCGGGCCAGTTTTTTTGGGGGGGCACAGGTTTATGTATAGGAATTGTATTTGTATTAGAAGTTAGGAATTTGGTGTTATACCTATATTTTAACTTGTGTGATTCTGTATAAACACCCGAGACAGACTGTCTACAACCATTGTCTCCTTAATGTTAAGGAAGATGCCAGGTACAATGGGCTCGGGGAGTTACCTGATCAGCCATTAAGGACACAATGGGTGTATTCCTTGTGTCCTTAATGGCTCATCAGGATACTCCCTGGGACCATTCTACCTGGAAAATTCCTAAACATTAAGGAGACAATGGTTGTTCACACCCTCCCGTCTAAGGCTTTTCTCTAGAATGACACAAGTTAAAGTATGTATATAACATCAAATTCCTAACTTCTAATTGAGATAGAATTCCTAGACATAAACTATATAATCATTCCCAGCAAATTACTACCTTTCTATTGATACCAAACATGACATAGTTCCTATGGATTATAGAGCATTTATGAGATATCCATTGAAAATAATATCATAAATGCTTCCCTAAATCCAGACAGCATCACACACAGGGCTCTGCCCTGCCAGGGTCCCTGTCCCCATTTGCCCCATTGCACACAGGGGGTGCCCCCCCACCACTGTGGACCTGCCCGAGGTCCCCCTAGCCCCACAAAGTCGACCTAGAGCATCCAGTGTGGACACTCTAGATCGACTTTATAAGTTCCCCTTTAAGTCGACTTTATTTTTAGGTGTAGACACACTAAGTCGACTTAATTAAGTTGACTTTAAGTTGACTTAGTTAAGTCGACTTAATCATAGAATCATAGAATCATAGAATAATAGGGTTGGAAGGGACCTCACGAGATCATCTAGTCCAACCCCCTGCTAAAAAGCAGGACCACTCCCCCTAAATTATCCCAGCCAGGGTTTTGTCTAACCGAGCCTTAAAAATCTCCAAAGATGAAGATTCTACCACCTCCCTAGATAGCCCATTCCAATGCTTCACCACCCTCCTAGTGAGAAAGTTTTTCCTAATATCCAACCTTGACCTCCCCAGCTGTAATTTGAAACCATTGCTCCTTGTTCTGTCCTCTGTTACCCTCGAGAACAGCCTAGCTCCCTCCTTTTTGGAGCAACCCTTCAAGTAGTTGAAGGTTGCTATCAAATCTCCCCTCAGTCTTCTCTTCTGTAGACTAAATAAGCCTAGTTCCTTCAGTCTCTCCTCATAAGTCATGTGCTCCAGCCCCCTAATCATTTCTGTTGCCCTCCGCTGGACTCTTTCTAATTTGTCCACATCCTTTCTGTAGTGGGGAGCCCAAAACTGGACACAGTACTCCAGATGCGGCCTGACCAGTGTCGAATAGAGGGGAATTATCCCATCCCTCGATCTGCTGGCAATACTCCTACTGATGCAGCCTAATATGCCATTGGCCTTTTTGGCAACAAGGGCACACTGTTGGCTCATATTCATCTTCCCGTCCACCATAACTCCCAGGTCCTTTTCTACAGCGCTGCTACTTAGCCAATCGGTCCCCAGCCTGTAGCAGTGCATGGGATTTTTCCATCCTAAGTGCAGGACTTTGCACTTGTCTTTGTTGAACCTCATGAGGTTTCTTTCAGCCCAGTGTTCCAATTTGTCCAAGTCTCTCTGGATCCTGTCCTTGCCCTCCAGAGTATCTACCATTCCCCCCAACTTGGTGTCATCAGCAAACTTACTAAGCACGCAGTCTATTCCATCATCAAGATCATTAATGAAGATGTTGAACAGAACCGGCCCCAGGACCGACCCCTGGGGCACTCCACTCGTTACCGGTTGCCAACCAGACATCGAGCCATTGATTCCTACCCGCTGAGCCCGTTGATATAACCAGTTTTCGATCCACCTTACGGTCCACTCGTCCAACCCATACTTCCTTAACTTGCCGACTAGAATGCTGTGGAAACTGTATTAAAAGCCTTGCTAAAGTCAAGGTATATCATGTCAACGGCTCTTCCCGCATCCACAAATCTAGTCATCTCATCATAGAAGGAAATCAGGTTGGTCAGGCACGATTTGCCCTTGGTGAATCCATGTTGACTGTTCCTGATCACTCTATTTTCCTCCAAGTGTTTCAGGATGGATTCCTTGAGGACCTGCTCCATGATTTTCCCAGGGATTGAGGAGAGGCTGACCGGTCTGTAGTTCCCCGGATCCTCCTTTTTCCCTTTCTTAAAGATAGGTACTATAGTTGCCTTTTTCCAATCCTCCGGGACCACCCCCGTTCGCCACGAGTTCTCAAAGATAATGGCCAGTGGCTCTGCAATCACTTCCCCCAACTCCCTCAGCACCCTCGGATGCAGTTCATCTGGCCCCATGGACTTGTGCACATTCAATTTCATTAAGTGTTCCCTAATCTGACTTTCCATCACCGAGGGCCACTCTTCTCTCCAGTCCTCGTTACTCCGTGTAGTAGCCTGGGAGCTGGCCCTCCCTGTGAAGACTGAAGTAAAAAAAGCATTGAGTACTTCAGCCTTTTCCGCATCATCCTCCACGAGGATGCCTGCCCCATTCAGTAAGGGACCTACACCACCTCTGATCCTTTTCTTGTTGCTGATATACTTATAGAACCCCTTTCTGTTATCCTTCACATCTCTTGCTAGCTGCAACTCCAATTGTCCTTTGGCCTTTCTGATTTGATCCCTGCAGTCCCGAGCAATATCTTTATACGCCTCCCTTGTCATCTGTCCAAGCTTCCACTTCTTGTAAGCTTCCCTTTTATGTTTCAGCTCCCCACAGAGTTCCCTGCTAAGCCACGCTGGTCGCCATCCACATTTGCTGTTCTTTCTGCACATCGGAATGTTATCTTCCTGTGCCTTTAACAGGGTTTCTTTAAAATACAGCCAGCTGTCTTGGACACCTTTCCCCTTCAGATCAGCCTCCCGTGGGACCCTGCCCATCAGCTCCCTAAGGGAGGCTTAGTTAAAGTCGACTTAAAAGTGCAAGTGTAGACATAGCCAAGGAGATGAAAGATGCCCTGATGAGAATGGGGAGCAGGAAACAACCGAAGTATGAGTTATGATTTATCCTGCCTTCAGCAGGAGCTGCCTGAGAACTGGACAGGGAGAAACAGAGAGCGACTTGGAGAAGGGTCCAGGATTTCTGGTTCTGTCCCGAGCTCTGGGAGGGGAATGGGGGCTAAGAACTGAGCCCCTGGGTTCTAGTCTGCTTTCTAGGGACATTTGTTCCAGTGCTTTTATTGCTAGAGAAATACAGGTTGGCATGTCTGACTCCTGGGTTGTATTTCTGTTTCTCAGAGTGGAATGGTGTCTCATGTAAGAACAGGGAGGTCTGGGAGTCAGGACTTCTGGGTTCTTTTTCCAGCTCTGCCACAGACTCACTGTATAACCATGGGCCATTCACTTGGCATTCATTTCTCCATGGCTATGTCTACACTTACCAAAGTTAGTTCGAATTAGTTAATTTTAGTTAGTTAGTTCAAATTAACTTAAATTCGAACTAGCATGGCCCAACTAGAATGCTAGTTCGAACTAGCCATGGCCATGCATGGCACTCGCTTAGTTCGAATTAGTCAGTTGCGTTAAGCTCAATATGCCGGTTAGTTCGAACTAAGCAGTTAGTTCGAACTAACATGGCCACATTGACTTAATTCGAACTAACTAGTTTGAATTAAGGGTTAGTTCGAAGTAAAACGAGGTTTTACTAATTTGAACTAACTTTTCCTTAATTCGACTTAAGGAACTGCTTAAGTCGAATTTAGGAAACTCAAGTGTAGACATGGAGTAAATTAAGTCGACTTAAGCCTGCTTAAGTCGACTTAATTTACAAGTGTAGATGCATCCCATGAGAGCATTTCTTGGCCGCACAGTACCCAGGGCAGTGAGGCTAAATCCTTTCAGGACTGGTAGAAAAGCCATTCTGACCACTGCATGGGGTCTGTGTATGGTAATCAGGGTGATGGGATTAGCGTTGTGGGGCAGGAGCTGTGTCTTTGTTCTGTAGTTGTACAGCCCCTGGCACAATGGGGTTCAGGGCCATATGTACCAATGCATGAAGGAAAAAGAAAACCAACAGAACTTCAGGTTCTTATAAGAAGGGATCCCAGGGAAGAGCCCACCATATTTTACTTTCTTTAGGGACACAGCAACCGCCAAACTACATCAGTCCATTGGTACATCTATCCCATTATCCCACTCACTGGAGCTGTCCAAACTCTTCAGCTCACACAAATAATGTGACATGTGGCAACCCATGATCTTAATTTTGAAATCCCCCCACACATGCTCTGGCCTGGTCTACAATGAGAGCGGAGGTCAATGTAATGCCACTTACATTGACCTTCTAGAGCAGTGGCTCTCAACCTCTCCACCGCCCCCCCCCTCCAGGACACATCTTACAGATGATGTTCCCCTATGTGACACACTACAATCTGCCAGTGGCAGTGGCGCATGGGCTGGGAGTGCTTGGGAGGCTGTGACACTCTGGAGGATGCAGCACTCTGGGATGTGGGTGGGGGCAGAGTCAAACCAGTGCAGGTTGGTGCCTTGGTGCCCTGGCTCAATGGGTCCAGGTTTAGTTTTGTGGGACAGGCAGTGCCCCCTCTCCCCAGCCCAGGATCTCTGGGTTGGAGGCCCCTTAAGTCCCTTTATTCATTTATCCCTGGCTGCTGCCTCTGTTGTACAGCAGGTGTGGTCTGTTGAGGGCAGCAGAGAGTGGCGGGTGGTTGGAGCGCCATGCTGGTTCCAAGCTAAGCTGCCAATTTTCTGTGACACACCTCCTGGCTCTTTGCAACACACTTTTGTGTCCTGACACAGTGGTTGAGAACTGCTGCTCTAGAGCATGCATCTGCACTCATGCAGCTGTAAAGTCGAACTAACCTACACATCACCATCGTAACACCACTCTTGCAGGAGGTGTAGCATTTTGGTCGATTTTAATAATGCAAATTAATGTCAGTGCAGACAGAGAGCAGTTTAATGAGAAGTTATTGGCCTCTGGGATTGATCCCAGAATTCCCTATTCTTGCAATTCTGGTGTTCCTGTACTGCTGCACCTTGGCCATGTCATCAGCAAATAGCTCCTCCCCTACCTGCAGCCCTGACAACATTTGAATTCCATTTCCTGCTTGGGCATCGTGGAGACCTTTTTACCTGAGCAGGTAATGGCATCTGAGCAAAGCAAACATATCCCAGCATGGAATCATCCAGAGATCTTAGATCTGATCAGCCTGTGGGGTGAGGAGTCAGTGCTCGCTCAGCTCTGAAGCAACAAAAGGAATCGGGATATTTATGAAAAAATTCCACATGGTATGATCGAGAGGGGTCACAACAGGGACAAGCGGAAGTGCTGCATTAAAATCAAAGGCTACATCTACACAAGCAAATTAAGTCGACTTAAGAAGACTTAAGTCAACTTAAACAAAGCCGCGTCTACACCAGACTTTCATTAAGTCAGCTTACGAAATTCCTTAAGTCGACTTAATGAAAGCTTAAATCGACTTACTAAGAACTGCCAGGTAGGTCGACTTAAGCCTCCTTAGGTCGACCTAACCCTTCTTTAGGTCAACCTGAGCCCAGTGTGGACGCTTAAGTCCACTTTGTTAAGTCAACCTAAGGGCAGTTAGGTTGACTTAACAAAGTGGACTTAGTCCACATCCATGGACACCACTTTATTAAATTGACTTAATAAGGTTAATGTAGAGAAGAGCTGTGGCCTCCCTCGGATCCTAGGCCCAAGGAAGGGCCTGAACGCCCTCCCTGAACAGACTTAGGAACTGCAGGGCTCCAGCCCCAGAAGCAGAGGGGCAGAGCCCAAACAGGAAGAGGAAATATAAAAGCCCAGCCAGGCAGCTCAGTGAGGAGGGAGCTGCCTCAGGGGAAGGACGTGGCTTCCCGCCGGTGGCGAGCCGGAAGAAGCCTCCCTGTGGATGATCCCGAGGAACCGCTGGGCCCCTGCGACCTTGAGGAGCTCCCCTCGGCAGAGAACCCGACCCCAGCCCCCAGGAGGAACAACCAGCGGTGGTAGGCCCTTATGACCTGGAAGAGCTGCCCTCAACGGAGGAGCCCAAGGAGCTGCCTGATCTGCCTCCTATGGACACCGAGGGCCTGGTTGGGATTCCCCAAGTGATCTACCCTGCGGACCCTGAAGAAGTGTACCCGGACCCCGGGGTGGGAGGAAGTAGCCCAGGGGCAACTGGCTGCCACATAGCGGGTGCCAGAGCCAACTGGTGCCAGCATGTTTTGGCTGCAGCCCCGCTGACCACAGTGGCAGACCGGTCTGCCACTGGATAGGGCCCTGGGCTGGGACGCAGTGGAGATGGGTGGGCCTGCATCCCCCTCCCTCAACCCCCTTATTCCTAACCACCCAGAGTGCTTGACCCGGCCAGCATTGCTGGGCAACGGACTCTCATGCTTGCCATGCCCCACCTCGCCTAGGGGCCGGGGGCAATGGACGCTTGTGCCTATCCTGCCCTGCACAGGGGCTGGGAGCAACGGACTCTGGTACCGGCCCACCCTGCACTGGGGCCACGAACACTTGAACTGGCCCGCCCCACTTAGGGGCCAGGGCCAACTACTGCTCCTTTGTAGCCAAGTGCGGTCTAGTTGGGCCGGTGGACCGGCCCGCGGAGCTTGGACCAGCGCTGACCGGCTTACAGTCGACTTTAAGTCGACTTTAAAGTCGACCTTATTAAGTTGACTTAACAAAGTCGACCTAACTTTTCCTAGTATAGACATAGCCAAAGAGCTTTGGCAGGCTTATCAGCGGACTAGGGAAGTGAATGGTATTTCAGGGTCCACACCAAAGACGTGCAGCTATAATGAGGAGCTGGATGCGATTCTTGGTCGTGACTCAACCAGTATGCTGCCACAGAATATCAATACCTGTGAGGACTCCTGGGTGAATGAGGACAACGATGCACAGCCAGCAACATGGAGAAATCAGGGGGAGGAATAGCCACCGGATGTTGAGGAAGCCGTCTGGCCACAGGGTCTGGAGGGTGTAGAGGAGGTGCAGGGGGACTGCCAGTGTGGGGAAACTGTGGGGAGTAGGGATAAGATTGTGAAGGAGGTTGGATGAGGAAAGCTGCCACCACAGATATATCCTGCAGCACGTATTATACCCTCCACTGGCCCAGCATGACTACTCGAACAGAGTTTCGATATACAAGCAAATGCTTTGCTTATTGTCCTGGAAGATATCTGAAAAATTCTCATAGAGGTATTCATCAATCCTTGCAAGAAGGTTTTTGGGTTGGCCTGCCTTCTCTTCCCCAGCATGGAATGAAACCTTGCCCCACCACTCAGTTATTAAAGCTGCAGGCATGACTGTGGCACATAGCAGGGTGGCATATGGGCCAGGCATGCCCCCAGCAGATTGCAGCAGCTGTTCCCTCTTGGAGATTGTGACCCTCAGGAGACTGATGTCACACATGGTTGCCTAAGGAATATGGTGCACAAATAGTCACCACACAAGGCATCCACCTCCCATGATTTCACCTCCTCTCCCTCCCTTGCACTGGGCTTTGCAAGGTGCATTTTGTTTCTCCACCACGCTCCCTCTCCTGTTCAAACTGTTTCGGGGGGGGGGGGGGGGGATCTGTGGATCATGCGGGATCAGTCTGACGTTCTGCAGTTCCTGGTTGAGCTCTATGAAGAACAGCATTCGTACAGGATCCCCTCCAGGCCCTGGAGGCTGCACCTTAAGTTGTGGTAACCAGTCCACCCCCCACTGATCAAGGAGGAACAGGGGCAGGGTGCAATATGTTGTAGCCTCAACACCATTGCATTCATGCAGAGCTTTGCGATGACCCCTTTAAGAGACACGACTCCCAGGTCCCGGCCCCCAACCATCCCCCCCAAAGTCCAGAAATGTGAACACAATAAAGCAATATCTGTGTTTAATTTTGGTGCTGTGCTACAATGACTTCTGTGTGAGGGGGGGAGGGGTGCTTTAAGGAGTGTCTGGGATGGGGAATGAGTGTACAGGGATGGCAGGCACAAACTTCACTGCTGTTCATTGCAAAACTGTTCTTTCAATGTTTCCCTGATATGCATGGTTCCACGTGAGCGTGCACTGTAACGTTTGTATCTGGCGGTTCAAACTTTGTGGCCAGACTTTCAGCCTTAGCAACCCAGCCTTGAGGAAACTTTTCCCCAAGTGCTTCACATAAATTAAAGAGCACATAGCAAGCACTTATAACTGTGGATATATTTTTCTCAGATAGACCAAACCTACTCAGTAAGTCCACCACCTCCCCTTCAAACGCCCAAATGCACACTCTATCACCATTCTGTACTTGCTGAGTCTATAATTGAAATGCTACTTATCGGCATCCAGGTGACTGGTGTACGGCATCATTAGCCAGGGGAGCAAGGGGTGTGCAGGATCCCCAAGGATCACTATTGACATTTCAACATTCCCAATGCTGATTTTTTTTGTCAGGGAAGAAAGTGTCTGCCTGCATCTTTTGGAACAGGCCTGAATTCCTAAGGATGCCTGCATCATGAACCTTCCCAGACCAGCCCACATTAAGGTCTGTAAATTGGCCCCTGTGATCCACAAGGATTTGCAGGACCATAGAAAAGTACCCTTTGCAGTTTATGTACTCGGCAGCAAAGTGATCCAGAGCTAAAATGGGGATATGCGTCCCATATATGGCACCATCACAGTTTGGGAACCCCATAGCAGAAAACGTACCCACTATATCCTTGACATTTCCCAAGGGCACTAACTTCCTCAGCAGAAGTCTATTGATGGCCCTGCACACTTGCATCACTACAGCTCCCACAGTGGATTTCCTGACTCCAAATTGATTTGCAACTGACCGGTAGCAGTCTGGAGTTGCAAGCTTCCACAGAGCAATGGCCACTCACTTCTCCACAGTAAGATCTGGTCTCAAGTGAGTATTTACATGCTGCAGTGCCAGAGTGAGCTCTTTGCAAAGTTCAAGGAAAGTGCTCTTTTGCATACGGAAGTTGTGTAGCAACTGTTCATCATCCCACACGGTCAGCACAATGCAGTGCCATCACTCTGTTCTTTTTTCCCGGTCTCAGAACTGGTGCTGCACAGAATGCAGTTTTAGCATTACAACCTGCACAAAATGGGAATTATTTTGGTCTTTGGCTTCTAGCAGGGCGGCCTCAGTAACATTGCAAGATTCTGCACTGTAGATCCTGCTGTGCTGCTGGAAATACTACACAATAATATAGGACTTTATAATATGAGGACTTGCTTCCGGAACGCAATGAGGATAGGCTAGTGAATAGCACTGGTGCCAGGAAAAGGCAAGTGTATGTGATTGGGGACTCCCTGTTGAGAAGGACAGACAGGCCTATAACCAGAGCTGATCCAGGGTATGCTGCTTGCCAGGTGCGAAGATACAGGACATAGATCTGAGGCTGAAGAGGCTCTTTACGGGAGCTGGAAAGAATCCTCTGATTGTCCTTCATGTGGGTACAAATGATGTAGGTAGATTCTCACTGGAACGTATCAAAGGTGACTATGCCAGGCTGGGGAGGACTCTCAAGGAAATAGAAGCTCAGGTGATCTTTAGTGGGATTCTGCCTGTCCCTAGAGGAGGACAAGAAAGATGTGAGAAGACCCTGATGATAAACAGATGGCTCAGGCAGTGGTGCTATAAGGAGGGCTTTGGCATGTATGGTCACCGGGAGGCATCCAGTTCTTAAAGGGGGCTAGCTGCCTATGTAGTTTGGAAAATCCCAGTAGGTACCTAAATATCTTTTAAAATCTGGCCTGACCTCTAGATTTACAAAGAGGTTTATGTGCCTAGTGGGATTTATTAAGGCTTCTAAATAGGTCTGGTGCTCAACTCTTATTGAGAGAACCTAGGAGGCTGTTGCCTGACACACAATGTGCTCTCAAAAACCCTTTAGGTGATTAAATGCCTTCAAAATGGTCCTCAGAAGCCTAATTCCCATGGCCTTTCATCAAGAATTAGACTCTTAAATGCCTCACTGACTTCTGATGTGAAGGTGAAGTTGGTCCTGCTTTGAGGTATTTCTCAATGACCATGGATTGGTACCAGTCCTTGAGATCTCCCTGACACAGTATAAGAAGCAATTCCCCACTATCAAAGAGGTTAAGGAACATCCCCTTCTGACCCTAATTTTCTATGACTCTTTGAAAATTGAATTTAAGTTCATAAAATCTCTTAGGTTCTATTGAAAATCTTTACCATAAATCTGTTGCTCTTCAGGGCATGCTGAAAAGCCCACTGTTCTCCCAGGAATGTTAGGCAGCTCTCTATCACAGGTTCCAGATGACCTGGGGTTCAGGCCAGGGATTTTTTTTCTTCCCTTTTTTGAGTTTGCGGAAGATGCTCTCTTGTTTCTGTATGTTTGTGTAAAAAGACTGAGATTTTCAAAGCCATCTACAAGATTTTGGATCCCCAGTTCCTATTCATTTTAACACAGACTGAGTGTGCTTTTGAGAATGTCAGCCTTAAGGCATGTCCAAGACAGCTAGACATTTTTAGGAACACTTTTATGATTTCTAGAGCTCCAGGTAGATAAGTGGGGCTGTGTGGGGAAGGGAAGAGATACAGAGGTTCATGTAAGACACTGAATAGCCATGCAGATGAACTTGTAGACCTCTTTCAATGCAGATCCACATGCTATTTCTGCAGATGCTGCATGTCAATGTGCAGTCGTTTGACACCCTGTCAATTTTCTCAGAGCATTTTTCACCTCCTTGTTCCTCAGTGTGTAGATGATGGGGTTCAGCATGGGTGTGGCTACGTACCCAAAGAGCTGCACAGAGGTCGCCAGCATGTTGCTTAGCTGTGGCTGAGTGTAGACCACGGCACAGGGCCCAAAGAACAGAGTCACCACTGTCAGGTGTGAGATGCAAGTGGAGGCTGCTTTGTGCCGCCCTTCAGCTGAGGTCATTTTCAGGATGGAGTACACGATGCGGATGTAGGAGAGGAGGATGAGGAGGAAGCAGGTCATGGGCACCACCCCAGTGTTGGTAAAGGTCACAGTCTCAATGATGTATGTATCCGTGCAGGCCAGCTTGACTACGGGGAAGATGTCACAGAAGAAATAGTCCACCTCATTGGGCCCACAGTAGGGCAGTGTGACGGTCAGGCTGGTGAGAATGGCGGCATGAAAGGAGCTGGCGATCCAGCTGCAGGCAGACAATATTGTGCATACCCTCCTGTTCATGATGATCAGGTAATGTAGGGGGTGGCAGATGGCCACATACCTATCATAGGCCATGACAGTGCAGAGTAGGCATTCGGTACTGCCTAGGAATTGGTAGAAGAAGACCTGAGACATGCACCCGCCCAGCGAAATGGTTTTACTATTGGCCCAGAGGCTCATCAGCAATTTAGGGGTGCTGATGGAGGAGAATCCAAGATCCACCACAGAAAGATTGCAAAGGAAGAAGTACATGGGAGTTTGCAGCTGGGAGTCAGTGAGGATGACTGATAAAATGAACAGATTGCCCAGAAGGGTGCAGAGGTAGAAAACTAAGAAGCTGATGAAGAGGATGGTCTCATGGCCTTTGGTGTTGGGGATCCCTAAGAGTATGAATTCTGTCACGACAGTGCGATTCTCCATTTCCACGTGAGTCAGCATCATTGCTGGAAGCACAGAGTTAATGCAGCCAGATTAGCAATCTCAAACAATCATGATTTTTTTATTCCTTAGCACACCACAATTTAATCTCAAAGGGTAAATCTTTCTAACCAGCATCAGTTTGGTAAAAATACATGAAGAATCAACACTCTAATGTTTCATTAATTCTAATTCATGCTACACAATTTTATTTTCATTCTTCTTTCCATTTAGCTATCTTTTGCTCTATTCAGTTCTTATAGATCATCCTAGGGAGAAGTATATGGACTTGTATAGGTGGGAGTCAGTGAAGATGGCTGATGAGATGGGCAGGTTGCCCCCAAGGCTACAGAGATAGAAACTGAAGAAGCTGACAAAAAGGGTGGTCTGCAAGCCATCACTGCTGGGGATTCCTAAGAGGATAAAATGAGTCAGCACATTGTGGGTGACCAATCCAACATGGGACTCATTCTTGGGATAGGGGAGAGAAATGATACCAGTGAATTAGTGAAACAAAAAGAGATATTCTATTGCGCCAGTGCTCACCCTTTCTTCTACTGTCCCGTCTTTCCTGCTGTTTATCATGCCAGTTGGAATCAGGTCCAGATTGTGCTGGTGCTGAAAACAGAAAGAGAAAGTGTCTGCCTTGTAGATCTTACAAACCAATGATGAACAAAGGGCATATTCTAGTCTAGTCTAGTCTAGTCTATTTGAGTTTCTTCTTTTCTTTTCTTTTCTTTTCTTTTCTTTTCTGTCCTGTCCTGTCCTGTCCTGTCCTATTCTCATTTCTTCAACTCTCTTCTATACAGGCCCTTATCCCATCTTTATCACCACACTATGTTAGAGCCTCCCATTTGTGTATTAGGTGATGTGACTAACATTTGTCATGTGTGGTTTGTTCTTCCTCTCAGCCTCTCCACAGATGGATTATTGTGCATGCAATGGAATAGTTTGTTGCAGTAGGAATTCATGTTTATAAACCTAGGTTTGCTTGTGCGTTTCTGTTAAAGGGGACGGTGAGGATGCAACATATGAACAAATGAATTTAGTCAAGGATTGCCCCAGCTTTGTTAATGATATGAGTTGTTTGGGGAATATTATGGATGTGACATACTCTCCTGCAATGTGGACTGGTGTACTGCTGTGCCCCCAGTTCCCCACTCCTGGGCCCCAACTTGCTTGAGGAACCCCACTCTTGCTTAATGAACACCAGCCTCCTGCATGTAATTGGTCCCTCAGGCAGTGGAAGTGTACACCCACTAGACATTCCTGGGATGGTCCCCCAGCAAGCATTGCCTGCCCCCAGATGCAATTCTGGGAATTTCAGCCTTGCAGGGATCAGGACCCTTCCTGATCACTGCAACTTTATTTACTCCAATCCATCCGTTTAACAAAGAAACTGATGTGCTTTAGTCTTTGCTCCAAGTCAGAGGTCCACACTTACACTCCTTTTCCAAAATCCACACTACTTTAGCTAAAACCACATTAGTTTATTTATTAAATTAAAATTAAAATTTATTAAAACATGATTTTAAGTGAGTATATAACAAATCAATGCAAAATCCAATAATTAATCGGTCAAGGAGTTTATCACAGTCAAATGAAAGATAGCTTGCATTCTAACCTAAGATTAC
Organism: Pelusios castaneus; assembly: GCA_007922175.1. Taxonomy (NCBI): domain Eukaryota; kingdom Metazoa; phylum Chordata; order Testudines; family Pelomedusidae; genus Pelusios; species Pelusios castaneus. Next base: position 322,938 of record ML685962.1, read on the forward strand.
TGTTTCAGTCATGTTCAGCTTACCACACAGGCTTGACTATGGTGGTCATCTGCCAGACAATGCTCCATGGCTAGGTATAAATCCTTGGGTTTGCTTGCAAGATGGAGTCCTTGGCACAAAAGCCTCAATCAATTCAAAGTGTGTCCTTCTCTTTTTACCCTATCTTCTTCAAACCCCTTCCACCCCCCAGGTCAAGTGATTGATCCTGGCTAGAAAGGGGGTGGGTGATCTGCCCCTCTTGAGCCAAGGTGCTACAGATGCTTAGCTAGTCCATTGTTCTATTATGCATACTTTCAGAGGGTGTGTTGGTTGGAGTACTGACTGCCTGCTCCCACTTAAACTGAGCAAAATACATTTGGGGACATATTTCGTAATTATACACGTGTGATGTTGCAGGAAACATGTTACCATAACAGTAATGTAGATCATGCCATGAGCATTAAAAAACACATTACATGACATACTTTGCATTAAACCACATAAGTACATTGCAAGGTGAAAGGGAAGGATACACAGATCACTTTACAGAGGTGCAGGGATGTGTGTGTAGCATGTCACACTGGGATTAGAGATAGAGGAAAAGGGAAAGAAGGAGAGAAATACCCAGAGCTTTTCATCTGCTCAGCCAAGATCAGCAGGCTGGGGTCTGTAAAATCACAGCAGAGGGGATTTTTTAGGTCAGATCTCAAGGACAAAAATGAAGCCTCTGTTTTCATTTTCTCAAAGAGTTTCCCCATGCATGAGAGGCCGTATTGAAAGGGATGATGACAGATTGGGATTCTCACATCCTGGCAGCATAACAGAGTTTAAAACAGCATTTGCTGTAGTGCTGCTAATGCAGATGCACTATGCCAATGAGAAAGAGAAGGTCTCCCATCAGTTTAATTACTCCAGCCCCCATGAGCAAGGGAGAACCTCTCCTGCTGACATGTCATTCTCCACCACAGCGCTTAGGTTGGTGTTGCTTACTCTGTCATATTCACGTCCCACCCCACCCCACCCCACCCCACCCCTTCAGCAACATAATTTATCCCAACTATTAAGCTGTAGAGTAGACATAGCCAGAGAGAGAGAGAGAGATGAAGATAAATGATGGAGATACTCAACAGAGAGCCAGGCAGACAGGTAGTGCAGATAGAAGGAGGGATAGATGGATGGTTGGATTTTTCTGTAAATAAAGTACTTGGATGACATCTTCCTCCACTGATGCAGAGACCAGAAGATTTCAAGACAGGAAATGGTGAAGGAACAGAGAGATCTTTACAAAAGCAGGAGTCTTACACTGGCTGTATTGAGAGAGGACGATACAGCTGAGTGGAAATTCTCCTCTTTCTTCTGGCTAGGACGCTGTGTGGAAGCATCCAGATTTCTTATGCAAAACAGCCCATTTCAGGTGCAGGGTCTTGGGTGGGCTTCTGTTACCAGACTGCAGATCTATTCAATTCCAAAGTTAGTCAGGCATATCCACAGCTTATCACCATGCACAACTGGAGGGCCCCAGAGCTTTTTCACAGCTTTACGCAGACTGTAGGCTCTCCATGGTCTTTAAACCACCAAAGGCTCTTTGGGACCATATCTCTTAATCCCCTCCAGGCTCCTGGTCTGAGACCTCGGAAGAGTCACCAATTAACTGATATTTTGCATCATTTCTGACAGTGGTGCTGCTGCCAACAAAAAGCGTTCAGGGCACAGGACCCACCTCCGCTCCCATGAAACCACCTTCCACCATGCTCACCCCACCCCTGAATCCACACACCCCATGTTGACCAAGTCCACCCTCCCCCAACTGCCACAATCACCTCACTGCCTTGGCCCACTTCCCCTCACTTCCCCCCCTTGGCTCTATCTCTCTGCTGCTGGGCAGCGCCAGGCTTGCCTCACCATGCCCCCGGCTCCAGATCTCCACCACCAGCCCAGGCCAGGCTGGGTCCCGCCTCACCTTGTCCCTGCCCTCTCTCAGCCACTTTTCCCTGCCACTGCTATACACCCCCCATTTCCCCTTCCCCTGGTCTTCCACAGCCACCTAGCCCAGCTCCCCTTCCCACCCGCTTTCCCACCTCACGAAGATAGTACTTAATGGCTTGTCCTGAGCTCTTGGAGCTCAGAAGAGGACCCCAGCCCCAAAGAGGCCACCAACATGCTGCCTGGGCCAGGGAAGAGGAATTTAAATTTCCCTCCTCTTCTCCCACTCTGCTATGTGTTGAAGGGCAGGAGATTTAAAGGGGCCTGGCCATGGCCCCAGAAGAGCTCCTCACAGGCAGGCTGTCTGTGGCTAAGAGCACTGGGCAGTACATTTGGGGTTTGTGTCCCATGTGTGCAGTGCCAGTGAGGCAACTGATTTTCAGAGAACTCTCATGGTTGCAGGCACAAATCTGTGAGGTTGAATGTCACCACTCTGCAGAGGGATAGCATAAGTCCCGTGTACCACTTGGCATCACTTCTTGAAATCCAATAGAGACTCCAAGACAATCATTGCATCAGATTTGGCAGCATAGTTGTCCCTAGCAACTCCAGGAAAATCATGGCCTCACTGTCCTGGGTGGTGCTGAGACACAGTGTGGGACAGATATGCTTTTAACAGTTCACACAAGCATAGGGGTTACCGGTCTCATTTTCCAAGGGGGAGCTGAGGCACAGAGAATTTGCTAACATTAGAGGAGTAGTTTCTAACCATCATGAGTGAAGATCTAGAATACCCTTCCAAGGAGAGTAGTGAAACAAAAAACCTAGCGAGCTTCAAAACTGGTATGGTATGGTATGATGGGACAGCTTACTTGTGCAATTAACTGATCTTTGACTATGAGTAGTAATTATGCCAATGGCCTGTGATGGGATGTTAGATGGGATGGGTTCTGAGTTGGTGCAGAGAATTCTTTTTTGGGTGTGTGGCTGGTGAGTCCTGTCCACATGCTTAGGGATTAGCTGATTGCCATATTTGGTGTTAGAAGGGGATTTTCTCCCATGACACCTTGGCAGACACCCTGGGGGGGGTTCAGCTTTCCCTGTAGCATGGGGCATGGGTCACTTGCTGGTGGTTTCCCTGTACCCTGAAGTCTTTAAACCATGATTTTGTAACTTCAGTGACTCAGTCAAAGGTTTGGTTTGTATTGCAGGAGTGGGCGTGATGTTGTGTGGCCTGCATCATGCGGGAGGTCAAACCAGCTGATCATATTGTTCCCTTCTGACCTTAGAATCTATGAGTTTGAGTGTGAGATTTTTCAAAGCAGCCAGGCTCCCAAAACATATTCCAGGTCAGTAGCATGGCACTCTGAACTCCTAATTCCTATTGGCTTTGTTGAAAATCTCCATCTGAGTGAGTTGTCTAAGGTCAGAAAAGGAGTCTGAGAAACAGCCAAGAATCTGACTCAGATTTCCTGGACCCCAGGCCGAGAGTTACCCACATACCATCCCTCCTCTTGTCATTGGGATGAACATCACTCTGGGCCTTAATGAGTCTCAGGCACGTTATTTTATTCACCCCTAGGCACAAGCAGTGTTTGGGGAAAGGATCTTTAGAGGATAAATGTTGATTTAAATTAACCAAAGCTTCCCCAGTACTAGCTAGGTGAGCCTCATCTTGCACCACTAATGTGCCTCTATGCCAAAGGATTAGCTGTAGTTAGCTACAATACTAGGACACCATTTATTCTGGGTCAATCCAGAGACCCCACATACTGAGGGGTGTGTGACAGAGCCAGAGACCAGGACTATATTAGGGGTTTGTCAGCAATGAGTTCATCGATCCATTTGCTGGAGTCACAGCAGAGCAGTATTATCAAGGCCCCTTGCAATTCCTCTCATCACTGTAAATTCTGGCTATTACCATTGTGGGCATCATTCCTGGGAGCCAGAATGAAGTGGCAGAAGGCAGGAGTTATAATTAGTTTCTGTACATAATATATTCCCACCTTGGTGAAAACATATCATTAGGTGCACCGGCCTCCGGGGTTAATTAAAATGTAGCTCTTCCAGCGAATACCTAGGGAGGCCTTTAGCACAAGGCTGAGCACCAGTTCCTATGTTACCCTTGGTCACCCCAGCTGAGTTCCTTCTGACACTGCCACAAACCCCAGAGCCAGAGCGGCATTTTATTCTTGTTATTTGTACTCTTGCTGTTGTTCTCAGAGGGGACAGACACCTGCTGCAAGTGGGGAAAGGGCACATTGTCATGGTTTGACCTCCCCCCAAAACAGCTGGAATCACACACACCACCAGGCGCACCTACACTTTGCTCTCAGTCCCAGCAGCCCCTCCCCAATGTTTGCTGCTCCCTTTTCTGACAGCTGCAAGCCTCAGGATCTGCTGCACCAGGTGGGGCTGGCCAGCAAACCCTGGCAGAAAGCTGCACAGTCATGTGACCTCTTGTGGCCCCCACCCCCAACACGTCGCCTCTAATTATTGTCATTTGTTATGCTAGGACCTACAGACCGGAACTGAGAGATGGGCCCTTTTCCTCTGAGTGCTGCAGACAGAGTAAGAGACTGTCCCTGTCTGACATGGATACACATTTAATAGCTGAGAGAGCCAAAGTGTTAACTGAGCCATGTTTAAGACATGGGGAAATGGAGGCACCAAGCAATTAAGTAGGTTACTCAAGGTCAAAGAGGATATCTTCTACACTGAACCTTGTCTTCTGTGTCCTACTCCTTTGCATTAGCCACAAGATAAAGCTTTGCAAACAATTCCCATGGGCTCTTTGTATGTACGTGTGTTGAGTTGATACAATTCTCAGTTACTAAACACTATAGTCACCTGCTTTACCTCCTCCTTGTACAGCCATCCAGGGCCCAGGGTTTGAAAGTTAATGGAGCTTTCCCAGTATCCATCAGAGGATACAGCTCTTTTTAAAGTCAGTGTCTAGGGTAGTCACCTCTCTGCCATTCCTAGTTCTCTTTTCTCAGTCACCCTCTCCTGTATTTGTGGCTCACAATCAGTTTCCTGGACAAATGCAGAGAAAGAACAGAGAAAATTCAGGCTGAGCCCCAGCAGTGCAAAGGGGACTGTGGTGTAGACAACACAGGAGGGGCACTCTCCCCTCAGTCACTGCTATTTGTAACACCAGGATACTGTGGTAATGTGGAGCATCCTGAAAGGAAAAGGGCAAGGGGCAGGGCTCATATTATTTATCTCGGGCCAGCTCTTTCCTTCATTTTAATAATTTTTTTATTTATGGGCAAAATGCTCTTCATAAGAGTTGATGACAGGTCCCAAAAATATTATAATTTTTTGTTTGTAGAAAGCATCTCCAAAGCGTCTGACAAAGTGGGATTTTCTCCCATGAAAGCTCATGCAATAAATAAATCTGTTAGTCTTTAAAAGTGCCACAGGACTCTGTTTTTCCTAGAGGGTAATGGGCACTGCACCACTGAGAGACAGCCCCTGTCCCTAGGAACTTACAAGATGAATGAGTGGGAGAAAAGAATGATTTGTCCCACAATGCCTCAGTTGGGGACGTGAGCCCCAAAGAGTTTACATCATTTGTCTAACTTCCTATATCACACTTCCACCTTAGGTTGGAAATCTAAAGGGAGCTAGGTGTCTACCTGCCACAGATGTTTAACTTCCTTGGAAATCCCAGCCTCAAACTCCAAGTATTTTTGCTTTCCTGTTTTTACAGTTTTCTTAAATTTTCACTGTTTATTTGTCAGTCTCATAAATGGGTCCAGTCCCCTCCATGCATTGTTTTCCAGATTTCTTTTAATTTGCATATAAAGAAAAAGCAGCTGACTAAGAGACAAATGCCAATATAACAGCTGAGAGTGGGAAACAAGAAAAAAAATTTCATTTTACTCCCAGGTTTCAGTTTTATAAACAGTGCATGTTACTCCAAACTAAAGTGCAACATATGCAGAAGACAGAGTACATGCAGAGCACAAATCCAAAACACATTGCATATGATCAGTATAGAGTTCCCACATCTTTACTAGCATTTTTTTCTTCCTTTTCTAATTATTTCTCTTGCCATCTCTTCTATGAGGAGAAGGTAAATTTGTCAAAAACCACCTAAGTGACTTAGGAGAGTAAGTCCCATTTTCGAAAGCTATTAAGGTCTCCAGTTCTGACTGACTTTCAATGAGACATAGGCTCCCAATGGCCAGATTTTCCAAGGTGTAGACAGGCAAATGCACCTTGCTATTTTGATCCAGATCTTTGTTACAGTTCTGGGTAACCTCACCTGCATTTCCCTTAATGGTCCAGCGAGGACACCTGCTCTCAGGCTTACAGCCTTTGAGCCATTGCCTTTCTTAGGTGGAAACCCACATCTCTCTCCCTCCTTACTGGGGTCTTTCCAGGCTGAACGATTCCCTTCACTGTGTTTAAACTCAAAAGACAGTCAGCCTAAGCAATCCTGCTTTTCTCCCTACCCCACAAAGTGGTGCCCTGTGTAATTACCTCTGTTCCAAGTTATCATACAGTTCTGTTTTTAAAAAGAACAGTTTGTTCTTAAAGTAAAAGCACTACAGAGAAAACCTAAGGAAACCAATGAAGGAGCCTACAGGCAGGCTAATAATCTTAGCAGAGACTACCTCAGGTCCAGTACGGCCTCTGTCAGGTGATTAGTCCACATTGGAGTCTCTTCCCTTCACAATAACACACACACACCCCGGTGTTTTTTAATACAGTGGACCTTCAAGCTATTAAACCACATTCAATAAGGTTTCTCCAGGATATTGCAAGAAATTGTGGTGTCTATATCCCCTTTAAAAATCTGGCAATAGCCATCTAACTCTCATTGCTTTCTACACAGGCTGGGCACATACGTGCTTTTGAAAATCCCAGTAGGTGCCTACATTTCTTTTAAAATCTGGCCTAAGATCTAGATTTACAGAGGGGTTTATGTGCCTAGTGAGATTTACTAAGACTTCTAAATAGGTCAAGTGCTAAACTCACATTGGAAGTGCATGGCAGGCTGGTGCCTGACTCACTCAAGGTGCTCCTGAAAACCTTATTACATGATAAAATGCCTTCGAGAGCTGGCCCTCTGAAGTGTGATTTCTTTCAGTGACCATTAGGCTCCTAAATGTCTCCTGCACTTTGGAAAATGGGATTTAGGTTCCTAAATCACTTACGTAGTTTTGAAAATTTTACCACAAACTGTTGATCTTCATGGCATGCTGAACAGCCCCATTGTTCTCCCATGAACATTAGGCAACTCTCTGGCACAGGTTCCTGATGACCTGGGGTTCATGAAAATGAATTTTTTTCTCCTCTTCCCCCACTTTTTTTTTTTTTTTTTTTGAGTTTGCAGAAGACGCTGCTCTTGCTTCTGTAGATTTAGGTAGTGAGGCTTTGATTTTCAAAGTCAGCTATGAGATTTGGATTTCCAGTTCCTATTCATGTTGATGTAGACTGAGTGTGCCTTTGAAAACATCAGCCTTAAAGCATGTCCAAGACTTTTCAGAGCACTCTTCTGATTTATAGAACTTCTCCAGGTAGATAGGTGGGGCTGCATGGGGAAGGAGAGAGACACAAGCCACTGAAGAGCTAGGCAGAGGACTGTGTAGACCTATTGCAGTGCAGACCCAAATGTTACTTCTGCAGATGCAGCACGTCAACATGCAGTCACTTGAATCCTTGTCAGTTTTCTCAGAGCTGTTTTCACCTCCTTGTTCCTCAGTGTGTAGATGACGGGGTTCAGTGTGGGCGCTACCACGCTGCCAAAGATCTGCACAGGGGTCACCAGAACTTTGCTCAGCTGCGGCTGAGTGTAGATCAGAGCACAGGGCCCAAAGAACAGCGTCACCACTGTCAGGTGTGAGACGCAAGTGGAGGCTGCTTTGCGCCGACCATCAGCTGACTTCATCCTCAGGATGGAGTAGACAATGCGGATATAGGAGAGTAGGATGAGGAGGAAGCAGGTCATGGGCACCATGCCAACATTAGTGAAGCTCACAGTCTCAATAATGTATGTGTTTGCGCAGGCCAGCTTCACCACAGGGAAAATGTCACAGAAGAAATAGTCCACCACATTGGACCTACAGTAAGGCAACGTGAAGGTCAGGCTGGTGAGAATGGTGGCATGGAAGGAGCTGGTGATCCAGGTGCCAGCAGCCAATATTGCGCACACCCTCCAATTCATGATGATCAGGTAGCGCAGTGGGTGACAAATAGCCACGTACCTGTCATAGGACATGACGGTGTAGAGCAGGCATTCGGTGCTGCCTAGGAAGTGGTAGAAGAAGACCTGGGACATGCATCCACCCAGAGAGATGGATTTACTCTTGGCCCAGAGGTTGGCCAGCAATTTAGGGGTGTTGATGGAGGAATAACCAATGTCCAGTATGGAGAGATTGCAGAGAAAGAAGTACATGGGGGTGTGCAGGCGGCAGTCAGTGAGGATGGCTAATAAGATGAGCACATTGCCTAGCTGGGTGCAGAGGTAGAAAGCTAAGAAGAAGACAAACAGGATCATCTGAAGGCCGTCCGTGTTGGGGATTCCTAAGAGGATGAAATGAGTCACCATACTGTTGTTTACCAACACCACATTGGACTCATTCCTGGAGTGGGAGAAAACATAATGTCAGTAAGTTAGTGAAACAAGAAAAAAAAATTCTATCTCTGCTATGGTCAACCTCCCTTCCACTGCCCCCATTTTACTTCATGTCTGCCCATTAATTATTTTCCTTAATAGTATATTTACCAGGGGCATCGCTGCCCCAAAAATAGGTTCAGGGCCTGGGCTTGGGGGCCCGATTTGGGGCCCGATCCATCAGGCGGAGCCCAATCAATCTCCAGGATCCCCAGCCGGGGCCAGATCGGGCTCCTGCTGCCGCTGGCCTGCGGCCCAGCCCTGGCCATGGTGGGGGCCACATTGGGCCAGCAATGGCCAGGCCCTGGATCCTGGGCCCCGGTGGGAGCTCGATCGGACCAGCGGTAGCTGGGCCCCGAGTCCCTGGCCACAGTGAGGGCCAGATCTGGCCACTGGCAGCTGGTCCTAGATCCCGGCGGGAACTGCATCGGGCTGGCGGTGGCTGGGTCCCAGATCCCGGGCCCCAGAGGAAACCCAATTGGGCCAGCGGCAGGTGAACCCTGGATCCCATCCCCTGGCAGGGGCCCCATCGGGCTGCCGGTGGCTGGACCCTGGATCCCCACCAGACTCAGGGCACTAGCACTGGGACTCGGGGCACGTGCCCCATGTGCCCAGCATCAGCAACGCCAGTGATATTTACATCATTACCAAGACAGTTGGGGGTCAGGCCCTCACTGTGCTGGTGCTGAAGATAGAAAGAGAAATGTCTGCCTTGAAGATCTTACAATCCAAAGATGAACAGACAAAGGGAATGCTCAAGTCTAGTCTAGTCTAATCTATTCCAATTTCTTCTCCACTCCTGTCCTTTTCATAGATGCTAAGGTCAGAAGGGACCAATATGATCATCTAGTCTGACCTCCTGCACAATGCAGGCCACAAAACTTCACCCACCCACTACTGTAATAAACCTCTAGCAAATGACTGAGTTATCAAATCATGATTTAAAAACTTTAAAGTACAGAGAATCCACAAGCAAGTAGGCCATGCCCCATGCTACAAAGGAACGAGAAAAAACCCAAGTGCTCTTGCCAATCGACCCTTGGGGAAAATTCCCCCCTGACCCCAAATATGGTGATCAGTCAAACCCTGCGCATGCAAGCAAGACTCGCCAGCCAGTCACCCAAGAAAGAATCTCTGGAATAACTCAGAACCCACCCATCCCTCTCAGGTCACTGGCATATCCACCACCAGTAGACAAAAATTAGTCAATTGCCAAACTAGGCCGTCCCATCATACCAGTCCCTTCATAAATTTATCAAGCTCAGTTTTGAAACCAGCTAGGTTTTTCGTCCTCACAGCTCCCCTTGGAAGGCTGTTCCAGAACTTTACTCCTCTGATGGTTAGAAATCTGCGTCTAATTTCAAGCCTAAATTTCCTGGTGTTTAATTTGTATTTATTTGTTCTTATGTTCACATTGGTGCTGTATTCAAATAATTCCTTTCCCTCCCTGGTATTTATCCCTCTGATGTATTTATAGAGATATAATTTCTTCAACTTTATTCTATACAGGCTCTTACCCCATCTTTATCACCACAGTATCTAAGAGCTTCCTATTTGTATATTAGGTGATGTGACTAACATTTGTCACGTATGATTTGTTCTTCCTGTAACCCCTCCTTTTCCTCCCAGGGTCACTTGGGAACAGGCAACGCTCATGTGTGCACAGGCGCCTCGGTAGCTGATGCAAGGAGATCTGGAGAATCTCAACAGTGATATTGGATAAGTGGGAATTCTCTACCCACCCCTCTGCTGCAGACCCTTTGCTCTTACAGGAATTTAAAATTGGCAGTGCCTCCACCTGGCTGGATCCTGTACACACTCAGTGGCGTGCCTTGAGAGCCTCCAGGACTAAACCCGTGTTGATAAGAATAACAATATGTGGCGTGGGTCTAATTCAAAAATACTAATTGTATATACAATACATTCAATATGCTTAAATTTTAGTTAACAAACCTTTACTTAACTAAGAAAACTTGTCATAACAGGATGAAATTAAATATTGCTACTATTTTAAATACACAGGGGCAGTTGAATAAATCAATGAACAGACACAGAATACAGTAATTAACAAAACTTAACTAACTAGCATTTATACTACCACTATTACCCCAACTCCGGAGTGCACACACCCCCAGAGTTCAGAATCCTGACCCTTGCTTGCGGGGGCGTGCTTGAAGGTCTGACGAAGGACACAAGATGGCGCTCTGCTGGTTCACTTATATCAGATTAGTCACAGTACCACACTGAAGACTTGGAGTGGGCCCAACCAAATGTTAGTACACTTGGCCCTGGTTCAAAGGGACTAGCACTCTGCCTGCCCTCAGGCCCAATCAGTCTCTCTGCAGAGTCCCTTCCTTTAGAAGCCCTGCTCAAAAATGATGTTGGGGGGTGAAACACTCACACCACTTTTACTGCAGGCCCAGTTCAGCCAACTCTAGGCTTAGATCCTGCTTTGGGCTGAACAATGTCACCAACCTCCAAAGCTCCCTGCTCGAATAAACCTCCAGCAGTCCCAGGACTCCCAGGAGCAGTCAGCAGCAGCTTTCAGAAAAGGGCCATGCCAGGACTGGCTCAACGTTTTTTGCTGGCCTAGGCGATCTATGACTTTGGTGTCCCCCCCACCACATTAAATATAGACAGAGGCGGGTTTTAGGGTAGGCGAAGCAGGTATCCGCCTAGGACCCCAAGCAATAAAGGGCCCTTTCACCTACTCCAAAAACCGCATCTGCATCCCACCTTACAGGACATGTAGTAGAGTCAGGACCCACCTCCCCCTGATGGAGAGGGGGAGATCGGGGCCCTCAGCAGGGCGCCAGGGCCATGGGGATGTTTCAGGACCCACAGGGGGACGGCCATAGGACCTGGGGATGGCCATGGGAGGGTGTTCTGAGGTCCCAGGGCAAGCACCAGGGAGCCTATAGGGGCCCCGCAATGGGCCTTTGCCTAGGACCCCAGATAGCCTAAGGCTGCCTCTGAATATAGAGAAGAATGATAACATATTAATATATATTTTTAAATAGAGAAAAAAATTCACTTCCATCTAATTTCATGCCATCTAAAGCCTAGTGACAGCCTAGTTTCTGTATTATGGTTGGGCCAGCCTTGGGCCATGCTCTCCTTCCAAAATGGAGTCCACCATGCATCTCTCAAGCAGAGCCCTTTTCCCCAAGGCATGATGAGAGTTGTAGTCTCTCAGCCAGGATTTGCTGCACACAGAATCTTTTCAAATGTTAGCTTCCTTATTAAATTCAGAGGCCCCACACGTACAGGGTGCCTACATTCCTAACACTTGTGCAGTGGAGTACTTTGCATTGGGTGCAATTCTTTTTTATAAATATAGGTGCTCCTGTTGGTGTGCTTGTGTTAAAGGAGAGGGTGAGGATGCAACACACAAACAAATGAATGTGTTGAAGAATTGGCCCAGCTTTGTCCGTGGTATGAATTGGTTTGTGGGAAGACAGAGTGAGGGGGAAAGAGATAGAAGAGAAATAGCGAGAGTGTTTCATCTTCTCAGCCACAGTCAGCAGGCTGGGTTCTGTAAATATCATGAAAGAGAGGATTTCTTAGTTCATATCTGAAGGACAATAATAAAGGTTCTGTTTGCATTTGTCAGGGAGTTTCCCCATGCATCACAGACCCTGTTGAAAGACAGAAGCTGATGGGTTGGGGTTATAACAACCTGGCCACACTACAGAGCTTACAATAGCATCACTATAGTGCTATTAGTGCAGATGCCCTAAGCGGATGGGGGAGAGATCTCCCACAAGCAATCAGTAGGGGAAGCACACCCACTGACAAGGTACTGTCCATACCAGCACTTAAATTGCTGTAATGTACGCTGGCTTTTCAAACCCCTTACAACATAATCTACACAGAGCTGAGCTGTAGTGTGTCTATAGCCAGAGAGAGAGAGGCGGAGAGAGGGAGATAAATGATTGAGATCTGCAACAGAGAGACAGGCAGACATACAGTGCAGAGAAAAAACTGGAAGGGATAGATAGATGGACAGGCAGATTTTTCTATAAAGAAAGTAATTTTGGTGAATTTTCCTCAAGTGAGGCAGAGAATGACAGATTTTGAGACAGGAAGAGATGGAGGGACAGAGGGAAAATCTTTACCAAAACAGAAGTCTTACACTGGCTGCATTGGGAGAGGACAATCCAGCAGAATGGAATTTTTTCTTTTCCCCCTGGCTGTGTTCCCTGTGTAGAATGTCCAGGTTTCTTATTCAAAACAGCTCATCGCGCATGAGAGGGGCCCAGAGTAGGCTTCTGTTATCCAGCCTGCAGACCTACTTGGCTCCAAAACTAGCCAGGGATGTCCACAACATATCGCCATGTGTTGCTGCAGGGCCCCCAAGCTTTTTCACAGCTTCCCACAGCCTGTAGTCCCTCCATGCTCTTTAAATCCCCGAAGGTCCCTTTGGGCCCAGGTCTCAGAATCTCCTGCAGTCTCTTGGTCTGAGACCTCAGCAGTGCCACCAATTAACAGACATTTTGCATCATTTCAGAGAACATTCCTGGAGGCCCAGGAATAGCTGCTCATGTAACACAAATTAGTGTAGCACTATTACACTGAAAAGGCCGGATTCCAGCTCCCTCAGAGTGCAGAGTCTCCTCTCACATGCCATATATGAATCCTTAGTAACTCCATTGCATTCAGTGGGGCCAATTCCCCTCTGTCATTCATCCTGATGGTGTAAATCAGGACTAACTACATTGCACTCAAAGGAGCCATGTAGATTTATGCCAGCTGAGATACATGATAAAGAGACATGGAATGTTAATAGTCAACAAGTCTCTCCTGCTATGTAAGAAATCCAGTGAATTCCATCCAGAGGTTGGGTGAGAAAGGAGTGAATTTAGCCAGGTGTTCAGCTAGTGGGGTCTGAAGCCAACTGAGTTTTTTCTTGGGTTTCTTGCTTTGTCTAAGTCGTTGTTCCCTTGGCCCCTTCTCTGTGTCTCTTTTTGCACATGAATGTATCCATGCTGTTGTGTGATTATCTACATGGTGAATGCCACCACTGTGGAGAGGGATAGCAAAAGTCCTGTACACCACTTAGCATCACTTTTTGCAATCCAGTAGAGACTCCAAAAAAATCATTGCATTATTTTTGCAGCATAGTTGTCCCTAGCAACTCCAGAAAGACCACGGCCACATTGTTCTGGGAGTCCCACGGAGTGGGACAGTTCCTGCTTCAAGAGTTCACTCATGTAGGAAGGGTTCCTGGCCCCATTTCACAATGGGGAACTGAGACAGAGAGAATTTAAGGGTGAGATTTTCAAACAGCCAGGCTCCCAAAACTCATTCAAGTTCAGTGGCATGGCACTAACTCCCATAGGGTTTGTTGACTGACTGAATTCAGTCTGACTGAATTGTCTACAGTCAAAAAAATTGTCTACAGTCTGTGACACAGCCAAAAATCTGAACCAGATTTCCTGGACCTGAACCTGAATGTTACCCACAATACCATCCCTCCTCTGGTCATTGGGATGAACTTCACTCTTTTTCTCTCTGGCTCTAAGGCATGTTCTCTTACACACAACCAGTGTTCAGAGAAAGGATCTTTAGGGGACTAATGCTGATCCAACATAACCAAATTCCAAAGGGGGAGCTGTGTCAGTCAGGTTTGGCACAACAAACAAGGAGCCCTGTGGCACTTTTAAAGACTAACAAATTTATTTATCACATGAGCTTCTGTGGGAGAAAATCCCTTCATCAGATGCTTATTTTCCTTCCATTCTGTAAGTTCTCCATCTTCAAGCATCTAACGAAGTGGGATTTTCACCCACAAAAGCTCATGTGATAAATAAATTTGTTAGTCTTTAAAAGTGCCACAAGACTGCTTCCTATGTCTATACTTGTTCAAATAAGTCGACTTTGTTAAGTTGACTTAGCATGTCCACACTGTAAATTTAGGTCGACTTAAAGTCAACCTTGCCAAATCAACAATGGACACCTAAGTCGACTTGTAGGGGCTAGGTGGACCTGGGAGTGGTGCATGGTGGGAAGGGGGGCACTTCCCCGGGCACCCCTTCAAAAGTGCCATGGAACTCAGCATTTTCCCCATTGTACCAAAGTACATGGGGGCTGAGCGGGACAGGGGTAGGGGCAGGGTATAATAGCAGGGTGGGCAGGGTTGTGTCCTGCCCTGTGGGTGGGCATGCCAAGCTCTGGCTGTGCAGGCACCCTGGGAGGGAGGTCAGTGGGGGAGCCCTGGGGATTCTTAAAGTCGACTTAGGGCTAAGCCACATCTACACTGGCTTAAGTCGACTTAATAAAGTTGACTTAGCCAGTAAGTCAAAGTAAAACTAGGTTTTATTAAGTTGACTTAAAATTTCCTTAAGTCGACTTAAGCAGCAGCTTAAGTTGACTTAAGGAAATTGTAGTGTAGACGCAGAATAAATTAGGTCGACTTAAGCGGGCTTAAGTCGACTTAATTTACAAGTGTAGACGCAGCCCTTGTTTGTTTAATATAATTAAAGTTGCTCCTTTACTAGCCAGGTGAGCCTTATCTTGAACCACTATTGTGGCTCTATGCAGGGCTGTATTAAGCAGCCACAGGGCTCTGGGCTCCCCACCATTGCAGGGCCCCCCTGCCTGGGCCCCAGCCCATACCCTGGCAGCCTGTGGGTGGACTGTTGCTGGGAGGGCCCCTGGGGACAGAAGGCCCTCCTGCCTTGGCCCTGGTGCAGCCAGTCTGCTCCCAGCGGTGAGGCTAGCTGGCACATGGTGTGGCCACCAGTGTGGCCCAAAGCCACACACCAGCCTGTCCCACCCTGAGAGTGGAGCAAATACAGCCCGTCCCTGGAGGCAGACCAGCCTGCCAGAGGCAGGGTAGGAGCACCCAGAGCCCAGCCTCTGGCCCCAGGGCCCTGCCCCCCCCCCAGCACCAGCAGGGCAGAATCCCTCCCAGCACCCCCCTCTGCAAGCAAGCCACGCCGGTACTGTTGGGTGCAGCAGCGGGGACTGGATCTTGCAGGGGCCTTAGGAGCTGGAGTCCAGGGACCCCGTTTAGGCTGGGGCCTGGGTCTTCAGCCCCTAGAACCCCTGCATTCATCCAGCCATGCCTCTATGCCAAAGTCTTAGCAGTAGTTAGCTACAATGCTGGGATACCCTTTACTCTGGGCCAATCCAGAGACCCCACATACCGAAGGGAGTGACAGAGTCAGAGAAATAGGGCTATATTAGGGGTTTGTCAGCAATGAGCTCATCGATCCATTTTCTGGAGTCACAGCAGAGCAATTTTAACAAGGCCCCTTGCAATTCCTCTAATCGCTGTAATTTCTTGCCATTCCTCTGGTGGGCACCTCATCTGGGAGCTGGAGTGAAGTGGAGGAAGCCAGGAGTTATAATAAGTCTCTGTAGATAGTATATTCCCACCTCTATGAAAACATATCATTAGGTGCACCAGCCTCTGGGGTTAATTAAAATGTAGCTATTCTAGTGAATACCCAGGGCAGCCTGGGCTCTGGGCTGGGTACCAGTTACCATGTTATCCTTGGTCACCCCCCTGAGTTCCATGGGTCATTGCCATGAACACCAGAGCTGGAGCTGCATTTTACTCTTTTTATTTGTAGTGTCACAGTTGTTCTCAAAGGCAACGGGCACCTGCTGGTAGTGGGGGAAGGGCACAGTGTAAAGGTTCGATCTCCCCCCAAAACAGCTGGAGTCACACACACACCTCCAGGGTGCCCACACTTTGATCTCAACTGCCCCTCCCTGCAGCTCCCCTATGTTTGCTGCTCCCTTTCCTCACAGTTGCAGCTTGCCAGCCCCATGAGCTGCTGCACAGGGAGTGGCCCAGCCAGCAAACCCTAAAAGAAATCTCCTCAGACAGGTAAACAGTCATGGACACCCCCTCCCCCAACCCCCTGCCACATCACCTCTGATTATTGTCTTTGTGTGTTATGGTAGGCCCAACAGATTGGAACTGAGAGGTGGGCCCCTTTCTGCTGGGTGCCGCACAGGCACAGAGTAAGACACTGTCTCTGCCTGACATGGATACACATTTAACAGCTGAGAGACACAAAGGGTTTGATGATCCATGTTTAACAGATGTGGAAACTGAAGCAGCAAGCCATTATGTGGATTCCTCAACATCAAATAGGGAATCTTCTACACAGAATCTGATCTCCTGTGTTCCACTCCTTTGTCTTAGCCACAGAATAATGCTTTGCAAATAATTCCTATGAGTTCTTTTTATGTAGGTGTCTTGAGTTCATACAGTTCTCCATTACTAAACACTATAGCCACCTTCTCCTGCTCCTCCCTCTACAGCCATCCAATGCCCTGGGCTAGGAGGTCAATGGAGCTTTTCCATTGTCCATAGGAAGCTACATTCCTTTTTAAAGTCAATGACCAGAGTGGTCACCTCTCTT
>ML685962.1:354485-365281 GCA_007922175.1 Pelusios castaneus
TCCCACGAAAGCTCATGCGATAAATAAATCTGTTAGTCTTTAAAAGTGCCACAGGACTCTGTTGTCTTTCTACAATAGACTAACACGGCTACCCCTTTGGATCAAGAGTTATGTTTGCAATGACTGTTTAAACAAATTAATTGTGAGGAATCTAAGCTCTCTGATTCATAGCATGAACTAACCTCTAACTAATGGAAATGAGAAAGAAATTTACCCTCTGGGCAGGTATCCCATTAATGTCTAGTTTGGAGATGTGAGAGAGGCTAGATGGAGCTTTGGAGATGGAGCTTGCCTTGCATATGACAAAGATAAACATCCTTCCTTTGCATCTAACATCACAACAGTCACTCACATCAGACAGCTTCGATGTCTGATAAAAAAAAAACCAGGCTACTAAACGACACTTTACTTCTTACCACTAAGAAACAAGTGTCATGATAATGTTGCTTTTAAGAATTTTGGGCTAGCTATTTAAAGGTATTTCATTATCTGAAGAGCTGGCTAGGAACCCAGTGAAAAGCACCTGGGTAGATAATCCCCAGTGGAACAAATGGGCACTTTGTGCCTAGCTGCCTTTCAGATCTCATTAGGCACCTTTCTGTTTCCTGAGGTGCCTAAATAACTTTGAAAATCTGGACACAGATTTGCTCACAGAAATGCACACAGCCCGTTCCCAATTCAGCACTAGTCCACCCCTGCTTCATATTTCTAGAACATCTACCAAAAATATCCTCATTCTGGAGTCATGATATTCTGTAAAGGGGAGCCTTTCAAAAGCAAAGGACATGTGATCAGATTTACAAAGAGTTAAGCACGCACCTAAGTGAGTTATATGCCTAACTCCTGCTGACTTCCAACACAATTTGGGTGAATGCCCTTTGTGCCTGAGAAAATCTCCCTCAAAAGTTATCTGACATGGGGGTTGGGGCTCCATCACCTGAACTAGGTAACGATAGGGTGTGTATGGAGACCGAGAGAAAAATATTGTGGAGGAAAGACGTGACATACAGGAAGGCAAGTAGGTAGGTCTAAGATAGGAGCTGCACCCGTTTACATCATTTGAGGATTTGGCCCTCTGTGCTTGAGGTGGTGGAGCAGGAGAGCTTAGTTGAGGTCTGTTAAGAAGGGAACTGAAATAGGGGAGCAACATGGGATAGAGGGCTGGAACTCAGAAAACCTGGATTGTATTCCTGATTCCGCCACTGACCTGGGCAAGTCACTTCCCTTCTCTGTTCCTCAGTTTCCCATCACCACCACCTCTTCTTGCCTGTTTAGACTGTGAGCTCTTCAGGGAAAGTGTGTCTGGTAGTGGCTGGCAGTATGGAGCATTCACAGCAGTGACAGCCTGAGAAGACAACTGCTGCATCTTTGCTCTCTGTTAGAGCTGAGTGAATAACAGATTTGAAAAATCCAGAATACTTTCATTGTGGATTGACCAAAAAAGGAAAAATTCCAGTTTTTCCAACTGAAACAAAAACCTGAAAAATTTCATTTTGGGGTGAACAATAGATTTTGTTCAACTGGAAATGAATTTTTTTGTTTTGTTTCATTTTGAGGTGTGTTTTTTTCTTTTTCGTTCTTTATGTAATTAAATTTAGCTAAACTTTACATGAAACATTTTAAAACATGACACTTTTACTTCAGAAAGTCAAAATAAAACATTTTGATTTTTCTACTATTCTGCCTTCTTTTTATGTGAAACTATTCAATAAATTTGAGCGAAATTCACGAATAGCTTCCATCTGTGTCAGCTCTGTTTTTCAGTGAATAAACTATTTCTACAGAAACTTTCACTCAGCTCTACTTTATGAATATAAAGACACCACACAGACCTCATTGAATATCAAGTTCCCATGTTTATTAACTATATACAAACCTACAAGGTCTGGCTATCTATCTCTGTTTGGTCGGCTTCTTCAACAGAAGACCCACTGGAAGACTCTGAAACTGTTTAAAGGGGATCCTACCCAATGCCTATAACAATTTCTTCTCCCCTTTAGTAACAAAAATGGGAGACAAGGTGACAATGAATCAGACCATGGTGACTGAGTTCATCCTGCTGGGACTCTCCTCCAACCGAGAGACGCAGTTGATCCTCTTCATGATCTTCCTGCCCCTCTACCTGCTAACCTTGGCTGGGAACATCCTTATTATGATCACCATTGTCCATGACCAACGTCTCCACACACCCATGTACTTCTTCCTCAGCAACCTCTCCTTCATTGATGTGTGCCACATCTCTGTCACAGTGCCCAAGATGCTGGCCGACTTCCTCTCAGCAGAGAAGACCATCTCCTTTGTGGGTTGTGTGCTGCAGATGTTCTTCCTTCACCTTTTCACCTGCACAGAGATCTTCCTTCTCACTGTCATGGCCTATGACCGCTATGTGGCCATCTGTAACCCGATGCACTACCTTACCGTCATGAACCACAAGGTCTGCTTGCTGTTGGCTTGTACTGTCTGGATCGGTGGGGCTGTGCACTCCTTAGCTCTGACCAGCATGACCATCAAGCTGCCATACTGTGGTCCCCGGGCGATAGACAACTTCTTCTGTGATGTGCCACCAGTCATCAGGCTGGCTTGCACCAACACCTACATCATCGAGGTGCTCATCATCTCCAACTCAGGGCTTATCTCAGTGGTCTGCTTCGTGGTGCTGGTGGGCTCCTATGGCGTCATTCTGGTCTCACTGAGGAATCGATTCTCTGAGGGGAGGCGCAAAGCGCTCTCGACCTGCGCTGCCCACCTGACGGTGGTGACTTTCTTCCTGGGCCACTGCATCTTCATCTACTCCCGCCCTTCCACCAGCTTCTCTGAGGACAAGGTAGTGTCAGTGTTCTTCACAGCTATCACTCCATTGCTAAACCCCATCATCTACACCCTGAGGAATGAGGACATAAAGCAGGCGCTCAGCAAGCTAGCGGGGAGGAAGGTAGATGCAGAGAAGAAATAGAGCCTCAGCTTCAGGAGGGGGGATGGGGATGTGTTTTAGGAAAAGCTCCCTGATTTGAACCATGTTCCTCAATGGCACTAATTTATCATGGCAGTCACTATACTGCTACTTTTCTCCATGTGTTGATAGTGACAATCCTGATGCCACGATCCTTGGCTCTTAGACCTCTGCAGGGCTGAGCTTTGAGTCCACTAAGCTGGAACTAATGGACCTTATTTGCCTGGCTGGCGCTGCGGGGCTCCAATGCTGCAGAAGGGTCTGCAGCCAGACCAGCTATGGGAAGGGCGGGGTCAGCTAATGCTGTGGAGCCATGGCCCTAAGGCCTGCAGTATTTCTGCCCTGACCTTGGGCTGGATGCTTGTCTCTGCTGGAGCAGACCAGCCAGTTGGGGGTGGCCTAATGGCCAAAAAATGATCCTGTCAAAAAAATGGGAAAATGTCAGGGATTTTTCAAACTTCGGTTATTGACGGGAAATTTTAAATAAAGTGAAAGTTTTCTTTGTTCTAAATTTTGCAGGATTTTAAAAAGTATTTAGATGCCTAGCAGGATTTTCAAAAGCACATAGGCACCTAACTCCCATTCATTTCAAGGCACCTCCATGCCTATCTAGATCTATAGGCACCTTTACAAATCTGATGCTTGGTACTGAACACCTACAGCTGGTCAAAATTTTGTCAGTTACGTTGTCAAAAAAATTGTATTCAACAAAAAAATTCATTTTTCAAAACATTAAACCAAAATAATTAATATATTTGTATTTGAATATTGAAATTAATGTACAGTTCTCACCTTCTGCCAATATTTCTAGCTTTTAAAAACATGGGGATAGGAAAAAAAAAACCTGAGGGAAATTGTGGAAACATTTCTCTTATTTATTTACTTTTCCCTCCACTTTTTTCAGTGAAAAAAAAGTGTCTTTTTTGCCTCTATATGCAGTAAAGTGAAAGACATTAATGAGTATGTGGGAGGGGTTTTTGTTGTTGTTTTCTCATTCTAAATCTTTTCAAAACTTCCTCACCTTTGGAAAAGTGACATAATGGCTAAAGGAAAAATGCAAAAATGAAGAACAGGGCTAGGAAATGCAACCATGACTATTGTTCATTTTATTATATTTATTTTTTTATTTGAGCCCTGCAAAAGAGGAATAAGCTCAAGATTTTGGTTGCTTTTATTGTTCATTTGTTTTGTGTTTTTCAACTAGCTTTTCCCCTCTGGAGATCCCAGCTACAATATTTCTGTTTGATATCTTGTAAAAGGTCAATTAAATATTATTTTGAAGAACTATATGACATGGATCTGGCCTCTGACTATTGTGTTAGGGTTATTGCAATTTAAAAACCAGAATGTTGCCAAGGCCAGATCAAGGCCCCGGGGAGGCCAGTGCTGTCCACTTTTTGAGGACCCCCTCTCTAGCCTGGGGACAGGACAGCCCAGTCCAGGCTGGGGGAGAGGGTCCGGGCCCATGGCCTAGCAGGAACTGCTGTTGGGTAGCCCACAGCCCAGCTGGCACTACAGGAATCTGGGGCCCATTGCCTGGCTGGCGCTGCAGGGGTCTAGTGCTGCAGAAGGGCCTGCAGCCAGGCCAGCTATGGGATGGGCAGGGTCAGCTAATGCTGTGGAGCCATGGCCCTGAGGACTGCAGTACTTCTGCCCTAACCTGGGGCTGGATGCTTGTCTCTGCTGGAGCAGACCAGCCAGTTGGGGTGGTGCTGGCAGGCCAAAGGTGGGCAGCAGCAGAGCACCGCTTGGCCCAGGGCTGGATTGCTGTTGGGCAGCGGGATCCCCCTTTATCCCAGGACCTGGGACTGCAGCCCTTAAAGCCCCTGCAATAATCCAGCCGTGGATGTCGCAAAAGGAACTGGGCTTATTGAAAAACCCAATGTTAATCCTTAATTAGTACTAAATAATAGCCCCAGGGTCCCTTTAATCCTGCCAGATAAACAACTGAGGTAAAAGTGACCTTTTTGATGCTAGTATCAGCTAAAGGCACTGTTGCCTACTGGATAGTGCAATGGACTAGGGTTTAGGAGACCTGGGTTTTATTCCTGGCTCTGCCACTGGCCTACTGCATGATCTTGAGCAAGGCACTTCACCCCTGTGTGACTCATTTTCCCCAGCTGTAACATGAATAGAAAGTGCTGTGTCACAGAGCGATGTTGTCAATATTATCAGAAAGATATTTTCTGTAGCTGCAGAAAAAGCTTTTAACATCACAGCACAGATTTCTGCTGTGACCGGGGCCTCCTGGGATAACCTCCTGAACATGCAAAAATCAGGGCAAGCTGCAAAACTAGAAGCCAGACACCCAAAACACTAATGAATGGTACTTAAACCAGTCTCCATATCAGTCACAACCAGAATTCTGGGTCCCCACACTGGTCCTCAAGAAGCGTGCTAAAATAGAAACAGTTCCCTTTGTTGCACTCCAGCTCCTCTGGCTCCCACCTAGCTGCACGGTCCCTTAAAGAAATAGGTTCTCCTGACCCCAAAGGGCCAGCCACAGCACACAGAACAGTATAGGTTTGGATCTAACCCAAAATACCACACTGGTAGCCAATCCTTTAGTAACTACAACTAGAGGTTTAATATAAAAAGAAAAGAAGCAAACTATGAGAGATGTTAAAGGGTCAAAGTGAATCTCACACATACAAATTATTTAGAGTTCATGTAAAGCAGTTTGCAGGCTTGTTCCTCTGGAGTTTGCAGGCTTGTTCTTCTGGTAAACTGGGTGGGTCTCAGTCCTTTGTCCAGTCTCAGATGGATAGTTGCAGAGATAAGTGTTAGCTGTAGACTGGGTACTGATAGCAAGATGGAGTTGGGGCTGTTGCCTTTTATCACCTCTGGCCTTCTCCATGCTCTGTGGAGTTCTTTCCAATCAAAATGGAGTTGAATCAGATGTTCAAGTCCTAGTGGCTCAACAGGTTTCTCCCTAGGCCCATTGTACCTGGGAGCCTCCTTAATGGGCCATTAAGGAAACGATGGCTATGTCTACACTTGTTAATTTAGTCGACTTAGCATGTCTACACTTAAATTTTAAGTCGACTTTGGGGGGACCCTACAAAGTCGACCTAGAGCATCCACACTGGATGCCTAGGTCGACTTGTAGGGGCTAGGTGAACCTGGGACTGGTCCACAGTGGCAGGGGGGGCACCCCTTGCCAAGTGCCAGGGGGCTCAGCCTTTGCCCCATTGTACCTGGGTACAATGGGGCAAAGGAGGACAGGGATCCTGGCAGGGCATAGGGGCAGGGTGGGCAGAGCTCTGCCCTGCCCTGTGGGGGGAGCATGCCAGGCTCTCCCTGTGCCAGCCCTCCTGGCAGGGAGGGCAGTGGGGAAGTCCTGGAGAGCCCTAAGTCGACTTAGAGTCGACTTAGGGCTACTCCATGTCTACACTGGCTTAAGTCGACTTTCTAAAGTCAACTTAAACCAACAGTCGACTTAAAACTAGGTTTTATAAAATCGAGTTAACTTTTCCTTAAGTTGACTTAAGCAGCTGCTTAAGTCGACTTAAGGAAAGGGTAGTGTAGACGCAGAGTAAATTAAGTCGATTTAAGCGAACTTAAGTCGACTTAATCTACAAGTGTAGATGCACCCGATGGCTGTAGACATCCTGTGCGGGGAGTTTCCCAGAATATATATAACATATATATAACATACATATTCCTAACATATAACATACATATTCCTAACTTCTGATGCAGATGCAATTCCTACACATAAACCATTTAATCATTCCCAGCAAATTACAACCTTTCTATTGATACCAAACACAGAATAGTTCCTATGGATTATTGCAATTATGAAATATTAATTAAAAATAGTATCATAAATGGTCCCCTAAATCTGGACAGCGTGACACCCCCCCTTCCACTTTTACACCACTACTGAAAGCAATGGGTTTCCTCCAGTGAAAACCTGAAGTAGCACTATGTTCTGGCCCAATGGGACTCAGACAGAAATTCTCATCTCTCTTACACTGGTGTAAATCTGGAGTAACTCATAGACTGGAGATGGAAGTGCCATGGATGGCGTCCTCTGGACCCAGGGCCCCAGCCACCTGGTGGGCCTTCTCCAGCTCCGGGAGCTGCCCTGCTGCTAGGCTGACCTGTGTGATAGCGGGGCAGGGCCCAGAAACTGAGTAGCCTGGGGCCCCAGGGTCCTTTAATCTGGCCCTCGTGTGGGGCCAGCCCAGTGGCCCCCTTCAGTCATGCAGCAGTGCCTGGGACCCTGGCCCCTACAGTTCCCCCCTCCCTGGGGCAGCTGAGGGGTGGGGCTGGGACCCCTCTTGCACTGCACAGGGGGCTGCAAGGTGCTGGGGTTGGGGGGACACACGAAGCACCCGAGGGGGTGAAAATTTGAATTGGCCCTGGGTGCTAGACTGTCTAGGTATGCCACTGCCACAGGAGAACTGGCTCATGGGCTCCAGTGGAGTCCTGCCCACTGAAATCAGCTGGTGTTCTGGTGGGTTTGCTGCATGGGGACAGGGTCTGGCAGTTCAGTTGCTCAGTCTCAGTAGCCCAGTGTTGGCCAGTCATATGGACAGGGCTGTCCCCGAGGGCCAATTGGCTTGTGCCCCCCCCCCACCCTGGCACGGGGGGTGGGGGCACCCTCGGCCAGAGGCTGGGCTCCTGGCTTCAGCCCTGCTCCTGGGGACAGAAATGCCAGCAAAGAGCGGCACCCCCACTTTTCAAGGCAGCATGGGGTCTGTGGGGGGCAACACAGGGCCTGCCAAACTGCAGGGTCCAGAGTGGTCACCCTGCTCATCCCACCACTGGCATACTAGGGGTGGGGTGTGTGCCAAAGTCATAGCTCACCGAGGGTGCCAAAAACCTTGAGCTGACCCTCAGTCTCATCTAGACTGTTCTGACTTGTACCTCCCGTTTAACACAACCCACTTTTCAAGAGGGATAATGCGAACAGCGAGGCAGTTTGGAAGGGCTATAAATTCTGTGAGCGCAGAGTATAAACCCAGCACTAAGAGACAGGGAATGGGAGAAACTTCCCTCTAGCTGGTTTCCTTCTCCTTCCTCTGAAGCAGCTGGTACTGGACACTGTCAGGACAGAAAACTGGGCTGAATGAGCAAGGCCGGATTTATGCAGGAGTTATGGGGCTGAAACTCCATGCCCTAGCCTAAAGACAGGGCCCAGGCTCCAGCGCCTAAGATCTTGCAAGATACAGCTACTGCTGCCTGCCCTCCACAGCACCGACAGAGCTTGCTTAGAGAGAGACAGTGGGAGAGCCCCTGCCCTGCTGTTACTGTGGGGATGGGGCCCTGGGGCCAGAGGCCAGGCTCTGGACACTCCTACCCTACACCAGGGCAGGCTGGTCCACCCCTGGGGTGGGGCAGGCGGGTGTGTGTTCGCTCCACTCCAGTGGCGGGGTCAGTTGGTGCACCCTGCAGCCACTCATGCAGCCCTCCAGGGCTATGGGTTGCACCAGTGGCCACACCACACACCACACTCCAGCTGACCCCACGCTGGGGGAAGACATGCCCTCTGGCCCCCGACACACACCCAGTGACAGACCACCCAAAGGTTGACATGGTGGGGGGCTGGGGTGGTGGGCAGCCTGGAGCTGCTTAATCCAGCCCTGTGAATGAGCCCTGGACTGGATCCAGCATCTCCATTCCTGTGTTGACAGGTCTAAAACCTTGATGCACGAAGAAGTGGATAATTTATAGTAGCTGCAGATCTGCCCCGTGGATGCCATAATGGAGCTATCGGTAATTTACACCAGTTTGGAATCTAGCCCCATTGACTCCAGTGCAGTTATGGCTGACTTACACCAGTTGGGAATCTGTCCCCTTATCTCTGTCCCATGCCAGTGCAAAGTCTCTTGCACAAGTCTACATCTTTCTAATCAAGTCTCCTGGGTCCAATTACAAGTTTTGGAAGGAAGCCCAGATGGACTGCTGCTAAAGTGTTGTTCAGGGGCTAATTAAAGGCATTAGCAGGATGGAGGCTGATGAGGAACATGGAAGAGACCTAGGCCTTGTACACACTGCAAAGTTATTGCGCGATAAAGCCCTTTATCGCGCAATAAGAAGCAGAGCGTACACACTGTACTTACAGTTTTTGCGCGTTAAGACCCGTCTTGTTGCGCAAGATGTAAACCACCAAAACGAGCGTGGTATCTCTTAACGCGGAATAGCTATTGCGCGACAGCCCGTGTGTGTACGCTTCTCGCGCAATGTGAACATTCCGGAAATGGCCCACAATTCCAATCCCGTCCCTTCTGCACCCCCGTCAGTACTCTATTGCCATGACGTCATTTTTCCCGACCTCCCCTTCTGTCCCGCGAATTTTTGAATTCCACACTCTCCCTTCTGGCTTGCTTTTCGGTGTTGCTGCCTCTGTGTGCTCCGTTCGCAATGTCTTCGCGGCGCAGCAAACGATCTCCGGCTTGGACGACAGCAGAGGTGATGGACTTGATAGGAATCTGGGGAGAGTCCGCCGTGCAGTCACAGTTACGTGGCAGCCGGCGGAATTTCGACATTTTCGGCCAAATATCTCAGTCCATGACTGAGAAGGGCTACGAGAGAGACACTCTGCAATGCCGGGCCAAGGTGAAGGATCTGAGGATAACCTTCCACAGAGCCAGAGAGGCTAACCGGCGCTCTGGCTCCGCGCCAACAACATGCCGCTATTACAAGGAGTTGGAGGCGATCCTGGGAGGGGATCCCACAACCACCCCGACCTTGACTGTTGACACCTCTGCGACATCATCAGAAAATGACAAGGGAGCTGAAGGCGAGGATGCTGTCCTGGACGAGGATGCAGAGGGGGAAGAGGATGAGGACGGTGACGACGGAGCCACTGAAATGGGGAGCCAGGAGTTATTCACCACCCCTCCAGAGACCAGCTCCACGGATTCCTTAGGGACGCCTTCCCAGGAATCAGCCGATGGCAGCTCCGGTAAGTTGGCCTTGCGGTGCTTTCTATTCTATCAGCTAAAGCTTAGCGGGTACAGGAAGAAAACACGTTCTGTCCTCCTTTTTTCTGTCTTCTTTTGTGCGCGTAACAGATGTGGCGTGGGGACACTGTCATTACATAAAAACCGCGTCAATGAATGCCTCGATTGACAAGTACTCGTCCCCTCTTAAGTCACTGAAAGCGCTCTCCAAATATTTCCAAATTCTTCTTTTAAAATTAGATGGTAGAGCGAGCCGTCGCCCTCCCCCATTCATGGAGAATTTCCCTCTCATGCTCGCTAGCACTGCCGCGGGAAGCATTGCAGCGCACAGTCCTGCAGTGTAAGGTCCCGGCTTGAAGTCAGCCACATGCAGAAGATGCATTCTCGCTTGCATAGGCACTCTAAGCAGTGTCATATCAGCTTCTGTTCCAGCCATCTCTGACACAGGGTCAGAACAAGCAGTGTCAATAGTCAACTGTCCCATGGAGCAACTCACAGCAACCCGTCCCTCGCTTTGGACAATGGTCATAACCCCCCCCCGGTATGTACTCGCTGTAGTAGGCGAGGAATGTGTAGGGAGAACATCTTTCGTTGCACCAGACCAAGGTTTGAACAATAGCGGCATTTACAATGTTTCATATGTACGCAGGAACGACCTTCGATGGACAATGTACAGCTGCTGTGGACCGTCCGAGAAAGATAAGGCGGAGGCCTCGAAGGAGCAAGGAAGAGATCTTCAAAGAGCTCATGGATTCCCAGGAGGCATCCGCTAGGGAGACAAGGCAGTGGAGGAGGCAGTGCAGGCAGGACAGGAGAGAGAGCAGCGCAAGGAGGGAGAGGCAGAAGGATGCACTAATAGACATCCTTCACGAGCAGACAAACCTCCTGAAGACCATGGTTGGTCTGCTCCAGGCTCGTGCCCCCCCCCCCCC
>ML685962.1:365381-453018 GCA_007922175.1 Pelusios castaneus
CAGGCTCGCGCCCCCCCCCCCCCCTACAGCCTTCTCTGCCTTTCCCTCCACCCACACAACATTCACCTCCAAAACAATACATAGAGCACCATGGACACCCATGGTATAATGTTACATCTACCCCTCCCCCAACTTATGTCATGGAGTCCCGCACCTACACCCATCTTTAGACACCCCCCCTCCTGCTGTGTTATCATTTTTGATCTGTTAATAAAGTTCAGAGACTGTTTAATGAATCAAGACTTTCTTTATTTTTATTTACAGTATGATACTGATAATTGAATTTCAGTAAAGAAAGAATAAAAAAATAATAGGACTGTATTTCCCTTAACATTTGTAGTTAAGAATAATATATGTATACCATGAAGTACAGAAAGGGCGATGCTGTCCTTCAATCCCCATCAAAAAAATGGGTTTTCAACGCCTCCCTGATGCGCACCGCCCTTAACTGTGCACCCCGGATACCCCTGGTGTCCGGTTGCTGGAAGGCATGTTCCAGACGTTCTGCCTCCCTTGTCCACGAGTTCATAAATCTCTCACCCCTGTTTTCACAGATATTGTGAAGGACACAACACGCGGAAATAACAACTGGTATGTTGTCCTCATGCAGGTCAAGCCTGCCATAAAGCGATCTCCACCGGGCTTTTAAGCGGCCAAAGGCACACTCCACAACCATTCTGCACCTGCTCAGCCTGTAATTAAAACGCTCCTTTGCAGGATCCAACTTCCCGGTAAAAGGCTTCATAAGCCATGGCATCAGTGGGTAGGCGGGGTCCCCAAGGATAACCACGGGCATCTCTACACCCTGCACATTCAGTTTTTCATCTGGAAAAAAGGTGCCCGAATGTAGCCTTCTGAACAGTCCTGAATTCCTGAATATGCGTGCATCGTGAACCTTCCCTGACCAACCCGCATTTATGTCCGTAAACCGACCACGATGGTCCACCAGTGCCTGAAGAACCATGGAAAAGTATCCCTTCCGGTTAATGTACTCGCTGGCGAGATGGTCGGGCGCGAGAATAGGGATGTGGGTCCCATCTATTGCACCCCCACAGTTCGGGAAGCCCAAGTCCTGAAATCCCTCGATGATCTCCCTCACATTCCCCAGGGTCACCGTCCTCCTTAACAAAAGACGGTTGATGGCTCTGCACACTTGTGACAGTGCTACTCCAACGGTCGACCGTCCGACACCGAACTGGTTTGCGACCGAGCGGTAGCAGTCCGGAGTCGCCAGTTTCCACAGGGCAATAGCCACACGCTTCTCCACTGTGATGGCTGTTCTCATCCGCGTGTCCTTGCGATGCAGGGCAAGGGCAAGCTCACGGCACAGTTCCATAAATGTGGCTTTGTGCATTCTGAAGTTCTGTAGCCACTGCTCATCATCCCACAGCTGGAGAACGATTCGGTCCCACCAGTCTGTGCTTGTCTGCCGGGACCAAACACGGCGGTTCAGGCTGTGCAGCTGGTCTGCAAAACTGATCAGAATATCAGTTCTGCTCTCATGGCTGTCATTCTCCGAAGTGGAGTCATCCGAGTCCTGCTCTGAGTCAGAGCCAAAGGCGTACTGCAACAGAATCTGGGCTGTGTTCACAATGCTGAAGGCAGCATTCAAGATCACAGCTGAATCCATGGCGATTATTAAAAGGCAGTGACGGAAAGACGGTTGCTTCAGTTTGAAATTAGCGCCCGTTGCTATTGGCGACTGCTGGGTAGCGTCGGTAGCGCAATGCACCACGGGAAATGATATTGGGGACTGTGGGATAGGTACCCAGAGTGCACTTTGTTTTGCTGGAGGACTGAGAGGAGGGGGGGGGTTGTTTGATCCGTTACAGCATGCCGAGTGTGTACGCGGTATCGCGCAACAACAACCACGGAACATTTAACGCGCAACAGGGTAAGTGCGCGATAGCGATGCTAGTGTGTACATGGCCCTAGTAGGAATCAGCAGGAAAGTCAGTGTGAGATGTGATGCAACCATCCCAGCATGTTGCATTTGAGCTGTTCTACTGACTAACTTGCTGTGTGCCCACCAGTCATCCATGACCTGGGGTAACCCTTAGGGACCTGCCCATAAACTCTTCACCTAATCAAGCTTCTCACCTCTCAGCAAACAATCCACTCACCCTACCCCACCCCCAGAACGTGGAGACACAGTGAAATCTAATTGGTTGAGGAAGGATCGGGTGTTGGGACAGCTGGATTCTAGTCCCAGTCCCTAGGGGAAGTAGAGTGAAGTCAAGTGTGTTAGAGCAGGAACGCTGGGAGTCAGGCTTGCAGGGTGGCAGAATTCCTGGATTCCCACCCAGATCAGGGAGAGAAGTGGAGTCCAGTGGGTTAGAGCAGGGGGCTGTATTGGGGACAGGATGCCTGGGTTCTATTGCTAAATATTCCACTGATCCACTGACTGACCCTCAGTAAGCTCAAATATTTTATGGTCACATGTGTCTAGTTCAAAGTGCCCCACAGACATCTCCGCTGGTGCCCTTCAGTCCTGCCCTCATGTCCCAGCCCTGGGCTCCCCAAATGCTCTACTGAGCAGAGCCTGACACCCTGGCCAAATTGTGTGAAGGATCCCATCGTAAAATATCTTCTAATTCCTCATGAAATATGGCAGGGAGCAGAGAATAACCTGGTGAGAATTCAGCTGGAGTTTCCTGGATCCCCAGAACTTAAAGAACAAGTGTAGAGAAAAAGATAACTCTTTCAAAGTAACTTTAATGAGGTGCACTAGGCCATTGGATCAGCTACACACAGGGATATCAGCTGGGAGCACATGGGATGTTGTGTCCAGCTGGGACCCACCATGAACTTTCCTTCTCTTCATGCTTTGTTGTTCTGTTCTCTTAGACTTATGCTATCTCAGCTTTATTTTTTATTTGTGACCACACTAAAGAAAAAATGTGTTTGTGTATTTGTTTGTTTGTATCTTCCAGTTTGTCTCTTTCCCCATGAACTGGTCCATTGCTCCCTTGGAGGGTTCCCTTCCATTTGGACCCCATCCTATTTCCCCCTGTAGAAGACCTGTATCTCCCTCAGTTTCCTCATGGCCCCATAACCCTAACCCATAAATGATAAGGGGACATGGCGTCTTGGTGTGTTAATTGTCAACATGCCTTTCCCACTGTCCGGAGTTGGATTAAGGGGCATTGGGCTGCCTACTTTTTTGGGGCCCCAGGCCTGGGGCCATTCTCCCCAACTGTGGGCCCCCTCCGGCTGAGGGCAAAGGTGGCTATGGCCCTGAATTCAGAAGACGTGGCAGGACATGGTGCTCCCATCCCCAGATGGGCTGGGGTGTCAGCCGGCCTTGCTGGACTACACCCTTTGTCCCAGCCGGCCCCACCTCCAGAGCACAGCAGACTCGTGCTGACCTGTCCCGCCCCTGAGGGCAGACCAGTTCGCCCAGGGGCATCACGGACTTCCGTGGCCTCTGGCTTCAGGACTGGACAGTTTTGTGAAAGGGTTAATTTCTTCTCTAGAGCAGGGAGGCAAACGGTGAGGTGCTGGTCTCCCACAGACAGGTTGGGTTGGTGTGAATAAACCTGTCCAGACCAATGTCCTCCTCTGAATGACATTGCCTCAGAAATAGGACAGAGGACCACAGACCGGGCATTAACTTTTACTGACTGGCAGCCACAGGAGGGAAAGACATGTGAACACAGCAGGAAATGCAACCGGGGATCAAGAGGCCAGAATTAGGAGAAGAGGCAGCTGAAATGCCCTAGAGAAAAGATGAATAATTATGACTTTTTAAACAACTGCCAAGTTACTCGTGTTTCATATTAGATTTAAACAAGCTGAGAATCTGGCCCGATATCCTTGTTCCATTAACTGCCATACCTCATTGACTTAGTCCACCAGCATAATTGCACTGAAATAATTTCTCTTCAGAATTGAGGACTCTTCGCAAGGGCCCTAGAAGGATAAAGTGTCACAGGTTTCTGTGTAATTAACAACCCCTTCAAGGTCACTTTAGGATATCAGATGTGTCTAAAGGGGCACTAATGTAAATGATAGTTAGGCTCATTTTGATTGAAATAGAATTACTCCAGTGTAAAAAACTGGAGTAATGTAACTATCTGTATTTGATATCATCAGTACAAAAATAGTGGGGGGGAAACTCAGTTCAATTTGATACCACAGAACAGTGGCCTATTTACCCCAGTTGATGGGCTGGCTGCATTGACTCCTCTCTAGCTGGAGCTACGGACAGTTGACACCAGTGTGGGCTCTGTTGCTTTCAAATTAGTGCTTTATTAGATGAAAAAGGTCTGCTGTCCTTAGATTCATCTTTTCCTTTTCCTTTGAAGTCGTGAACATGTTGGACTGCATTCTTAGCTGGCACAAATCAGTATAGCTCCTTTTACTCAGAAGGAGTGACTCTGAATTACAACCGCTGCCCCAAAGATCTCAAATGCAAGAACATTGTTCAAAAAAATGAGCTGAAGTAGGTAGCTTAAATTACCAGTTAATGTCTTTGTCTTGGCAAAATTGTACTTTTTTTTAGCATTTTGATAGATAATATTGATGTTTATTTTTATGACTTTTTTTTCTATTTTTTTAATCCATTTAAATGTTCACAGTTGCAGGAAATTATGGGGCGGTCTCAGACAATTATTTACTGGCAGTAGACAGTGAGGAGTCAAAATGTTAAAGCTTTATAATCATTAAAATGCACTGTGAACTTCACATCTCAAAATATACAGAGTAAATAATGTTGCATGGACTCTCGTAAGTTCTCAAGCAACATTCTTCTTACTTTGCCAAGCTGTACGTTTCAATTATTATCTATGGAAATATTTTTCATTGCTTTGTGTGTGTATAATGAAGTAGACATTTACCAATGTTTACCAATAAAAGTTGAATAATTTCAAACCTAATTAGAAGATATTCTTTATTTAGTGCAGTGTATGCCACAGAGTGCGCGCACACACACACACACACACACACACACACACACACACCCCTTCCCGCTCAGCTATAGTATGATCTCTGTTACTTTCCTGTTCACTTTTTGAATGTAATTATATGGTTTACTGCAAAATATGCCATTCAATATTCCTTTTGGAATACTCATAACATGCTCTGCATTATTATTACGGTATCATGTTTCCTGCAGCATCATACATGCACCTGTGTGAAACATGTTCCCATGTATTTCACATAGCTTGGGGGGTGGGGGTAGACAATCAGAGCTGTCTCCCAGCATGTGAACCAGGGGTCGGCAACCTCCGGCATGTGTGCCAGAGCTGCACGTGGCACCACTCAGGCTCTCCCGTGGGCCTCGCACACTGCGCGGCCAGCAGCTGCGGTGCGCGGCTGAGGGCCCCTGATGGCCCCGCCCCCTGCTGGACAGCAGGAGGGGACAGGAGGGAAGGGGAGCGGGTCACGTCATGTCGCGTCACCCTGGCCCACCCAGAGCCACCTGCTGCCAGCAGGGTAGAGCTGACCCTGGCCATGGCCAGCAAGAGGGTGGGTCAGCTCGGCCTGGCTGAAGCCACCATTGCGGCGGGCGGCCTCTGTTTCCTGGCCCCGGCTCCCGCCGGCAGCGGCAGCTCCGGGTGGGCAGAGCCGACTTGCCCTCTTGCCGGCCATGGTCGGGGCTGGCTCTACCCTGCCGGCAGCAGCTCTGGGTGGACCGGGGCGAAACGACCTGCTCCCCTCCCTTTCCCTCCTGCCATCTAGCGGGGGTCGGGGCCAACAGGGGCCATCAACCCCACGCCACCTCTGTGGACAGGAGCTGGCCCCGGAACGGGGAACTGGAGGCCACCCACCGGCTGATGCAGGCCCTCGCCCGGGCCCTGGCCGGCAAGGCACCTTAAGCCTCATCCCGCCCCCTTTTGGCACCGCCCCCAGCACCTGCTGAGGATGCGGTGGGTAGGGCTGGCACAGGGGCCGGCAAAGGTTGCTGACCCCTGATGTAAACAGTCCGGGCTGCAAACACACATCCAGAGGAAATATGAACGAGAATGGACTACAGACAGTCTGTAGTACCTTGGCCAGAGAGAGGGAGATCGTCCATCCTTTCTGAACAAAGGGTATCACCTGGCCTCAAGGATGAGAAGAAAAGTGTTTAAAACTGTTAGGGTGCGTCTACACTTACAAATCAAGTTGACTTAAGCTTGCTTAAGTCGACTTAATTTAATCTGCTTCTACACTATGTTTTCCTTAAGTCGACTTAAGCAGCAGCTTAAGTCGACTTAAGAAAAATTAAAGTCGACTTTATAAAACCTAATTTAAAGTCGACTTTACTGGCTAAGTCGACTTTATTAAGTCAACTTAGCCAATGTAGACACAGATTAGCCCTAAATTGACATAAAGTCGATTTAAAGGGCTTCAGGGCTCCCCCACTGCCCTCCCTGCCAGGGTGGCTAGCACAGCCAGAGCCTGGTGTGCCCCCCCACAGGGCAGGACAGAGCCCTGCCCACCCTGCTCCAATGCCCTGCCAGTGTCCCGGTCCTGCTCAGCCCCCATTGTACCCAGGTACAATGGGGTAAATGCTGAGACCCCCTGGCACTCGGCAAGGGGTGCCCCCCTGCCACTGTGGACCAGCCTCAGGTCCACCTAGCACCTACAAGTCAACTTAGGCGTCCAGTGTGGACGCCCTAAGTCAATTTGACAGGGTCCCCTTTAAGTCGACTTAATTTTTGAGTATAGACACATTAAGTCGACTTAGCTACGTCGACTTAAATTAATAAGTGTAGACATAGCCTTAGGGGTTTTTTGTCAGGGAAACTCCATCTTGAAACATTTCCACCTACTACAACCAATGTTTGAGCCCTGCCTAGTTAAGGACAGAGATTGGCAGTGAAACCATCATCAGACTGACTTGTGAGTAAAATTGAAAGGGACTATAACAGTAAACTTTAGGTTAGAATAAAAATGAGAACTGACCAAGTGGGTTGGTGCCCATGAAAGCTTATGCCTGAAGAAATGTGTTAGTCTTTAAGGTGCCATAGAACTCTTGTTGTTTTTGCTGTACACAGACTAACACTGCTACCCCTCTCAGGTTAGAATGTATGTTTCCTTTTGTTTCGTTGTGGTTAATTCCTGAGTTGTTAATTAATTGATTGTGCATTGATTTGCTATATACTCACTTAAAATCATGGAATGTCACTGTGGATGATAGTGTTTTTCTGACTGATTGCAATTTCACAAAGGAAAAAATAATCATGAAAAAGAACAATATTTTTGGTGAATCAAAAAGTGAAAAGAAATTAAACTGGGGTCAAACAAAATAATTTGTTTTCACAAAAGTGATTTGTTGCATTTCCATTTAAACCATTTTCACATATTTTTAAAGGAAATGGAAGGATATTTTAAAGAAAAGATCATTTATGAACTTTTTCAGAACTTTTTTAAACAAACAATTTGCTGAAATCAGCACAAATTCACGAAATGTTTTGGTGTCCTCATACCCGCATTTTTCACCAATAAAAATAAGGCCAGAAAATTCATCCTGCTGTTGTTTTATTAAACTGCAATGTGTTGAGAAGATCAGACTATGCTGTTAATGTCTTACATTTTCGTACAGAGTTGGAGACATGAGACAATCCTTCATTTTAATGTAATAGAGCCAAAACTTGAAACAAATTGTGAAAAAGACTTTTAAAACAGCCTGTAGAACACAACACCATAATATAGCACTGAGGCTGAGGAAAGGTTTCTGTATACAATTCTAGGTTTTATAAGAACAATAAGAGTTACATTTGCAATGACTGTTTAAACAAATTAATTGCAAGGAATCTAAGCTCTCTGATTCAGAACATGAACCAACCTCTAACTAATGGAGGTCAGAAAGAATTGTACCCTCTGGGCAGAGTATCCCATCAATCTCTCGTTTGGAGATGTGAGACTGAGCTTGATGGAGCTTGGATTATGTACTCTTTGTGTGTGACAAAGGCAAACAGTCTTCCTTTGCATCTAACATCACAACAGTCATTCATATCAGACAGCTCCAATGTCTGATTTAAAAAAAAAAAAAAATCAGGCTGCAAAACTGCAGTTTACTTCCTACTACAAGAAAAAAGTATCATGATAATGTTGCTTTTAGGAATTTTGAGCCAGCTGTTTAAAGGTATTTCATTATTTAAAGAGGTGGATAGGCACCCAGTAAAAAGCAACTGGGTAGTTAATCCCCAGTGGAATCAATGAGCATTAGGTGCAGATCTCCATAAGCACCTTTCTGTTTCTTGAGGTGCCTTAATACCTTTGAAAATCTGGACCAGACAGAGTGCCTGTCAGCTCACGTACACTGCTGGATTAATCCTTGTAGGAGAAGGTAAAATGTTAAAATAAAAAAGACAAGTAGAAACGGTCAGACTGAGGCCTAAGGCCTAGCAAAACAAATCAAAACAGTAGGCCTGAGTAGGATAACTAGCTAACTTGGCAGGAGTCAGGCTAAAGCAGGCTGACTTCCCAGAAATTGGCAAGAAGTAAGCTGCAGCTGTAGTAAGAGTGGAAAATGACCTTGAAGGTGTCCAGTTGGCCTACTGCCAAAAGCTATGTCTACACTAGAAAAGTTAAGTCGACTTAACAAAGTCGATTTAACTTTTCTAGTGTAGATATAGCCTCTTGTCGACCTTATTAAGCCGACTTAACACTTTAAATCGACTTAATAAAGTCAATTTAGGTGCTAATCCCTATCTACACTGGCTTTAAGTCAATTTAAGGAGTCAATTTAAGGCTTAAGTCAACCTAAAACTAGGTGTTGTTAAATCGACTTAAGCTTTCCTTAAGTCGTCTTAAGGAAATGCTTAAGTCAACTTAATAAAAGCCCATTGTAGACGTGGCTTTGTTTAGGTCGACTTAAGCCTCCTTAAGTCGACCTAAATTGCCAGTGTAGAAGCACCCAAAGAGATAGGAAGAGATGTTGTGAATTATCTTTGAACTCTCCAGTGCCAGCTTGATGAATGGGGATGTTCAGTGATGCAGGGACCTATAAAATTAATGGACAGCATCAAAAAAGAATTAAGTGGACCAAACAAAGTCAAGTCATATTCCAAAGAGGGCCGAGCCAATAGGTCCGAGCAGGATATAAAAGCAGAAGCCCAAGAGCCCAGATTTCATGCTGCCAAAGGGGTGATGGAGAGTTCTGCAATCAGTTGGGCTGTTCCATTACATAGAGAGCAAAAATACTGCCAGCCGATCTGTCAATGTAGGTCACTTGTCATCGTGCTACATTTCAATAAAGCCTAGCCTGGCACCTTCCTTTCTACAAAGAGCCATGTTCTTGTTGGTTTCCTCGATCATGAGTGTTGCCTCGGTTTACCTCTTGCATATAGGGTACGCCTAGGCTCCAAATAACTAAGCTACTAGAGTTTCACTTGGGATAGTGCTTGGGTGTGTTACAGACTGCTGGGATCTGATTTAGACATGGATAGGGACTTCTTTAAGGCCTTTATGGAAGTAAATACTACTGGGAGCAATGTGATAATAGGAGATTTTAATTTCCCAGATATAGACTGCAGGACATGTCTATATGAGGGCCCAGATTTTTCTGGATGTGATAGCTGATGAATTCCTTCTGCAAATTGTTACTGAACCAACAAGAGGGGATGCCATCTTAGATTTGGTATTAGCGAGTAGTGAAGACCCCATAGAGAAACTGGCTGTAGGGGGCAACCTAGGTTCGAGTGACCATGAGCTAATTCAGTTCAAACTAAACAGAAGGATAAACAAAAATAAACCTGTGACTAGGTTCTTTGACTTTAAAAGGACTAACATTAGAAAATTAAGGGAATTAGTTCGGGAAGTGGACTGGACTGAGGAATTCATGAATCCAAACGTGGAAGAGGCTTGGAATCGCTTCAAGTCAAAGCTGCAGGAACTATATGAAGCCTGCATTCCGAGAAAGAGGAAAAAATTCACAGGCAAGAGCTGTAGACCAAGGTGGATGAGTAAGCATCTCGAACAGATGATTAAGAGGACGCACAGATCCTACAAGGAGTAGAGGATGGGAGGGATCAGCAAGAAAAGCTACCGCTTGGAGGTCAGAACATGAAGAGATAAAGTGAGAAAGGCAAAAAGTCAAGCAGAGCTGGACCTTGTGAAGGGAATTAGAACCAATAATAAAAGGTTCTTTAGCCATATAAATAGGAAGAAAACAAAGAAGAAAGAAGTGGGACCGCTAAACACTGAGGATGAGGTGGAGGACAAGGATAATCTAGGCATAGTTGAATATCTAAATAAGTACTTTTCCTCTGTTTTTAATGAGGGTGATGACGAGCTTGCGGATAGAGGTAGGGTAACTAATTGGAATGAGGATAAGGAAGCGGAAATTGCCATATCTGAGGTAGAAGCCAAACTTGAGCTGTTTGATGGGACCAAATTGGGGGGAGGGGGAAGGGGCAGTGTTTCAGATAATCTCCATCCAAGGATATTAAAGGAACTGGCACATGAAATTGTCTGCCCATTAGCAAAACTAGGTGGTTGTACCGAATGACTGGAGAATTGCTAATATACTTCCTATTTTCAAGAAAGGGAATAAAAGTGATCAGGGTAACTACAGGCCTGTTAGTTTGACGTCGGTAGCATGCAAGGTCTTGGAAAAAACTTTGACAGATGAACTACTTAAGTATATTGAGGTTAACGGTAACTGCAATAAAATACAACATGGCGTTACAAAAGGTATATTGTGCCAGACCAACCTGATCTCCTTTTTTGAAAGGAAACAGATTTTTTAGATAAAGGGAATGCGGTGGACCTAATTTACTTAGATTTCAGCAAGGCATTTGATAATTCCACATGGGGAATTATTAGTTAAGTTACAAAAGATGGGGATTAATATGAATATAGTAAGGTGGATAAGAAACTGGTTAAAGGGGAAGCCACAGCGGATCATGCTGAAAGGCGAACTGTCAAGCTGGAGGGAGGCAAAAAGAAAGTCCCCGAGACAGCACAGATTCCTCTGTTGGAGTAAGTCTGTAGAAAAAAGACGACAAACTGTCTAAGCTCCAATACACCACAAGGGATAACAACAGCACCTTTAACCCACCCAACAACATTGTTAATCTTTCATGCTACAGACTTACTCCAGCAGAGGAATCTATGCTGTCTCGGAGACTTTCTTTTTGCCCCACCACCCCCACACATAAGTTACAATTCTGCGGTGACCTGGAGAACTACTTTCGCCGTCTCAGACTCCAGGAGTATTTCGCCACCACCAATGTAGAACGCAATGACCTTCTGATACCTTCCTCCCAACATTGCAAGAAAAAGTATTCAACGTGGACTCCTCCTGACGGTCGGAACAACAGACTAGATTTCTATATAGATTGTTTTCGCCACCGGGCAAAGGCTGAAATTGTGGACAAACAACATCACTTACACCATAACCTCAGCCATGCAGAGCGTAATGCCCTCCAGAGTCTCAGAAACAACTCTGACATTATTATTAAGGAGGCTGACAAGGGAGGTGCCGTCGAAATCATGAATAAAACGGATTACGATCATGAGGCTTATAAACAGCTGTCCAATAGAACGTTCTACAAACCACTCCTCTCTGACCCCACTGAGGAATACCAAAAGGAACTACAACACCTACTCAAGAAACTCCCCAAAGCAGCACAAGAACAAATCAAGACAGACACACCGCCAGAACCCCGTCCAGGGATATTGTATCTACTCCCAAAAATACATAAAAGAGGAAACCCCGGACACCCCATCATCTCAGGCATTGGCACGCTTACAGCAGGATTATCTGGCTATGTGGACTCTCTCCTAAGACCCTATGCTATCAACACACCTAGCTATCTGAGAGACACTACAGATTTCCTGAGAAAAATCCAATCCATTGACGGTCTTCCAGAAAATACCATCCTGGCTACTATGGATCTAGAGGCTCTTTACACTAACATCCCACACAAGGATGGATTACAAGCTATTAGAAGAACTATCCAAGATGATGACACAGCTAAATTTGTGGCTGATCTCTGTGACTTTGTACTCACCCACAACCATTTCAGATTTGAAGATAATTTATACCTTCAAGTCAGTGGCACTGCTTTGGGTACCCACATGGCCCCACAATATGCCAACATCTTTATGGCCGATTTAGAACAACGTTTCCTCACGTCTCATCCCAAAGCACCTCTACTTTACCTACACTATATTGATGACATCTTCATCATCTGGACCCATGATAAAGATGCCCTTGAAGATTTCCATAGAGATTTCAACAATTTCCACAACACAATCAAACTTAGCCTGGAACACTCCACACAAGAGATCCACTTTCTGGACACTACGGTGCAAATTAGCGATGGGCACATAAAGACCTCCCTATACTGCAAATCTACTGATCGGTATAGTTACCTACATCCCTCGAGCTTTCATCCTCGACACACCACACGATCCATTGTGTACAGTCAAGCCCTAAGATATAACCGCATTTACTCTGACCCTTTAGACAGAGACAGACACCTTCAGGATCTCTACCAGGCATTCTTAAAACTACCGTACCCACCCGCAGAAGTGAAGAAACAAATTGACAGAGCCAGACGGGTACCCAGAAGTCAACTACTGCAGGAGAAGCCCATGAAAAACAACAACAGAACGCCACTGGTCACCACCTACAACCCCCAAGCCAGACCTCTTCAACACATCATCAGAGATCTACAGCCTATTTTACAAGATGATCCCTCACTCTATCAAGCCTTAGGAGACAGACCTCTCCTTGCTTTCAGACACCCCCCTAACCTTAAAAGGATACTTACCAGCAACTACAGATCATACAACAGAAACACTAAAGCAGGAACGTATCCCTGCAACAGACCACGCTGCCAACTTTGCCCTCATATCTACAGTGATGACACCATCACAGGGCCTAATCAAGCCACCTACTCCATCAAGGGCTCATTCACCTGCTCATCCACCAATGTGATTTATGCCATCATGTGCCGGAAATGCCCCTCTGCCTTGTATATTGGACAAACAGGACAGTCTCTGCGCCAAAGAATAAATGGACACAAATCTGACATCAGAAATTGCAACACTACAAAACCAATAGGGGAACACTTCAATCTCCCTGCTCACTCCCATGACGACTTGTTAATAGCTATGTTGAAACAGATGAATAACAAATCACAGCTTCAAAGAGAAACTGCAGAACTCAAACTTATATGCAAATTTGACTCAGTTGTCTTGGGGTTAAACAGGAACTATGGATTTTTCTCGCATTACAACAAGTGATTTGACCTCACCCTCCTCTATGTGCTGTTCCCCAGTGTTTGAATCCTAACACCTATTTTGATTTGCTGTTACAGCCTGACCTGATGCTATGTCATACACTCTCCTGCATTTAATTTCCTCCCATTCTGTAACTTTCCCATCTTCAAAGCATCTGACGAAGTGGGATTATCTCCCACGAAAGCTCATGTGATAAATAAATCTGTTAGTCTTTAAAAGTGCCACAGGACTCTACTGAGAATTTGGTACACGAAGCTAACTAGGATGTCTCTTTATAAAAGAAAGCAAAATTCCTCCTACGATTTCTTTGTTCAAAGACCTCATATGGTCTGTGTAAATGCCTTTGCTTCAAATGAGAGCTTAGTCTCACCTGTCCACGGAAACAGGAGACAGAACTGTACAACCATGGACAAGAGCATTTTGCACCTTCCGGTTATCCTTATTGTTACTATGTTCTGCAGCTAATTATAGAGTCTTCTTCCTCCTCTGTTTTTGATTATGATCATTAATTCTATAAAGATGAAACCTGCTTCTTCCTGACCTTTCTCTCCTCCCTCTAAGATCGTGACACTACACATTGAGGAAAACTCACTCAGCTTCTTTTTTTCAAGTTATTGTGATACACAGACACAACAGTGTGTGAAAAACTGTTGAAGTGAAGTTGCGGCGCGCCTTCTAGTGGATATTGAATAAAATAAAATAAATAAGCAAGAAAACCATACACTCCTCTCTGTGACAATATGCTGTCTCTCATAGGACGTTTCATCTGGGATTTCTCTCCAGAGGAAATATTTTTTTCTCGAAAATAAGGCTATTCTATGTCTGTATTTTGGGGGATGGGGAGTGGGGAGAGGCATTCCCAGATTTTGCAAACTGTTTATTTTGAGAGTAAAGTAATCTGGCTTTGGTTCCAAATTCTCCCACATATTCCCTGAGTGACTTTGTCACATAATTGAAGGCTAGATAGGTGTTATAGGTGCCTAACTAAGCAATATAGATGCTTAATGATATTTTGAAAGCTCCTAGATGTCTAACTGTCAATGTAATCCCTCTAGGCATGAATCTCCATTTTGAGGTACCTAGGGGCTAGATTGGCAAAAGGATTTAAGCACCTAAAGTGTCATGTAGGTGCCTGAATCCCAGAATCAAGCCTTACTGGGGTACATAAAGCGCCCACTCCATTGCTCCAACCGTTTAGTAATCTAAAATCACTTCAGCGCCTAATTTATTGTGTCAAATTTCGCTTAGGGCCTACATTCCCTCCCCCTCCAGGATGCACAGTCTAGAGCAGTGGCACATATCCTGTTGCCCAGAGGACAAAAGTGGACCTCGGGGGATTTCAAAGTGGCTCAATAATACCCCCCTCATGCTGTCTGCAGAAGGGAGCTGATGCCTACGGACCCAGGCGCAGTGCATTGCTGCAGGACTAAAAGAGGGGACAGACTCCTTGCTGCAGCCATGGGGATGGTAGATCAGCACTCTCGTCCCCCTGGCTGTAGCAGAGAGCATGGCAAGGGACTTGGCCTGGCTCCCTAGGTGCTGGGGCTCCTAACTACAGGGGGGAGAGGGAGATGGTTGGCAGAGACTGATGGCCCTTCAGTATCTGTATCTGTGGCCCTTGAGTAAAAAACATTGGGAACCACTGCTTTAGAGACTTGAGCCTCTATAAGCTGGAGGAAGATGAGATAGGAACCGATCTACCTGTACCAATGACTTTTATTTTTCCACAGTGGAACAGCTTCAGAAAAAGACCCTGAGGGCCTCCCCATCCATGGCATGTACCCTAGCAATTAGATTAAAAATATAAGAGAGCACCTCCTCCCCCCACCAACCTTCTCATCTAATGCCGAGAGAGTATTTGCAGGGGACAATATCAAGCAGGGGGAGGTATTTCTCTATAGCCCATGTTTAGGCACCTATCTCCCTGAGAGAGGAGGGGATTAGCACACACCATCCAATTGGGTGTCTTATATTGGCTAGTTTAGCTGAGGAGGCACCTAGCCTCCTGGTTTTTATCTATTACTTTCTTACCTGTCAATCCCTAACAGGGAGACTGGCACCAAACTCAGGTTTTGTGAATCCCAGTGATTTGCATAGGCACCTAAAAGAAGGTGCAAACATGAGAGTCTCAGGTTCACCACACATCACTTCCTTTGTCAATTCAGCATACATACCATGAAAATCTTACCAAGTGCGTCAGTTTTTCCATATATAAAATGTGGGTAATAACATTTCCCAGCATCACATTGTTGTTGGCCAGATAAATGCAGTAAAGCCTGTGCAGTGCAGAGAGAACATTGGGAAAAAACCAACCAAAGATCCCAGAAGAAGGAAGAGGGGGTCAATATAGTTTAGGACAGTGCAAAGGTAGTTAAAAATCTGATAATCATTGTGACCGGAGCCTCCTGGGATACCCTCCTGGATGTGCAAAAATCAGGGCAAGCTGCAAAACCGGGAGCCAAACTCCCCATACACTGATGGGTGGTACTTAAACCAATCTCCCTATCAGTCACAACCAGGCTTCTGGTTCCCCACACCGGGTACCAAGAAGTCTGTCCAAAATAGAAACAGCTCCCTTTATTGCACTCCAGCTCCTCCGGCTCCCACCTAGCCGCACAGTACCTGAAAGATATAGGTTCTCCTGACCCCAAAGGGCCAACCACAGCACACAGAACAATATAGGTTTGGATCTTACCCAAAATACCTCACTGGTAGCCAATCCTTTAGCAACTACAACTAAAGGTTTAATATAAGAAGAAAAGAAGCAAAATATGAGAGATGTTAAAGGGTCAAAGCAAATCACATACATACAAATGATTTAAAGTTCATGAAAAGCAGTTTGCAGGCTTGTTCCTCTGGTAAACACCCAGCAGCAGGGTGGGCCTCAATCCTTTGTTCAGTCTCAGAGGAATAGTTCCAGAGATGGGTGTTGGCTGTAGAGTGGGGACTTCAGAGCCAGATGGAGTCGGGTCTGCTGACTTTTATCACCTCTGGCCTTCTCCATGCTGTGTGCAGTTCTTTCCAATCAAATTGGAGTTGAGTCACATGTTCAAGTCCTGGTGACTCAACAGGTTTTTTCCTTCAGCCCATTGTACTGGGGAGCTTCCTTAATGGGCCATTAGGGGGACAATGGCTGGGTAGACATTCAGTCTGGGGAATTTCCCCAGACTCACACCAATTAAAATATAACAATCATATTCCTAATTTCTAATATGAATACGAATCCTACACAAACTATATAATCATTCCCCACAAATTATTACCTTTCTATTGACACCAAACATGGCATAGTTCCTATGGATTATAACAATTATAAAATATTAATACAAAATAATATCATAAATGGTTCCCTAAATCCGGACAGCATCACAATCATATATTCATCTTAACCCATAATTTCAGTCATAAATTTTAACTTGAAATCTTAATACTCACCCGCTGCCCCCACCCTAACAACAACCAATTTAATATACTAACTCCACACCCTGACTTCTCCCTAACTGTAACCTCAACCTTAACTCTAAACCTGACTTCAGACCTAATTTTCAATCTAATCTCACCCTAAACAGTGTAGGAGTGGGTGGGTGAGGTTTTGTGGCCTGCATTGTGCAGGAGGTCAGACTAAATGATCATACTGGTCCCTTCTGACCTTAGAGTCTATGGCTATGTCTACACTTACTAATATTAGTTTGAATTAGTTAGTTCGAACTAACTAATTAGAACTAATTTTAGTTAATTCGAACTAAAAAAAATTAGTTCGAACTAAGCAAGTGCCATTCATGGCACTTGCTTAGTTCGAATTAGCGATTTCCATTGATTTTAATGGGCCGGTTTGTTCGAACTAAGAAATTAGTTCGAACTAACATGGCCACATTGGTTAATGTGAACTAACTAGTTCGAATTAACCCTTACTTCTAATACCCTATTCGAAGTTATTAGTTCGAATTAAGGAAGCCCTTAATTCAAACTAATTAAAGCCTAGTGTAGCCATGGCTTTAGTTAGTTCGAATTAAGCTTCCTTAATTCGAACTAACTTGCCAGTGTAGACATAGCCTATGAGGAGAAGGTAAAAGGTTAAAATA
This sequence comes from Pelusios castaneus, assembly GCA_007922175.1. Lineage (NCBI taxonomy): Eukaryota > Metazoa > Chordata > Testudines > Pelomedusidae > Pelusios > Pelusios castaneus. The sequence goes on from ML685962.1 coordinate 382,649, forward strand.
AAAAAGACAAGTAGAAATGGTCAGGAATGAGGCCTAAGGCCTAGCAAAACAAATCAAAACAGTAGACCTGAATTAAATGACTAGCTAACTTGACGGAAGTCAGACTAAAGCAGTCTGACTTCACAGAAATTGGCAAGAAGTCAGCTGCAGCTGAAGTAAGAGTGGAAAAGTACTTGAAAATGACCTTGAAGGTGTCCAGTTGGTTTAGGGCCAAGGAAATAGGAAGAGATGCTGTGAACTAGCCTTGAACTTTCCAGCGACAGCTTAATGGATGTTCAGTAATGCGTGGACCTCTCAAATTAATGAGCAGCATTAAAAAGGGGGTATGTGGATCAATCAAGGTCAAGTCAGACTCCAAAGAGGGAAGAGCCAATAGGTCTGAGCATGGCATAAAAGCAGGAACCCAATGGCCCAGATTTCATGCAGCCGAGGGGGTCCTGCCATCAGTTGAGCTGTTCCATTTCATAGGGAGCACGAATGCTGCCAGCAGATCTGTCAATATTGGTTGCTTGCCATTGTGCTACATTGTAATAAAGCCTAGCCTGCACTTTTGTTTTTTCCAAAGACCTGTGGTCGTATTGGTTTTTCAATCGTGAGCGTTACCTCAGTTTACCTCCTGAACACATGGTACGCCTAAGCTCCAAATCACTGAGCTAAGTCATCACTATAAATTTAAGCCAAAGGTAACCCAAAGCGATAACCAAAGGATGGTTTAAGATCATCAGGCTAACTCAGTCCCTGCTTAAAGATCCAAGCCAGGCTCTAGAACACTGGGCTAATGGCGTCCCAAATGGAGATCTGAGATCCTGAGGGAACATGCATACAGAGACACATGAACACAGCCAAACAGACACCCATGCTGGATGCAAAACAACACAAATAAAAACACCTCTCTCCTGGCATACCACAAACAGTAATCCTAAAAGTATCTTCTAACCCTAACTGTCTTCTAACCCTAATTATAAATTTAAATCTGACCCAAATCTTAAACAGTCCTAACTGTGTGAGACTTAACACTAACTTCTCCCCTACTCTAGCACTGAGATTTATCAACCCCAACTGTAACTATATCTATAACCTGGCTGTAATATTAATGCTACATGAGAGTCTTAGCTCTAACTTCCACCCTCTAGCTCCTGACTGTGCCCCAGCCCGAACAGTTAATACTAACCCTAACCCCAATCCTAATCCTTAGCCTAACTAATGTGACCCTAAATTCTAAGCAGGAGCTATAATCGTAATAATCTTAACTCCTAAATGTAACAAACTCTTCTCGGGGCTTGGGTAAAAGTGGGGGGAGGGAGGGAAGGAAGTAAAGCGAAGAAAGAGACAGAGTTATTGGAAATATTAAGGAAGAGAGATTACACTTTGAATTCTTGAGACACCCAAAGTCTCAGGTATTTCAGTTCTTTGTGCTTGGCAGTCAGTGGGTTTTTGTACAGCTCCCCCACTGACTTTGCTCACTGTGTCACTCAAGGCGCAGTGGTAGACAGCTGAGTCACTCATTTCAGTGGAGTTTTTCTCCAAATGGAAGGATTTGGAGTTTTTCTCGAGTTTAGCAGAGAAGCTTCGTCTGCGTCTCTTCTCCGCCTCGTCCAAGGCTTTATATTGTGTCAGCAGCAGGCGAGGGGCCTCATCGGGATACTGCTCGTACCAGAAGAGTATCGGAGACCCAGAGTAGTCATAGGTGCAGTGAAGAAGCACAGGTTTTCCTTCATGGACACTAATGGTGCCATTTGGTTGCATTACTGAGTTTGCATAGATCCTTCCTGGGAAAGGAAACAAAATTGCTAATTGATCAGGGTTGGAATTTTCATAGTGTTGTAAGGAAATTAGGGTCCCCAGTAGAATTGTAGATTAACTCCTCGCTTCCTTAAAGCCCTTCTGCAATTTCAGCCAAACACAATTTAAAGCAACCTCTCAACTGTACCTCATTTCCAAAGATCTCATTGTTTATTCCTCTAATTACTTTTTTTCCCCTCTTGAGAAAAAAAGTGGTCAGATTCGTTTTAAACTATTTACATCAAAAAAAATTTAAAAATATTTACATAAAATTTTTCACTTTGCCACAGGAATAATTTTGTGTGTCCTTCATTTCGCATCTCTCTCAGCTATAGTTTTCACTGCTGGGCATTGACAGTTTGGGAGGTAAGAAAAATAGAATCTTGGTCACTGAAAAAATACAACTTATAAACCAGAAAATAATAAAATAGTTCAAGCTGACAAAACAAATTATACTCACTTAAACAACAAATTATCAAAACTACGAAGAAGCAAGAGAGAGGCATGACTGTTTTCATAATTTGTTGTTCGGTAGTCCTGTGAAATCTGCCTGTTCACACACCCTTGTGAAATTCTTGTGTCATAGAAAAATCGTGCACGTCTCTCAGGTGCAAGAGCAACCCCTTCTGTACTAATCGGTAACCCAGTGGGGAAATATGTGTTTCTCAGGAAATCTGAAATGCTTCTAGGCTCCACATCTGATGTAGTAAAAAGGGGAATTTTGTTTTAGGGTCACTGTTATTTTTATATTTTGGATAAAAGTAAAGGGTCCATAAAAAGATTATCTAAATTAGTAAAGGAAGTAAGCATCTTCCTACACTAATGTCAGTGAGGACATAGAAAGATATTTTCCCTAATGGCAGGTTCTCCAGTATCCATCCAGTAAAAGCTTCCTCATATTTTCCTCTGAACCATCTTGCACTGGCTACTTCTGGAAATAAAATGCTGAACTAGGTAGAGCCTGATTTTTGTTTCCTTTAAGAATGTGAGTAGCCTTGATGCTCAACCTTCATTCTCATCTTCAACTCTAACTTAAAATCCGAAGGCTAAACTAGCCCCCAACCTTAACCTTAAACCTAATCTAATAATTACTCTAACCTCAATGTAACACTACACTAACTCCTAACTCTAAACACTAACCCTAATACCAATTTCTAACCCTAATCCAAAACCCTAGCTCCAATTACTCCTAATAAAAATGTATCTGGCCCTCATACAAAATGGAACCCCAATCCTACCTCCAGCCCTAACCTTAAATCCTAATTTACCACACCAATTTGTCTAACCATTATCCTAAAAAAAACCCAGTAACTACAAACATAATCCTAATCCATAACCTAAGCAAACACCAACTACCTAGTACTAAGCCTAAAACCCAAATTTAAATGCCAAGTCTGAAATAGGCCTGATTCCCAGCTTCCACCTTCTAGCTTCTAACAATGTCCAAACCCTACTAAAAGCATTAGCACTAATTTTATCTGTAATGTTCAAAGAGCCAAACCTGAAACCCTAAGCCAAAATAAGCATAACCCTCAATTCTAACCAGTTACCATACACATAATACGCAATCCATAAACAATAACGTTAGACCCTACCCCTAACCTGGACTAGAGTACAGACTAGGGATTAGAATATAAGAGTTATTGAAAATTTAAAAGTATAGAACATTTCTTTTGGTTATGAATATATTTACACTTTCAGTTCCTGAGACACAGTCTCAGATATTTCAGACCACTGTGTTTCATAGTCACTGGGATTCTATATAGCTCCCCAGATGGTTTCACACGCCGTGTCTCTCAAGGCGCAGTAATAGCAGAATCGCTCAGTTGGCTGGAGGTTTCCTCCAGGTGGAAGGACTTGGAGTCCTCACTAATCACCAGAAAGAACCCTTGCCTGCATCTTTTCCCTTCCCCTTCCCATGCTGCATATTCTGTCAGCAGCAGGTGAGGAGGCCCATGGAGATATTGCTCATACAAGGAGATTAAACCCCAAAGTAGTTTATGGGTGAAATGGAAAAGTGCAGGTTTTCCTTCCTGTATAGTAATGGTGCATTTGGGTTCCATCATTGGGTTTCATGAGTTCCTTCTGCACAAGAATACAAAATTGCTACTTAGGTGGGTCGGGGTTTTTGCACTTTTTTAAGGGAGGTGGGATCCCAAATTTAACTGTAAAATGCCTCTTCACTGCCTTCAAATCCTTGCAAAAGCTCAGCCAAACAGGACTTATCAGAACATCCTTCCACGTGTACCCCATTTAGGAAGATCCCTCTCACTTTACTTCCACAGTTAACTACCTTCTACTCCAACAGTAGTGTTCAGCATCCTCTGATTGCCAAAAATTATTCATGTCCAAAATAAAGAACCATTTACATAAGAGGAAGGAATCCCCCATCTCTACCTCTCTCATTTTCCCTGGTGAAAAATGTGTCAACCCCTCCCCTCTTTACTCTCATTTTGGCTCTTTCCCAACTCTCAGAGCCTCCCATTTGGTCACTGGCAGGCTAAATGATATAAGGAAGAGACAAGCGTAGAATGGACTAGATTCAGTGAAAATAGGATAAATCTACCAATTAGAAAATGGAAATAAACCATGGAAAGCTCCCAAATAAAGCATACTCACTTAAAACCAAAATCAATACAAGCAGCAAAGACAGATGCATTTCTGCTATAATAATTGGTGTTTTAATTATCCTTATCCCCGATCACATCCACAAAAAGGAAGCTGCATCTTCTTCGTTTCCCAGATGGAAACCAGAGCAAAGTGAAAATGTTGTCTTTCTTTGGGATGTGAGTTTCTCATTCTGAAAACCTTATACAAGTTTCTCTTTCTTGTGAACACTTTCCCTTGAATTTTTTCTCACAGTCTCTGAGCTGAGGGAGGGGAGACTGCAGAAGGCAGAGTTCAGAAATGGAAGGGTGTGAGAGAGGATGTGCATTATTGATGGCATGAACTTTGCAGATGCAACACTGCCACCTCGTGTGCAAATGAGTCAGTGGAGGGGGGATTTCTTGCCCACTGACTCCCTTGCCTGGCTTAAATTAACCAAAAGTGTCCAACCATTTTGGGTGAGGGGACCCACTGCAATTTTTTTCTCTCTAGAGGGCTGGTAAGCAAATTTTTGATAGATAAGGCATATTAGAAAGTGATCTTACTATTAATAAACACTGGTTTCCAAAGTCAATTTTTTTCTGTAAAAGTGGAAACTTACATTTCCTACCTAAACACAATTCTCAATAAATAAATAAATAAATAATCCATCCTCCCTACAGCTGCCTTTAGCTAAGTGTCACTTTCACAACTGTATACAGTGAGTTTTCACTTGTTAATTAAACCACATTTTGTGAAAATTTGAAAATGGCTTACCTTTTTTTCCCCAGGAAGCCTCAGTGTGTTCAGGTGACAGGGAGTGGTGGCAGAGCATGGGAGAGCAGTAGTGGGGTGGCAGGGGAGCATGGCAGGGCAAGGGAGGGCAGGGATGGCCATGTGGGGTGACAAGAGTGAGTGTGGGAAGTATGGCAGGACAGGGATGGGGTATCAGGGGAGCATGGCAGGGCAAGGGAGAGGAGGGAAGGGTAAGGTGGTGGGAAGCATGGGGAATAGTGTGGTTGGATGGCAGGAGCTCCGTTTCTTCTCTTACCCCCACACCTTGCCAGGTCCCCAACTGCTTCCTGGACCCAGGCTTTGCCATGTGCCAGCTCTCTGACCCCTTCCCTGGCCCCATGGCAGCTCCATGACCCTTTCCCCAGCCCCATGCTGACTCCCCCCACCCCTTTTCCCCTCCCCCCACCTTACCTCACTCAAACAAAGCTAAATCCAGCTGCCAGAGTTTGTTCTCTGGCCAGGCCATTCCCGCCCTTGGCCAAGAGCCTCAAGATGTGCAAGGCAGGAGATCCAGAAAGGCCCTGGCCCAGCCTCAGTTCCCAGGCCCACGTGGCCACTCAGGGCACTCCTCATCTCAGGCCAAGCCCTTGGCTGGCTGGAGTCTGGCCTCCTGGCCTTACATTGGACAAGCCTGTATTACACCACCTGAGGGTTTGAGCCGTTGATATTAAGAGATCACAAAGAGTGAGGGAATCATTTATAAGGCTTGCCTTTAGGTTTTGAAGGATTAGGTTTTTGTTGGTAAATGCTATTGATTTCATAATGGACACACTCAACTAATACAGATTTCCATTGATGATAATTGAAATTTACATATAGGGAAAAGAACAAAAAAAATAAATGCTGATTGAGATCTTATTAAAGTTTGGTTTTAAGGATGTTTATTTTAATATATCAGCATGAGATTTTCACAACTGGCTTTTAATAGTTATACAGATTTAACTTTCTGAATCTCCTCATCAACTGTCTTTAAATAATTGTCTGACCCTGAGTTGTCTGATACCCCCATAATTTGCTGCAACTGTGAAAATGTAATCTGACACAGAATGGAGAAATATAAACATTGTTAGTGGGAATTAAAATTACACACACACACACACACAATTTTATTTTAGATCATGGAAATTCCTTATCATGGCCATCAGTTAGAGTGTGGAATTCATTGCTAAAAGATGGAATTGGTATCAAGATGTAAGCAACATTAGAAAGGAATTATTGTATTCCACTTTTTTCTAGTTTATTCTAATTTTATACCGATCTCAATTATGATGAGGATTCACTTTTACATAGGATTTTTATCTTTATATCTCAAAGTGTTTGACAAAGAAAGTACATAATTATATGCCTACTTTACAGAAGGGGAAACTGAGGCAGAAGGCGGAGATGGGACTTGTGCAATATTATCCAGCAGGCAAATGGCAAAGCCAGGAACTGAACCTCTGGTCTCCTGACACCCAGCTCAGTGCTCTGTCCAAGCTATATCATCTCTCATTATCTAACGGTAATGAGAATATCCATAATTACATTAAGATTTCTATACATCTGAATTAGTTATAAATCGACCTGCTTTAAAGTATTTACTAACATCTAGCCAATGAGAGTTACGAAGAAATTTTCCACAGAGCCAGATTGTCCCATATCCTGAGAGTTTGGGATTTTTTTTTTAACCTTTCCCTGACCACTTTCCTAACAGAAGACTGGTTCTGAACTAGTCCTGATCCAGGGAATTGCTAGTGTCTAAGAGATGTGGCTGACAAACACCGTGAACAGATTTTTGTCCTGCCTCTGAACCTATATCAGAGGTTGGCAACCTTTTACAGGGGTTAAAGTAAGGAGGAACGCACCTGAACGCAGTTCCGGGGCCCCCAAATTTGAAGGGCCAGAGTTACGGGGCCCCTAAAAATAGAAAAATTCAGCAGAACGCATGTTTCGCCATGCCCTGGCTGCTGGCAGGTCCTACGCCCCACCGTTGTTAATCACAATATTTATTGTGTTATGCAGTGTTTGCTAGTTTGTGACAATAATTGCTATAGACATAAATGCCATATAAAATTATAAATATTTTTATCTAGAAATAACCAATGCATGTGGTACTGAGAAGTGGTTGCAAATGCCTTCCTGGGCTGGGCCCCACACATGCATGAAGGGGGCCCAGAAAATACAGGATGGGGGCCCGGAGATTAGGAGGGTTCCGGGGCCCATCAAATTATACTTTAACCAAAGACACCCTTGCTGGACCCTCCTTCCTGACCCTCTGTAACCAGGGCCTTCTGGGATAACCTCTTAAATATGCAATAATCAGGGCAAGCTGCAAAACTGGGAGCCAAACTCCCCAAACACTGATGAGTGGTACTTAAATCAGTCTCCCTATCAGTCACCCCCAGGCTTCTGGTTCCCCACACCAGTTACTACGAAGTCTGCCACTAGAAGGAGTGCTGTGTGGATGCAGTAAAGCGTTATAGTTATAATGCTTGTTTGTCCCGCAATAACTTTTATTGCAGGACAAGTCTGTAGTGTGTACATGGTCTACTAAACAGCTATCGCGCAAGAACTAATCTGTTTTACTAGCTTACTATCTCTAGTTTAGAGAAGGCAGGAACTTTGGTCTATGTAAATATGTATGCAGTGTGCCCAAGTGTGCAAGAGCTGCCACTAATAGTACTAACTTAACTCCACAGGAGTGATTCGCTGTGCTCTGAGAACCTTTCTCAATGGTAAAACAAACAAGAAGTCCTGTGGCACTTTTAAAGACTAACAAACTTAGTTATGGGAGAAAATCCCACTTCATCAGATGCTTGATGGTGGTAGTATCAGAAATGGGGGTGTCTGCAGGGCAAAGGGGGCTGGTCTGGTCAGGGGAGTGAGGAGAACCTGGGAGAGAAGGGTGCTGCTACTTGACTAAGAGATAAGGCGGCGGGAAGGTTAAAAGAGGGGAAGATAACCTTCCCACCTTCCTATCTGTTTTTCCGCATTGTTTGAATCCAAACAACCTTCTTGCTTTGCTGAAAAAATTCTGAACTGACTTTGTGACTTACCCTTCTCTGCATGTATACATCCCCTTTCACACTCTACCCTCCATTTCATGGGTCTGATGAAGTGGGATTCTACCAAGGAAAGCTTGTGCAATAAATACATTTGTTAGTCTTTAAAAGTGCCACAGGACTCCTTCCATAGAACTAGTTCTCTTAATAAATATGAACTTTTGCACCTGATGGGTGAAGAGTTCCTGTGTTGATTTGTTTAGGAACTTTAGGTTTTCAGTGATATTTAACAATCTGGTTGGGCTTTTCATTCAAGAATGAGACTGAAAGAAGCTTTCAGTACAGTTGTTCCTGTGTTGTGGCCTTTACTGATTTTACTTTTTTTGTTGGTCCATAATAGTCTGAGATGGTAAAACTGCTGATCAGAGCGTCTGTGTCTGTCGCATCCCTGCTACTCCGGACAGACTCTGGGCGGTTTTTGCTCAACTCCCCAGGTGGTTCCTGTCATCCTTCCGTTGAATGATTCGTTGACTAAACAGAGCTAATTCCCTTATCACACAAGAACTGATCTGTCTTCATGCCTGGTAACTCTGCTATGGAGAAGGCAAGAATTCTGTCCTATTAAAAGTGTCTTAAAATGAATGGTTGATGCTTGAGCAGGAGCTGCCACTAATAGCAAGAACGTAACTTCTCAGGAGTGATTCACTGTGCTGGTAAATCCTCATTGGCAGTGTCAGAAATGGGGGCATCTGAGGGGGAAAAGGCTAGGCTGGTGTCAAGGGAGAACAAATGCAGAAGAGTGCTGACAAATTCACAGGGGCAACCGTGTTAGTCTAGTTCAGCAGAGCAAACAAGGAGTCCTGTGGCACTTTTAAAGACTAAAAAATTTATTTCTTGCATGAGCATTCATGGGAGAAAATCCCACTTCGTCAGATGCTTTGAAGAAGACTGCTGTTACTTGTATTATTTATCTAGCACTACACCACCCCCCAGGTGGCAAAATGTGTTCACAAGTGGGAAATGGTTTCATGGGATATTCTTACGCCTTTGCAGGTAATTCAGCGTTTCTCTGAGAGATAGTATTTTTGTAAAGCAGGCTGGTCTGGTCATGCTCTATCTATCCAGCTACCTAACCTGTTCAGGTGAATTCCTAAGGGGTAGCCCTGTTAGTCTAGTTTAGCAAAACAAGCCAGGAGTCCTGTGGCACTTTTAAAGACTAACACATTTATTTTTTACATGAGCTTTGGTGAATGACGTCCCACTTCATCAGATGCTAGAAAATAGGGAGGGAGGGGAGGAACCATACAGCATAATGTGTTAGTCTTTTTACAGGACTCCTTGCTTATTGTGCAAATAAAGAACCCTCCACCACATGCAGCCACTTTGAATATGAACATCTCCACCTGATTGGGCCAGACTTCATGTACTTGATTTTTTCCCTACAGTTTTAGTGATATTGAACTGTCTGGCTTCACTTTCCTTCATAGGTCCAGGGGCAGCTTTCACCAGAGTTGTCCATGAGAAGGTCGGCATGTTCTGATTTTGCAGTGCTGGGTGACTCATGACATTCACCATCATTTCAGAGGTGGTTTAATGCTGGAGTAGGGCAAAAAGGAAGCACAGATTAAATGTTGTGTGAGAGTGAGATTTCTCTTCCAAGACCTGCATTTACAGACTCCTTCCTCCATTTCTGCCCCTGAGTCTTCCCCAGACCAAAATGCCTCGTTCCTGCTACTGCACAGACTCTGCGTGGTTTTTGCTCACTTCCACTGCTGGTTCCTGTCACTGTGTTGCTCACAGCGCAGTAATAAGTAGCAGAATCATTCAAGTCACTGGACTGTTTTCCCAGGTGGAAGGATGTGTCCTTGTCCTGGTGGGTAGCACTGAACCCTTTCATAATCCCGTCATCCGAGTTCTCCCTTCCCATGTCCCTCAGGAAGAGCCTGGGGGGCTGGTTTGGGTACTGCACGTACCAGAAGAGATAAGGAATGGTCTTGAAATAAAAGTGATAGTTACAATTCAGATGCACAGGGTACCCCCAAGAGATGATGACGCTGCCTTCAGTTTGGTTCACAGAGTCTGCTCCATCAGTGTTTTCTGTGGGAAGAACAGAGCAGAACAGCTACACTTGGTTGTAATCAGAGCCGAGACACTTCGAGATAATCTGCACGGAGGAGATACAGTGGAACATCACACGATAGGTATAAAAATAACAATGTCATAGTACCCCTCAGTTACAAAAAAGAATCATGCCCCGAGACAATAGGAACGTAATAGATACACTAGACACATAATATTTTAGTTAGGATACAATAGAAACAAAGTATCAACACTCAGAAACAATATAAATATCATAGATACAATCAGAAATAACAGTAAAATAATATTTAAACTCTGATATAATAGGACGAGAATAAAGATCCTCGGAGTCAATACAAACCATAGATACAATTAGGCATAATTAAACAAGTTCGTGACCTTAGACACTAAAACAAATTATTTTTAAAAACCCAGAAAATAAACAAAAGAAAAAAACAGGAGAAAGACACTGTTTCATAAAAGGAATAGAATCTTACTCACTTAGGATAGACATGAGTGTAAAAGCTGAGATCCAAGCTAAAATCATGCTGGGACTAAAAGGCTCTTCGATAATACGGAGCTAATCCTGAAAGCAATAAAAATTGATTTGATTGTTTCTTGCCCGTCCAAATTAGCTAAGGCGAGAATTTTATATCCTAGGAAGTGCCTTAAAAATATATCTCTGTGCTGAAACTGCGACTTGTCTGAATAATGTGTACCTAACTTGACAGGCATTAACTCTACTCTGTAAATGCTTCTGAAGGGGGCTGTCAGGTATGTGAACGTTTGAAAAGCAGAGTTTGTGAGAGTTGGTCGCTGTTATGAGACTACTCAGGGGAAGACCAAAATCAGATCATTTCATTGGTATGTCTTTTCAGATCAACTCTGCCCCTGTGTGGCAAAACACTGAACTAGATGGACACAAGCTGGGTAAAGTAATATCATGTATTTGATCAATATCCTGCTCCAAAGGAGTCCCTCACCAACAGAAGTTGGTCGACTATAACGACTATAATGTATTATCTCATCCACCTTTGCTCTCTAGTATCATGGGATTGACATAGGTAATATACCCATAGCCAAAGATCAGTCAAATTCCAAAATAGGCTGTCTGATCATACCATCCCCTCCATAAATTTATCAAGCTCAGTTTTGAAAGCAGTTATGGTTTTTGCCCCCACAACTCCCCTTGGAAGACTATTCCAGAACTTTTCTCCTCTAATGGTTAGAAACCTGCTTCTAATTTCAAGCTTAAATTTCTTGATGGACAGTTTATAACTATTTGTTCTGGTGTCCACATTGGTGCTGTACTCAAATAATTCCTCTCCCTCCCTGATATTAATCACTCTGATGTATTTATAGAGAGCAATCATATCCCCCCTCAACCTATGCCCTGCCAGGGTCCCTGTCTCCCTTTGCCCCATTGTACCTAGGTACAATGGGGCAAAGGCTGAACCCCCTGGCATTGGGCAAGGGGTGCCCCCTGCCCCCGTGGACCTCCTCTAGGTCCCCCTAAGCCCCTAGAAGTTGACCTAGGCATCCAGTGTGGATGCTCTAGGTCGACTTTTTAAGTTCCTCTTTAAGTCGACTTTAATTTTAAGTGTAGACACACTAAGTTGACTTAACTAAGTTGAGTTAAAGTCAATTTAGTTAAGTCGACTTAGTTAAAGTCAACTTAAATTAACAAGTGTAGACATAGCCTGTGTCACTCACGGTACAGTAATAGGTAGCAGAGTCGCTCAACTCACCAGATGTTTTCCCCAGCTGGAAGGATGCTGTTTTATTCCTCGGGTTTAGCACAGAATCCCCTCCTAATCCCCTAATCCGAGTCCTCCCTTCCTACATCCCCATTAAGAGCTCTAGGGGATCGCTGGGGTACTGCATGTAACAGAAGAGGAAAGAGTACCCAGAAAACTCATAGCAACAGGCCAGGAGGACAGGGTTTCCCTGGGAGACAATAACTGTTGCTTGCGTCTGGTTCACTGAATCTCTGTGGCTCCCTTCTGTGGGAATAATAAAGCAGAATAGATCCACTCAAATGTAAGAAAGCCACAGTAACACCCTCTCTGATGACACACACATAATGGACTCAGCTGTAGTAAATAAGGAGAGCAGGAGCACACAAATATAACCTGCACATAATTGATTCACATAGATGTGTTCATACGTGATATATAGGCAATATATTTGTTCATGTATGGGGTACACCTAAGAGAGACTCTCATATAGTCAGTCATATAGGGTTTGATGGAACCTTGGTGATCACCTAGTCTGACTTGTAGAACAGCAGTTCTCAATTGCTCTGTCAGGAAACATTACTGTTTCGCCACACAGCAGTAAGTGTGTTGCGGAGAACCAGGGAGATGGCTGGATTTGGCCGGGGGGGGTTGGCTGATGTGTCCTATAGGGTTGTGACAGGCCGCCAAGTGTGTGGTGATTTGCAAAAGGTTCAGAACCGCTTCTGTAGAATACAGACCCTCAGGTTTCCCAACATTAACTGCTGTTTGAGCGGACCTTTTAGGCAAACATCTGACCAAGAATGAAGAATCCACCACACCCCTTGGAAAACTGTTCCAATGGGAAATAATCCTGACTATTCAAAGAAAAATCGCCCTTTTTTTCTATCTTCAAAGCCAAACTATTCACTCCTGTTATACCTTTCTCTACTAAAGAGAGATGTTTCCCCCCATGTAGATACTGACAGACTGTTCAAGTTCACCTTAACTTTTTCTTTGTTAAGCTAAGCAGTTTGATCTTCTGGAATCTGTCACTAGTAAGACATGTTTCCACAGACACACATACTGGAGAAACACAGATAAACACACTGTGATCTTGGGAATGGAATTTTTTTAAAAATCAGCCTTAAAAAAAACAAACAGGCTTTTCACTTGGCAAAATGAAAGTGCAGGAGGCCGAGACATTGGATGTTACTCACTTAGAACAAGAACATGTAGAACAGCTGACATGCAAGATAAAAGCATCCTGGAGATCCAATGAGTCTAGGGCAAGAAGCTGTGTTAAGCCCTAACACCAACAAGGCTTAATTTCTCTCGGTATCTCACAGCTCCTCCAAGGGAAGGGAAGAATTTTGCCCTGTTATGTTCTGCCTGTAATGTGATCAGTCTTTTCTAGCACTGCCAGTTGCCAGAATACTGCAGACAGGTCTGCTTGGAAAATGAATCTCTTTATTCTGCAGATACTTCTGAATGGTGCTGCCGGAGATGGAAGGTGATGATGGGGAAAGGGGCTGGTTACAGTAGACCACAGCAAGGTTTTTACTGTACTATCTTTGGAAAGCAACTGGCTCCCCCATCTGGCAAAATGTTCATGCTGGCAAACCAGTGAGAAGTTCATGGTGAACTTCATCTGAAAATGCAGTTTGGTTCCCAGATCCCATGCTATGAGCCGCCAACTCTTCTCGGCTCCTTTGCCAATCCTGGTCAATGGGAGGTTTCACTGCCCAGATTCCCTCCCCACCCTCCTTCACGCCCTGTCTCTGGGCCAAGAGGCAGCCAGGAAATGGGATGGTTATTGTACAGGGCCGCCCCAGGCTGTCACAAGGTGTCTCCCAGAGCATGGTAATACACCGCTGCATCCATCAGCCTCACGCTGTGTGGCACCAGGGTGCTGGACTTTCTGTTGGCAGCAATGAGTAAAGTGCCCCTGGGGTCGGTGTTGGGAACCGGGTCTTTTAGTCCTTGAACTATAAACTCAGGTCCATGGCTGGGTCGTTGCCGGTATCAGAATATCCACTCTTTAGTAACTGAGGGGTGAGAACAGGTGAGGTTCCGTCCAGCTCCCTCTAAAGCTTCTTCTGAAGCCATCTCTGCTCTGGTCACTGTACCTGGGAAAGAGAAGATGTCACCAAATTCATCCCTTTCAAGCCCTTACAGGTGAATCACTCCCATTGCCCTCACCCTGCCAGCCCTGCCCCAAGAGTCTTGTGTGGGGAGAAAGGATTCTAAATCAGTGGATTGGAACCCGGCTCACTAACTCGCAGCAAAGACCACTAAAATAGCTGCTATCCCCCATGACAGCATCATGAGGTTTCAAGGTGCTGGGACAAAACTGTGCCCCAGACCCAGGTAGAATAAACTGGACTGTGTATCGGGCAGCTCTGGAGAATAGAAACATCAACCCTGAGGGGCCTTGTGTCTTTGGTGTTGATTTGAAGCTCCCACCTTCCAGAACAAAGCAGAGCTGACTGTGCTAGGAGGCTGCCAAGGATGCACTAATGTGAAGGAAAGAGATTGGAGCAGGTGAGTGTTCAAAGAAGCCAGAGAGCATGAAGAATACTGTCTTTTGTATTAGTTTTCTGCTGCAACACTGCCCCCACATGGCAAAGTGCGAGCATGGAAGGTAAATATTGGGGAAGGATGTTTATATTTGAAGGCCAGATCAAGTGTAGCTATGGCACCAGTGCAGCACACAGATAAATTCCTCTATGTCCACACATGAAGATGGAACATTTATAGATACTATACTTGGTCTGAGCAAAGGTGCAAAGCGATAAAATATACACCTTCCCCACCACCACCTTGTCTGTCTTGCCTATTAAGACCATTGTTTTACAGGTTCCATTTATGCCTGTTTCTCTCTGTCTTTCTCCATCTGCTGACTCTGGTGTTGCATGTGATGCAAGGTCTGGCTTTTGTTTTCTTTTTTCTGTTTGTACAAAATGTGATCATGGTCCATCAATGAGGTTTTTCTCTTTCTCTCTCACTAATGTGCCCTATTGTTTTGTTCTCCGCGGGGTTGAGAAAGGTTGAGTACAGTTAAGAGCCACAGTGTCCCCTTGGAAGATAATGATGCTGCCCTTAATTTGGGTCACTGAATCCTTTTATGATCCCTTCATCAGAGACTGCTCTTCCCAGAACCCTCAGGAAGAGTCTGGGGGGCTGGTTGGGGTGCAGCACGTAAAATAGTTACACAAAAATATAATAAATACATTTGGATGTAATGTAAAAGAAATAGATACATTAGGTACCTAATAAAGACATCCAGATATCATAGATACATAACAGATACTTATTTACCTTAGGTATGGGAAACATTCTAGTTAAATAAATATATAATAGGAACATTAGATATAGTCAGGTACAATAAGAAAATACAGATGCACGCAGATATAATAGAAACTTCTAGGGTACACAGAAGTAATGAAAATATGATGGATAAACCCAGAGATAATGAACACGAGTTAGAAATTAGGCTTTAAAACAAATGCAGCGATATAAGGTTACTACCAGCCAAAGTCCCTAAACATTGATGGGTGGTACTTAAACCAGGCTCCCTATCAGTCACAACCAGGCTTCTGGGTCCCCACACTGGTTACCATGAAACCTGACAAAATAGAAACAGCCCCCTTCATTGCAATTCATCTTCTCTGGCTCACACCTTGCCATACAGTCTCTTAAAGAAATAGGTTCTCCTGACCCCAAAGGGCCAGCCACATTACACAGAATAATATAGGTTTGGATCTTACTCAAAATATCACACTGGTAGCCAATCCTTTAGTAACTACAACTAAAGATTTAATATAAAAAGAAAAGAAACAAAATATGAGAGATGTTAAAGGGTCAAGGTGACTCACATACATACATATGATTTAGAGTCCATGTAAAGCAGTTTGCAGCTTTTTCCTCTGAAGTTTTCAGGCTTGTTCCTCTGATAGACATGCAGCTCCTGGGTGGGTCTCAGTCCTTTGCTCAGTCACAGAGAAATAGATCCAGAGAAGGGTAATAGGTGTTGACTGAAGACAAAATGGAGTTGGAACTGCTGCCTTTTATCACCTCTAGCTTTCCCCGTCCTGTGTGGAGTTTTTGCAAATCAAAATGGAGTTGAGTCACATGGTCAGTCCTGGTGACTCACAGAGCAGGTTTGTCTCTGGGCCCATTATATCTGGGTGCTTCCTTTATAGGCCATCAAGGAGACAATGGCTGTTGATATCCAGTCAGTGGAGTTTCCCGGAATCACACCGGTTGAAATACAGATAAAACAAACATATTTATAACTTCTACTACAGATACAATTCCTACTCATAAACCATATAGGGTGCGTCTACATTTGTAAATTAAGTCGACTTAAGCAAGCTACTTAAGTCAACTTAAGGAAAATTAAGTAGACTTTTTAAAACCTCGTTTTAAGTCGACTTTTTCTAAAGTCGACTTAAGCCAGTGTAGACCTGGAGTAGCCCTAAGTCAACTCTAAGTCGACTTAGGGCTCTCCAGGACTCCCCCACTGCCCTCCCTGCCAGGGGGGCTGGCACAGGGAGAGCCTGGCATGCCCCCCCCGCCTACCCTGCCCCATGCCCTGCCAGTGTCCCTGTCCCCCGTGCCCCATTGTACCCAGGTACAACGGGGCAAAGGCTGAGCCCCCTGGCACTTGGCAAGGGGTGCCCGCCCTGCCACCGTGGACCTATCCCAGGTCCACCTACCCCAACAAGTCAACCTAGGCATCCAGTGTGGGCGCTCTAGGTCGACTTTGTAGGGTCCCTCTAAGTCGACTTAAAATTTAAGTGTAGACATGCTAAGTTGACTTAACAAAGGTTGACTTAGCTAAGTCGACCTAAATTAACAAGTGTAGACATAGCCATAATCATTCCTAGCAAATTACAACCTTTCTATTGGTAACAAACATGGCATATCTCCAATAGATTATTGCAATTATGAAATATTAATATGAAATAATATCATAAATGGTCCCCTAAATCCTGACAGCATCACACTTGCACCAAAAAGAACTGATTTACCTCTCTGTACCAGACCGTTGCTATGAAGAGAAGAGAATCATTTCGCCCCCTAGGCAAAGCCTTAGAAAGGTCAGTGCATGAAGTCTCTGAGCTAAGGCCCTCAGCACCATGAATACCATAGCAGTAACTCTCTCTGCTCTGTAAATGCTTCTGAATGGAGCTGCCTGTGATGGCCGTCTGGAGGGTGGGTGTGGTAGGTGGGGAGATGGCCGCAGGGAACAAAGCACCCAACGGTGGGAAAATATGGTCATTTGTACAATAGTACAGGCTCAGCATTGCCCCTCTTGCAGCAATGTCTGTGCAGGGATGGGAAATAATTTAATCAATTGTGCGCTCTCATAATTTTGCCAATCAGGCCATTGTGTTACTACAACACCACCACAGTGATTGTCTTATAAAGGGTCTGGCTAGCTGTATTTCTCCTTTTCTTCTTTCTATTCACATGTAACTGATATTCAGTCAAATAATACAACAGAGGCGCAGGTGTCATGGAAAAAGTTTGTTTATTATCATGGCTATGTGCTGTTTCTCTGTCTCTCTGAAGCGGGGTTTTGTTATCCCTGTTCTGAGGTATCACTAATTGCCTTTGTAAATAATTCAGCCCACTGAAACCTTGTACATTTTGACACCAAATGTGTTTTCTCTTTACTCTCTTACCTTCCCTGATGCCCCATCTCCCCTCCCACACAGGCAATTACACTCCACATCTCCCCCCCCACACACACACACACACACACATTCCCCCAGTGTACACACACCACCTGGCTGTCACACTGTGTTTCTCCCAGTGCAGTAATAGATAATGGCATCTGCTAGCTTTACCCTGCTGGATTTTCTGTCTCCAGAGATGTGCAAAACTCCCTCTGGCTCTGGCTCAGGGCTGTTAATGAGTCTCTGGAATCCAGAAACTATACATCAGGGTCCCCGGTCCGCGAACTGTCAGTAGCAATGTATGTATTCATTCTTCTTGATTGCAGGGTGAGAACAGGCGAGGTTCAGATCCGCTCCCTCCATAGTTGCTGTGGGGCCCAGCTGCTGGATCTCCACTCTGCCAGGACCATTAGGACAGAAAACCAGAAACCAAATTAATTTAGCAGGCCTGGAGCTCCTTGGGGACTCTGTGAGTCAGTTCCTGTCACCCATGCCCGTCTGTTCCTTGTGACCATCAGCGGTGTTTGAAAGAGCCAGGGAGAGAGAAGGCAGAAGGCCAGTGGAGGGTGGAGATGGCGAGAGAGAGAGAGAGAGAGAGAGAGAGAGAGAGAGAGAGAGAGAGAGATGGGTGTGTGTTGATGAGAGAAAGCTGTGCAGGCTCTATCCATGGCTAACTTAGAGGTCAATTGTAAACCACACCCAAAGTGCTTGTGAGGGTTGTCACTCTTCAATGGGTCAGGAGTCAGGTCTTCTGGCACCTAGGCCACAGTATCAATACAATGAAGAGTACTTGAGATTCCTTTGTAATTTGTCACTCAAAACAAATTGCTTAAAAGACCATTCCTTGTAACACAGGGCGGAGCCTCCTACAAAGAGACATAGGGTGTGTGTCTCCTGGGATCTCCCCTATAGCTATAATTTGTATGTTTGTCTGTTAATAAAAGTTTGCCTTGATTTTAACTAAAAAAGAGTGGTCCTGTTTTACCATGACAATTTCTGGAGCCATGACTCGGAGCTCCAACGTGCTCATCTCCCCTGAGAAGGACCGCGGACTGCTCCCCTTCAAACCCCTGGTGCCATCACTAAGGTAAGAGACCTTTTAAATCTCTATTCGGGGTTCAGAGGAGGGCTGCCCGTAGGCTTCTCTGGCGATAACAGCCAAGCGAGATCCGACCTTTGGTTTAACGAATCAAGGTAAACCCTTTGTGTGTGTGTCTCTGTCTCTGGGAAAGCGTGCTAAATGGGAGAGTCAGGACTGTGGTACTAATATAATACCCTTGAAAGTATGAATCGAATGAATGTTCCTCAAGTGAGTGACAATTGACTATTGAGCCCAGGGCAAATTCTGAAACTACGTACAGCCTCCACGACCCATCCGCTAGCCTTGTTGGTGATGACCAACTCAAATGCAAAGGTACGTAGTGGAGGAATAGTTCTGGATACCCAGCAGCAACTATATGAGTGATCTACCTTCCCTCCCTCCATTTCATGAGCCTCTATAGCTTCGCTCTCTGAGGATGCCCCTCAGCTTCGGCTGATGAGGCGGGCCTGGGGCTAGGACTTCTGTGACTTTAGAGGACCTCTTCTGTGTCTTGTCATTTTTCCCTACCTCCTCCCGCTAAATAAGCATTCCGTTATCGGGTCCACTTTCACCTCAGCGGTGGAGACCGCAGGCTGAAGGGGAGCGGTGTGGATTCCTCAATAAGCCTTCCCTGTGTTCTCTGGATGAGTGACAATGGGAAAGGGGCAGTCAAAGCAAGTACCAATTCCCCCTAAGGGGACCCCAGCTTATTATATGTATGTACATTACTCTCCCAAAACTTGCAAGTTTCTGGATAAATGGCATGACTTTACAAAAGGAAGTCCAGGAAAGCAGTTTCCCTTTGAAGGGACTTTTGATCTGGAAAATATAGTGCACTTAAGAAGGGTGCTGGAATCTCATGGTTCTAGGGTCCCCCAGACTCAATGAGATGTTTATTTCGATTGGTACGAGGAATCCTCAAAATGGCGAACAGAATCGCAAATTAGGAGCTTAAAGACTCCCAGGAAAAATTAAAAATACAATTGAAAGATGCACGGGAGAAACTGGCTGCTCCCCCAAATTTGGGCCCTGGCTATAGCCACCTTTATCCAGCAATAGAAACCCATCCCCGACCTTAAAAAATCCCCTGAAGATCTACTAGATCTCTGGTCACCGTGCCCAGCCCCTACTGCCCCACTCCCATCAGATCCCACCCAGCCTCCCCTGGACTATAATGACCCTTCAGGGGCCTCCTCCACCCCCATGGACTCTGCCACTGAAGGCGAGACTTCCCCAGTTGCCCATCACATGTGAAGTCAGTCTAATAAGGTTGGAGAATCTATACTCCAAGCCCTGCTTCACCAACTCCCCGGAGCAGGGACAGATGGGCAAAACATTGTCACTGTGCATGCTCTCTGGTCACCAATGGACCTATATAATCTGACCCAAACCTTTCCCAACATCAGGGAAGACCCTGTCAAGTTCCAGGAAGAACTACACACTGTCATTACATGTTATAACCCTACATGGGCAGACTTAAATCAACTCCTGAGAGCTGTTCTCCCCAGAGAAACCATTTCCCGTTTATATACCTCTGCCAACTGGCCAGAGCAAGACCCAGGGACTGACCAAGGACTCATAAATGCTCGCGACCAACTCGTTGAAGCTGTATTAACTATTTGCCCCCCAAAAAAGCAAACTGGACAAAAATTAGTGCCTGTAAACAAAATAGGGGAGAGAATCCTGCAGACTATCTGCAATGCCTTAAGCAAACCTTTGAGCGACATTCAGGTATGAATAACCCTGAAACAAATGCGCCACAAGCCATAGCAGCAGCCTTTGTGCAGGGATTACTCCCTAAAATTTCAAATGAAATACAAAGGGTGGTAATAGGCTGGGAAGGCAAGCCACTATCTGAACTCTTGGCGGCCGCCCACCACTTCCAAAAGAAAGCTGAAACATCTAAAGAGGACATTGAAACCAAGCTAATGGCACTGCAAGTTCAGCAGCTGTAAATTCAAAATCCACGGGAAGGAAGGGGGAGGGAAAGAGGGAGCCGGGCTGGACCCCAAACCAATTGGCAAAATCCAAACCCTTACCTCGGCCCAGTTGTTGGAAACAACCAGTGCCATTATTGCAAACAAGAAGGACATTGGAAATCTGAATATCCCAATTGACCTGGACGCCGGAGCCAGGTCAACCCAGTACCTGCTTGCCCCAAACTGCCCCTCCACCCCCGAATGTTAACTTCATGGAGTAGGACAGCCTGGGGAATAGTGACATCATCACACCTTTAATCCCTTTAGATCCTTCAGGACCCTTCCTGCAGTGCGTGGTAAATGGGCAAACTTTATCCTGCCTAGTTGATACTGGTGCTGCCTGCTCTACTCTAAAAGCCTCAGAATTTCCTTCTGCCCCTGCATCTTCTGAAATCATTAATGCAGTTGGAATTGGTGGACAACCCATCCCACACCCTATTTCTAAACCCCTTCCTGTAATTATTGGACCTATTTCTGATCAGCATACCTTTTTATTAAGCCCTTCAACACCCGCAAATTTATTAGGAAAGGACTTATTATGTAAATTAGGTTGCACCATTTATTGCTCTCCTGATGGTATTTACTTAGAAATACCAGAACACCGTGAAGCAAAATTGTTGGCTTTGTTGCAGGACCCTGAGGTGGAAACTGAAGCCAGCACCTCCTTGTTGCAACAGGAACTGTTGGCCAAGGTACCCCCTCAGTTATGGTCCACTCACCCTAATGAGGTGGGCCATATCTTGACTGCAGAGCCTGTCCATATTATTCGGAACCCTGCTAAACTCCTCCCTGCCATGCTCTGCACCCTGGAGACTGGGTCTACATAAAAGTCCACCAAAGAAAGAACGTCCTCCAACCCAGGTGGAAGGGACCTTTTCAAGTGCTTCTGGTGACTAATACTTCTATCCGGTGCCAGGGTCGCCCAGATTGGAACCATGCCTCACACTGCAAAAAGGCACCACCCCCATTACATCCACGCGCAGCCGAGTTTCTTCCACTGCCACCTGTGTGCCTGCCTGACCAACCACAATCCTCAGACTCCAACAGGACCCAGGACTATCCATATAACTTTAGACCTCAGAAGAGGTAAATAATACCATTTAGGAAGATCCCACCCAAGTCGAGACTATAAACTTACCTAATTAAATCCTTAAAACTTCCGGGACTAAAGAAAAAAGGAAAGAATCTTTGCTGTAAAATGCTTTACCTGATAATGAGTATTCTTTTTGCTACAGTGAATGCAGGCTGGGAACAAAATTCGTTCTTAAAGGCATCCCAGGCAGTAGCCAGTGCAGGAAACTATAGCAATTGTTGGATTTGCACCCATTCACCCCGCCATCTGGAACAAGGTCTTCCCTTCCTTGGGATACCTGCCAGCACCCCATGGCTTAAATCCAATATATCATATTTATCCACCCTTAGTTACAAGGGCCAACCCAGCTCACAGACCAATCTTGAGCGGTCCCTAAAAGTTAGAATTATAGAAGATGCAGCTTTTTGTATACAAGTTAATCACACTTATGGGAGCCTCTTCGTGGGCACTACTCAGACCTCCTTGATTATTCAGGAAACAAAACTTTCCTTATGATATCAGAAAATCATACCGCTATGGGTCATACCACAGAGGGGGGCGAGAAAGGCAGTGAGGATTCCCTCGCTAGCTGGACATCCTATCATATTACCTTGGACAATGTAATCACCCAGATTTGTAATAATGGCTGGATCCTACAGCCCTCTGCAAGGGACTGTTACAATAACCCTATCAACCTCCTTAATGGATCCCCTTCAACCACCCTTTGGGCTAGTGTGGTGTGTAGACATTTTAAAAATAAGCATCCTGAAATCTGGAGGCTGACTTGTAAAAATGGAACTGAACCCTTGTACCCAGTCTTATCTGAGCAGGGCCTTTATTGGCTCTGTGGTAGTAATGCATATAAAAGCCTCGCCTCCAATTGAACAGGAACCTATACCTTGGGCCGGGTAGTCCCAGGATCACAAGTTGTTAATACTGTGTATAGCCACCATGTTAGAAACCTGGGACATCGTGTTAAAAGATCTGAAAACCCTCAAGCAGCTAGAAACACAGGATTCCACCAGTTTATGCGTATTATGCTCCCCAATCTAGGAATATATGAGCTAGAAAGAGCCATTGTTAACCTTTCCGCTGCATTAGAAGCCATAGAAAATGCCACTGCAGATGTGCTTACTACTTTGAAGGAAGAAGTAACACAGCTCTTTCAGGTTGGCATCCAAAACCGAATGGCATTAAACTTTTTGCTAGCCTCCCAAGGCGGAGTTTGTGCCTTGGTCAATTCTACCTTCTATTTTTATAAATCAAAATAAGCGAATTGAAACTGATATCAAAACTATTCAGAACCAACTTAAAGTTATACACCAGGTAGTCTCAGAAGATATTAATTGGGGTCCTGATATTTTCTGGGCCTGGTTAACTCCCTGGCTGCCCGACCTAGGTGCCTTAGGACAGAAAATAATGTATGGACTAATAATGATACTGTTTTTGATTGTGCTCACATATGTTATAATTATGCTTTTCCGTTGCTGTACATCAGCCTGCATAAAGTGTTCATCCCACACCCCACGCCATTCTCAGGAATATGCTCCAGATCTCCAAAAGGAGATATATGCCTTAATTGCCCAAGCTCAGGAGAGAAAAGCCAGACAGGACAGGGACATACAAGACTTGATGAATATCACCATCTAAGTATCATTTTGTTCTTCATCGTTCTGGCGTTACACAGGGAAGCCTGGGGGTCCCCGGAAGCAAGAGAACTAAACCTGTCTCTGCCAAATTTTACATCTCCCTGAGACCCCTATAATAAATTGTACTTAAACAGTACAAAAGTGGGGAGTGTGGTGATGAGAGAGCTGTGCAGGCTCTATCCATGGCTAACTTAGAGGTAAATTGTAAACCACACCCAGGCTGCGTCTACACTGGTAAATTAAGTCGACTTAAGCTTGGCTTAAGTCGACTTAATGTGCCCTGCGTCTACACTACACTTTGCTTAAGTCGACTTAAGCAGCTTGCTTAAGTCGACTTAAGGAAAATAAAGTCGACTTAATGAAAATTAAGTCGACTTTATTAAACCACCTTTCTACTCGACCTAAGGCTTAATTTGACTTTTTAAAGTCGAATTAAGCCAGTGTAGCCCTGGGGTAGCCTTAAGTCGACGTAGGGCTCCCCCAGGACTAGACCAATGCCCTCCCTGCCGGGGGGGGGCACAGGGGGAGCCTGGCATGCCTCCCAAAGGGCAGGGCATGTGGGCACAGTGGCTATGTCTACACTTGCACCTTTAAGTCGACTTTAACTAAGTCGACTTCATTAAGTCGACTTTAAGTCGACTTAGTTAAGTCGACTTAGTGGGTCTACACTTACAATTAAAGTCAACTTAAAGGGGAACTTACAAAGTCGACTTAGAGCGTCCACACTGGATGCTCTAGGTCGACTTTGTGGGGTTAGAGGGACCTTGGGCAGGTCCATGGTGGCGGGGGGGGAGCACCCTCTGTGTACAATGGGGCAAAGGGGGACAGAGACCCTGGCAGGGCAGAGCCCTGTGTGTGACACTGTCTGGATTTAGGGAGACAACAGAGTCCTGTGGCACTTTTAAAGACTAACAGATTTATTTATCGCATGAGCTTTCGTGGGAGAAAATCCCACTTCGTTAGACGCTTTAGTTGGATTTTCTCCCACGAAAGCTCATGCGATAAATAAATCTGTTAGTCTTTAAAAGAACATAAGAACATAAGAAAGGCCGTACTGGGTCAGACCAGAGGTCCATCTAGCCCAGTATCTGTCTACCGACAGTGGCCAGTGCCAGGTGCCCGAGGGAGTGAACCCAACAGGCAATGATCAAGTGATCACTCTCCTGCCATCCATCTCCATCCTCTGATAAGCAGAGGCTAGGGACACCATTCTTAACCCCTTTCTGGCTAATAGCCATTTATGGACTTAGCCACCATGAACTTATCCAGTTCCCTTTTAAATATTGTTATAGTCCCAGCCTTCACAACCTCCTCAGGTAAGGAGTTCCACAAGTTGACTGTGCGTTGGGTGCAGAAGAACTTCCTTTTATTTGTTTTGAACCTGCTACCTATCAGTTTCATTTGGTGACCCCTGGTTCTTGTATTATGGGAGTATTTAAACAACTTTTCCTTGTCCACTTTTTCCACATCAGTCATAACTTTATATACTTCTATCATGTCCCCCCTCAGTCTCCTCTTTTCCAAGCTGAAGAGGCCCAGCCTTTTCAATCGTTCCTCATACGAGGCACTCTCCAAACCCCTAATCATTTTAGTTGCCCTTTTCTGAACCTTTTCTAGTGCTAGAATATCTTTTTTGAGATGAGGAGACCACATCTGTACACAGTATTCGAGATGTGGGCGTACCATGGATTTATATAAGGGCAATAATACATTTGCAGTCTTATTTTCTATCCCCTTTTTAATGATCCCTAACATCCTGTTTGCTTTTTTGACCGCCTCCGCACACTGTACGGACATCTTCAGAGAACTATCCACAATGACTCCAAGATCTTTTTCTTGACTCGTTGTAGCCAAATTAGCCCCCGTCATATTATAGGTATAGTTGGGGTTATTTTTTCCAATGTGCATTACTTTACACTTATCCACATTAAATTTCATTTGCCATTTGGATGCCCAATCACTTAGTTTTGTGAGATCTTTTTGAAGTTCTTCACAATCTGCTTTGGTCTTGACTATCTTGAGTAGTTTAGTATCATCTGCAAACTTAGCTACCTCACTGTTTACCCTTTCTCCAGATCATTTATGAATAAATTGAATAGGACTGGTCCTAGGACCGACCCTTGGGGAACACCACTAGCTACCCTTTTCCAATCTGAGAATTTACCATTTACTCCTACCCTTTGTTCCCTGTCTTTTAACCAGTTCTCAATCCATGAAAGGACCTTCCCTTTTATCCCATGACAACTTAACTTACGTAACAGCCTTTGGTGAGGGACCTTGTCAAATGCTTTCTGGAAATCTAAGTACACTATGTCCACTGGATCCCCCCTGTCCACATGTTTGTTAACCCCTTCAAAGAACTCTAATAGATTAGTAAGACACGATTTCCCCTTACAGAAACCATGTTGGCTATTGCTCAATAGTTTATGTTTTTCTATGTGACTGACAATTTTATTCTTAACTATTGTTTCAACTAATTTGCCCGGTACCGACGTTAGACTTACCGGTCTGTAATTGCTGGGATCCCCTCTAGGGCCCTTTTTAAATATTGGCGTTACATTAGCCGACTTCCAGTCTTTGGGTACCGAAGCCATTTTAAGGGACAGGTTACAAATCTTAGTTAACAGTTCCGCGACTTCACATTTGAGTTCTTTCAGAACTCTTGGGTGAATGCCATCTGGTCCCGGTGACTTGTTAATGTTGAGTTTATCAATTAATTCCAAAACTTCCTCTAGTGACACTTCAATCTGTGACAGTTCCTCAGATCTGTCACCTACAAAAGCCGGCTCAGGTTTGGGAATCTCACTAACATCTTCAGCCGTAAAAACCGAAGCAAAGAATCCATTTAGTTTCTCTGCAATGACTCTATCATCTTTAAGCGCTCCTTTTGTATTATCATCATCAAGGGGCCCGACTGGTTGTTTGGCAGGCTTCCTGCTTCTGATATACTTAAAAAACAATTTGTTATTACCTTTGGAGTTTTTGGCTAGCCGTTCTTCAAACTCCTCTTTGGCTCTTCTTATTACACTCTTGCACTTAAGCTGGCACTGTTTGTGCACCTTTCTGTTTGCCTCACTAGGATTTGACTTCCACTTTTTAAAGGAAGTCTTTTTACCTCTCAGTGCTTCTTTTACATGGTTGGTGAGCCATGGTGGCTCTTTTTTGGTTTTTTTACAGTGTTTCTTAATTTGGGGTATACAGTGAAGTTGGGCCTCTATTATGGTGTCTTTAAAAAGTGCCCATGCAGTTTTCAGAGATTTCACTTTAGTCACTCTACCTTTTAGCTTTTGTTTAACTATCCCCCTCATTTTTGTATAGTTCCCCCTTTTGAAATTAAATGCCACAGTGTTGGGCTGTTGAGGTGTTCTTCCCCCCACAGGGATGGTGAATGCTATTGTATTATGGTCACTAGTTCCAAGCGGTCCTGCTACAGTTACCTCTCGGACCAGCTCCTGCGCTCCACTCAGGATTAAATCTAGAGTTGCCTCTCCCCTTTTGGGTTCCCATACCAGCTGCTCCATGAAGCAGTCATTCAAAGTATCGAGAAATTTTATCTCTGCAATATGTCCTGAAGTGTAATGTTCCCAGTCAATATGGGGATAGTTGAAATCCCCCACTATTATTGGGTTTTTAAATTTGATAACCTCCCTAATTTCCCTTAGCATTTCATCATCGCTCTTACTATCCTGATCAGGTGGCCGATAGTAGATCCCTAATGTTATATTGTCATGGAAGCATGAGATTTCTATCCATAGTGATTCTATGGAACAAGTGGATTCGCTTATGATTTTTACTTCATTTGAATCTACATTTTCTTTCACGTATAGTGCCACTCCACCTCCCGTACGACCTGTTCTGTCCTTCCGATATATTTTGTACCCCGGAATGATTGTGTCCCACTGATTGCTCTCTGTCCACCAGGTTTCTGTGATGCCTATTATATCAATATTCTCCTTTACCACTAGGCACTCTAGTTCACCCATTTTATTATGTAGACTTCTAGCATTTGTGTATAAGCACTTTAAAAACTTGTCCCTGTTTATTTGTCTGCCCTTTTTTAATGTGCCAGATTCTTTGTCATGTGGCTGTTTATCATCGGATCCGGCCCCCTCACCATCCTTTTCTGTCCTCTGTTCCTGACTATAACTATAACTATAACCTGGAGATTCCCTCTCATCAGACTCTCCCTTAAGAGAAGTCTGTGTCCGATCCACCTGCTCCTCTGCAGCAGTCGGCTTTCCCCCATCCTCTAGTTTAAAAACTGCTCTACAACCTTTTTAATGTTTAGCGCCAGCAGTCTGGTTCCCTTTTGGTTTAGGTGGAGCCCATCCCTCCTGTATAGGCTCCCCCCATCCCAAAAGTTTCCCCAGTTCCTAATGAACGTAAACCCCTCCTCTCTACACCATCGTCTCATCCACGCATTGAGACTCTGAATCTCTGCCTGCCTACCTGGCCCTGCGCGTGGAACTGGGAGCATTTCTGAGAATGCCACCATAGAGGTCCTGGATCTCAATCTCTTTCCTAGTAGCCTAAATTTTGCTTCCAGGACATCTCTCCTACCCTTCCCTAAGTCATTGGTACCTACATGTACCACGACCACCGGCTCCTCCCCAGCACTACACATAAGTCTGTCTAGATGCCTCGAGAGGTCCGCAACCTTCGCACCAGGCAGGCAAGTCACCATACGGTTCTCCCGGTCATCACAAACCCAGCTATCTATGTTTCTAATGATCGAATCTCCCATTACTAACACCTGCCTTTTCCTAGCAACTGGAGTTCCCTCCCCCGGAGAGGCAACCTCCGTGCGAGAGGCAGCCTCAGCATCATCTGGAAGGAGGGTCCCAACTATGGGAAGGTTCCCCTCTGCTCCCGCTGACTGCTCTGCTTCCCTTGGGCATTCTTCCTCCTCAACAGCACAGAGGCTGTCTGAGCGGAGGTGGGACAATTCTACAGTGTCCTTGAAAGCCTCGTTGACAAACCTCTCTGCCTCTCTCAGCTCCTCCAGTTCCGCCACCCTGGCCTCCAAAGCCCGCACGCGGTCTCTGAGGGCCAGGAGCTCCTTGCACCGAATGCAGACATACGACACCCGCCCACAAGGCAGGTACTCATACATTCCGCACCCGGCGCAATAAACTGGATAGCCCCCACTCTGCTGCTGGGCTTCTGCCTGCATTGTCTCCTAGTTAATGAAAGGGTGGTTGAAAGAAAGGGGTTTTAGAGTATGGTTTTGAAGTGGTTGTATTCTTTATGTCCTCAATGGCTCATCAGGATACTCCCTGAGACCATTCTACCTGGAAAATTCCTAAACATTAAGGAGACAATGGTTGTTCACACCCTCCCGTCTAATGAAACAAGTTAAAGTATGGATATAACATCAAATTCTTAACTTCTAATCAAAATAGAATTCCTAGACATAAACTATATAATCATTCCCAGCAAATTACTAACTTTCTATCGATACCAAACATGACATAGTTCCTATGGATTATAGCGTTCATGAGATACCCATAGAAAATAATATCATAAATGCTTCCCTAAATCCAGACAGTGTCACACTGTGCCCACATGCCCTGCCCTTTGGGGGGCATGCCAGGCTCCCCCTGTGCCCCCCCCACCAGGGAGGGCATTGGTGTAGTCCTGGGATAGCCCTAAGTCGACTTAGGGCTACCCCAGGGCTACACTGGCTTAATTCAACTTTAGAAAGTCGAATTAAGCCTTAGGTCGAATAGAAAGGTGGTTTAATAAAGTCGACTTAATTTTCATTAAGTCGACTTTATTTTCCTTAAGTCAACTTAAGCAAGCAGCTTAAGTCGACTTAAGCAAAGTGCAGTGTAGACGCAGGGCACATTAAGTCGACTTAAGCCAAGCTTAAGTCGACTTAATTTACAAGTGTAGACGCACCCAGTGTGACACTGTCTGGATTTAGGGAGACAACAGAGTCCTGTGGCACTATGTCCTCAATGGCTCATCAGGATACTCCCTGGGACCATTCTACCTGGCAAATTCCTAAACATTAAGGAGACAATGGTTGTTCACACCCTCCCGTCTAAGACATTTCTCCAGATTGACACAAGTTAAAGTATGGATATAACATCAAATTCTTAACTTCTAATCAAAATAGAATTCCTAGAAATAAACTATATAATCATTCCCAGCAAATTACTACCTTTCTATTGATATCAAACATGACATAGTTCCTATGGATTATAGCATTTATGAGATATCCATAGAAAATAATATCATAAATGCTTCCCTAAATCCAGACAGTGTCACACAGAGGGCGCTGCCCTGCGAGGGTCCCTGTCCCCCTTTGTCCCATTGTACACAGGGGGTGCTCCCCCCCCCACCACCGTGGACCTGCCCAAGGTCCTCCTAGCCCCACAAAGTCGACCTAGAGCATCCAGTGTGGACGCTCTAGGTCGACTTTGTAAGTTCCCCTTTAAGTCGACTTTAATTTTAAGTGTAGACACACTAAGTCAACTTAACTAAGTCGACTTAGCTAAAGTCGACTTAGAAGTGCAAGTGCATAGCCCCAAAGTGCTTGTGAGGGGTGTCACTCTTCAGTGGGTCAGGAGTCAGGTCTTCTGGCACCTAGGCCACAGTATCAGTACAATGCAGAATACTTGAGATTCCTTTGTAATTTGTCACTCAAAACAATTTGCTTAAAAGACCATTCCTTGTAACACAGGGCGGAGCCTCCTACAGAGAGACACAGAGTATGTGTCTCCTGTGATCTTCCCTTTAGCTATAGTTTGTATGTTTGTCTGTTAATAAAAGTTTGCCTTGATTCTAACTAAAAAAAGTGTGGTCCTGTTTTACCACAACAGGTGTATGATGGGGGAGATGGAGGAGTATGGGAATTGTAATCTCATTCACTGAAAACACACAGCACAATGGCTGAGCTCAAGGCTGTTCACATCATCACAGAGAAATAGCAAGTCCAGCCCTTTTCTCTCTGACTAGACTCTGTGAAAATTGCTCAGGGAGGCTCTGCCCTTTTCCCCCAGTTGCAAGCCAAAGAGTCTTTTCTAAGGACAGGTGAAGACTAAACAAGGTGCAGTGGTGGCCCTCCGGGAGCACGGGGAGTGAGTGACAGTGGGGTCAACCTCTCTCCCCTTCCCACTTCCTTCCTCTGATGAGTCTGCCAAGATGCCTCGCTGAGTCTGCCTGGGGGGCTTGGCTGACAGGAGAACTCGTTGTAATGAAAAGCCAAGGGGAAATGGACCTAGCTGTGTGGCAGCTTTAGAACATGTGTTGCTGATTAACCACAGCACACTGAGACCAGCAGATGGGTGAACAGCGGTGAGGTACCGTAGAAAACTACCCTATTGTGACAAGTTCCAAAGGGGTAGCCGTGTTAGTCTAATTTAGCAAAAGAAACAAGGATTCCTGTGGCACTTTAAAGACTTTAAAAGTGCCACAGGACTCCTTGTTTGTTATCCTATTGTCACTTTCCCAGCAAGATTCAGTGCCCTGTGCAAAAGGAGGGGTTGCCAGGCGATGACAGGAAATCTTGTTATTTCAGACCCTGTGTCTCTGAGGGGGGATTTGTTTTTTCAGAATGTGATTTTGTTACATTTCTCAGTCATTTATTTCTGGCAATATCTATGGCCACCTCAAAAACACAATCAGAATATAGGGCTGTGAGTTGTGTCTGTCTGTCTCGAGACCACCATCACAAAAATATGGCCTTTTTTTAGTCTGCAGATGAGAAGAATGGTGGTATTTGATAGTGGCCTTCAACTACCTGCAGGGTGTTCCAGGGAGGATGGAACAAGGCTGTTCTGGGGTGGTAGATGACAGAACTAGAAGCAGTGTGGGAAGTCTAGCTTGGGTATGAGGGGGAAAAAAAAAAAACCTGACTCCTTAGGAGAGTGGTGAAGCCTTGGAATGGGTTTGTGATGCTGTCTGGTTGAAAGGGACCATTTATGATATTATTTCATATTAATATTTCATAATTGCTATAATCCATAGGCACTATGTCATGTTTGGTATCAGTAGGAAGGTTGTAACTTGCTAGAAATGATTATTTTGTCTATGTGTAGGTATCACACCTGTATTAGAAGATATGAATGTGTTAGCTATATCTGTATTCCAAATTGTGTGATTCTGAGAAACACTCCAGACTGCAGGTCTGTAGTCATTGTCTGCTTAATGGCTCATTAAGGGAGGCACAGGTACAATGGTCCTGGGGAGAAACCCACCAGAGAGTCACACATCCTGGTCATGTAACTCAACTCCTTTTTGATTGGAAAGAATTCCACACAGCAAGCAGAAGGCCAGAGGTGATAAAAGGCAGCAGCCCCGACGCCATCCTGTCTCAAGTCCCCAGTCTACAGCCAACACCCACCTCTGGAACTATTCATCTGCAACTGGACAAAAGACTGAGGCCCACTCAGGTGCTGAGTGTTTACTAGAGGAACAAGCCTGCAAACTGCTTTACATGGACTCTAAATCATTTGTATGTATGTGATTCACTTTGACCCTTTAACATGTCTCATAATTTGCTTCTTTTCTTTTTATATTAAACCTTTAGTTGTAGTGTGGTATTTTGGGTAAGATCCAAACCTTATTGTTCTGTGTAATGTTGCTGACCCTTTAAGGGACCATGCGGCTAAGTGGGAGTCAGAGGAGCTGGAGTGCAATAAGGGGAGCTGTTTCTACTGTGGGCAGACTTCTTGGTAGCTGGTGTGGGGAACCAGAAGCCTGGTTGTGACTGATAGGGAGCCTGTTTTAAGTACCACCCATCAGCACTGGGGGAGTTTGGCTCCCAGTTTTGCAGCTTGCCCTGATTTTTGCACATCCAGGAGGTTATCCCAGGAGGCCCCACTCACTGAGTTATCGAAGGACATGGTGGAATCCCATCCCTAGAGGGTTTAAAGGCTCAGTTTGACAAAGCCCTGCTGGGATGATTTAGTTGGGGTCGGTGCTGCTTTAAGGAGGGAGCTGGACTCCTGACCTCCTGAGGTCCCTCCCAACCCTCATCTTCTATTATTCTGTGAACATCAAAGTATCTAGGAATATTGTAGTTATTTTCCTGGCTTTGCCTTTAAACCTGCTTATTTTTATTTTTTTTCTGAATTGGGTTGCCATATAACATTTCCAAAGAGTCCAGCTTTCTCACCCCTAAGGAACAGCCAGTCCCTGTGAGGTGGTGCAGCAAAGCAAGGTTTAGTGGTGCCTTATTTTAAAAGACTAGGCTATTTTAGGTGGTTTGCTTATAGGACTTAACTGCAAAAATACCAGTGGTGTTAAGGATGTTATAAAAATGATGATAGATAACAGGATAAGATGAACCCCCAGAGTTTCCACATGACAGGGGATCTCACACCGTGATCCAAAACTAAAAAACTGCATCGATCCTCATGGATTGACACAGTGGGATCGATTAAGCAAGCAGTATAGATCCACTCAGTCGATCCCAGAAACACTTTCCAGTCAACTCAATAACTCCAGCCCTCCAAGTAGAGTAAGGCTGCATCGACCAAAGGGTGCTTCAAGTTAACGCAGTCAAGTGAAGATGGCGTGGTAAGTAGAAGTACCTACGTCAGCGGGAGACACACATTCAGCGGCACACACATTGCATATCTCTTGCTGACTTAGCCTCGTAGTACAGACATGGCCTTTAGTGACGCCAATATGAGTCTGTCCTTTGACTTAGGCCATGTTTAAACTGGCGCAAGATTTGAAGTGGACACTGAGATGCCTAATTAATAAAAGCAGAGGAGCATGTCCACATGACACTCCTTGCTCTGGCTTCTTGCGTCCTCATTGCTAGCAGTTAGTTTGAATGTAGAAATGTTGCACTGTGGTTAGCCATCCCACAGTGCAACAAAGCGCTCTGCCTTGTGGGACATCAGTTGTCCTCCTGCATTGCAATGCACCCCTCTTCCCCATCCTCCTTCTTGCGAAGAAACAGGAAATAGTTTTCACAACTTTTCTCTCTGCTTCAGGCATGGAGCATGCTCATCTCTGCAGTTTTATGGACAGAGTCTCGAACATATCCTGGCTTATTTTGAAGTATTTCAAGCATTGCAGCGGGATTGGCAGTACAAAAATGACTGATGTTACTGAGGCCACCTTCAGTGGTTAAAGTTTAATTTGTCAGGCCCCAGAACCCTCCTAATCTCCGGGCCCCCTTCCCGTATTGTCTGGTCCGTCTTTATGCATGTGTGGGACCCAGCCCAGGTAGGCATTTGCACCCACTTCTCAGTACCGCATGCATCGGTTATTGCTCCATAAAAATATTTATAATTTTATATGGCATTTATGTTTATAGCAATTATAATCACAAACTAGCAAACACTGCATAACACAAGACCATCAGATCACCCCCTCCCCTGCCTCATTAACTCAAGTATGATGAAAGCTCATGCGATAAATAAATTCGTTAGTCTTTAAAAGTGCCACGGGACTCCTTGTTTGTTTTGCTGAACTAGACTAACACAGCTACCACTTTGGAACTTATCTACCATATGGTTTCCACTGGTCTAATCCCTGGTGGGAACTTTCCTAAAAAATGCTAACATACACAAGCCTATAATGAAGACTTCACCAGTATATAACTTCTGTAGCATTGCCAATAGCTTATGTGCTGGTTGAAGTACTTGGAAATGTGTTACTTAAACACTGATAGAAAAGGGAAGATAGCATTAAAATCACCACGACTTGTGATTGATAAAATTAGGCCTCACTTTTCCATAGCACCTTCTATCTGAAAAGCTGAAATCACTTTACAAGAGATAATGAACCAAGCTTTGTACCACCTCCTAAAGCAGTGGTTCTCAAACTTTTGGCACTGGCAATCCCTTTCACACAGCCAGCCTCCAAGTGTGGTCCCCTGCCAAATTAAAAATACATTTTTTCTAGGCAACGCTATTTTAAATGCTAAATTTATAACCAAACCTTCGCCTAAAATGAATTTATCTTTTCTCACCACTTTGAACTTAAGACTAAACCACATTTTTATGGAATTATTTTTAGACGCAGAGAAGTTATTTTTTAAATTGTTATTGTTTAATACTGGCGGGTGCAAAGAATTTATATCAATACCGCTTTTCAGAGCAAACTTAGCACCCCATTGCCTCCCTTGTTTCTGAACAGCTATTGGCAGCTCTGGGTGGCTCACAACCCCCACATAATAACCTTGTGACCCCCTAATGGGTTGTGACTCCCATTTGAGAGCCTTTGTCTTAAAGGGACACACTAACCTCATTTTATAGATTGGGAAACTGAGACACAGAGTTGTGAAGCGACTTCGCCCAAAGTCCCACAGCAGTTTCGTGGCAGAGCTAGGACTAAGACCCAGAACTCAAGACTGTTGCAGGTGGGACGCCCGAGGACGGGCTAAGGCTAGCAACAGTTCACTTAGGTTCGTTGCTCAGAGTGCACAGCACCAATAACCACACCAGGGTGGAGAAGCACACTAAGATTTATTTGAGATCTCAAGCAGGCACACGGAGACAGGCATGTCTCAAATCACGTGCACCCCACCCCCGTTGCAGTGACCCTTATATAGATAGGTTGTTTGCTTCAATACTTTTCTCCTTGTAAGCGGTGGAAGTACTCTCCCCCTTCTCTTAAAGAACAAACTTTAACCGATTTCCACTGGTACTTTCAAGGCTTGTTATCTACTTTGCTTCCTGAAATCGGGGGAACATCCTTATATGGTTGGTGTTATTGTGTCCCAGCTGCCTCTGAGTCTGGAGCAAAGGAGCTTCATCGGCGCTATGGCCTTCCACCCCCTCGAGTTACCCAGTGCGCGACCACAGATGCAGCCAGGGGCATCAACAAGACTCTAATTCTTTAACCACTCAACAATACTAGCCCCTAATATAACCCCACACCCTGCAAACCATCTTTGCACAGAGATGAATGCATTTTTCATTAGGATCTTAAGGAGTACTAAACCATTCACAAGTAAAGACTATTTAGACCTTAATCCTGTAGACAATTTCCCTTTGACCACTGTAACACCACATGTGCAGCATGTCAGAACATTTTTAGCAAACACACCATGGATGCCACCAATGTTCCCTCTAAGCTGATGATGCAGCTGAGCAAGTTATGGTATTTGGTGAGCAGCAATTTGTGAGGCATGGTGCTGCATGGGCAACAGTTTTTTGTCACCGGAAGCATCAGCATGCCTAAGTACCTCAATTCAAAAGAAATGCATAGAGGTTGTGTTTTCATTTGAACTTTAATAAAAATGATAAGCTGAAATACTGAAATTTTATTAATTTACTAAACAAATGTGAGACAATGACACTTGCTGCCATGCCTATCTAGCCTCTACCATCATCTACACCTCACAGTTTTTGTCGCCTGTCTTTGTCACATTTCCAGCCTACATATACAGAGTCAAGGTCAACATCATGATTGAAGGTTCCGAAATTTTATTAGCAAACATCCATAAAGCTCTAAATACACAAATGATGATTTTCAAAGGCTTATAGCTTGACCATATCTGGTTGGGTGCATCTACACTTGTAAATTAAGTCGACTTAAGCAGGCTTAAGTTGACTTAATTTACTCTGTGTCTACACTTGAGTTTCCTTAATTCGACTTAAGCAGTTTCTTAAGTCGAATTAAGGAAAAGTTAGTTTGAATTAGTAAAACCTCGTTTTACTTTGAACAAACCCTTAATTTGAACTAATTAGTTCGAATTAAATCAATGTGGCCATGTTAATTCGACCTAACTGCTTAGTTCGAACTAACTGGCACATTGAGCTTAATGCAACTGACTAATTCAAACTAAACAAGTGCCATGCATGGCACTTGCTTAGTTCGAACTAGCATTCTAGTGGGACCATGCTACTATATTCTGTAAATGATACTTACATTACTTGAAAAAAGTTATTGTAGGAATCCTTTAGAGACTTAAAAAACATTTATTGCAAATATTTTTCAAACTCTCACTATAACAGCAGGCGTATTAGTTACCATGAGTTCAGTGTTTCTTGGGTCAGGGGAAGACACAAAACCCACTAAAAGTTGCATGAAACAGCTTGTCTATGTACATAATAGTCAGACCCTCTAAAAGTTGCATGAGACAGCTTGTCCATGCATATAAAAGTCAGATCCATTGTTCTGGGCCCCTCCAAGGGTAGAAGTGAGCATTGGATCCCACAGAAAGATGGAAAGCTCTGCAAGGCTACAACATTTTGGATCATTAATGTGTTACATTCTTTCCTCTGCTCCAGGACTGAACATAACTTGAGAGGGGAAACAAGTCAATATTTCTTCAAGTTGATTTTATATTACATATTACAATTCAGTGGGGAAAGAATTGGGTTGCCTAGGGCCTCATATTTGATTAAGGGGAAAGGGAAGGGAAGGAAACTGAGGAGGATTCCCACTGGAGTGTACTTCACTGAATTACTTTTTGGCTATGTCTACACTACAAACAGATATGAGTGCAAAACAAATTGCTTGATCCCCACCAGCTCTTTCCTCACAAATGAAGCACAGCCTCAAATCCACATCACCACATCCTTGTCCACTAGTGTCCACATCAGACCTCTCTTTCCCCATGTCCTCCTGAGCCCCCATCTGCATTCCCTAAGCTCCCTGCCCCCAAACCCCCACCCCAGCCCTCCTAACTCCCCACCCCCAGCTTCCCCCAGCTTCACTCCATGCCCATTCAGCCCCCCAACCCCCTACACACTTCCCCAGGCCCCTCCATCCCTAGCCCCCACTCCAGTCCCCCAATCTCCTCCATTCCTCCCCAGCCCCCCACGCAGTCCCCACTCCAGCTGTCCATAGTCCCCTCCACCACTATCACCCCCCCAGCCTCTACCCAGTCTTCTTGTCCCCATGCCCCTTTCACGCCTTCCCAAGCCTCTAACTCCAGTCTCCATCCATCCCTCTGCAGCCTCCCCCACAGACCCCCCTCCAGCTTCCCATAGTCCCCTTCACTACTACACAGCCCCACCAGCCCCTACCCAATCTCTTTGTCCCGATGCCCCCTTCACCTCTTCCCAGACCTCTAACTCCAGTCTCCATCTATCCCTCCCCAAGCCCCCACATGGCATTCCTGTGTGTTCCCCCTTACTTTAAACCCTGGCTGCCCTGCTGGAAGCCATCAAATGAAATAAATCCCATTTTTCTGCAGGCAGTAATGCTCTATCTGCAGGCTGTGAACCATCATTTCTGGGCCTGGGAAACAAGCACAGAGTGATGGGACTGCATCGTGCTGACCATGTGGGATGATGAGCAGTGGCTACAAAACTTCCATATGCGAAAGGTCACTTTCCTTGAACTTTGCAAAGAGCTCACCTCGGCAGTGCATTGTATATCCATACATATCGCCTGAGAGCAGCTCATACAGTGGAGAAGTATATGGCTATTGCTCTGAGCAAGCTTGCAAGCCCAGACTGCTACTAGCCAGTTGCCAATCAGTTTGGAGTCGGGAAATCCACCATGGGAGCTGTAGTGATGCAAGTGTGCAGGGCCATAAATAGCCTTCTGCTGAGGTGAGTAGTGACCTTGGAAAATGTCCAGAACACAGTGGATGGGTTTGCTGCTAGGGGGTTCCCACACTGTGGTGCTGCAGTAGATGGGAATCATATCCCCATTTTGGCTCCAGATCACCTTGTCAGCGAGTACATAAAGTGCAAGGGGTACTTCTTTATGGTCCTGCAGGCCACTGTGGTTAACCGGGGCCACTTCACGGACATTAACGTGAGGTGGTCTGGGAAGGTTCATGACGCGCACATCCATAGGAACTCTGCTCTTTTCCAAAAAATACAGGCAGGCACTTTCTTCTCAGACCAAAAAATCAACATTGAGGCTGTTGAAATGCCAACAGTGATCCTAGGAGATCCAGCATAGCCTTTGATATCCTGGCTAATGAAGCCATACACCGGACACCTGGATGCCAATAAGAAACATTTCAACCATAGGCTCAGCAAGTGCAGAACAGTGATAGAGTGTCCATTTCGGTGTTTGAAGGGGAGGTGGCGGAGCATCCTGACTAAGCTTGATCTTTCTGAGAAAAATATACCCACAGTTATATTTGCTTGCTGTGTTCTGCATAATATTTGTGAGACATGCAGGGAAAGACTTCCTGAACGCTGGATTGCCACAGCTGAAATGTCGGCAGTGAATTTTGTACAGCCAGATGCAAGTTTTACAGTGTGTGTTCACCGTGAAACCATCCATCACAGGGAAGTGTTGAAAGCACAGTTTAGCAATGAGCAGCAGTGAAGTTTGTCCCTGCTGTCCCTGTGCCCTCACTCCCCACCCCACACCTTGCTTACCACCCCTCCCCCATTCTCTAACCCACAATGAACTATAACGCGTCACCTAAAATAAACACAGGTTTTGAAAACATACATTACTTTATTGTGTTAACATTGATGGGAGGGATGTGGACGACATGTTTCTTAAAGGGGTTGTCATAAAGGTTGACCAGAATGCAATGGTGGTGAGGCACCCTGCCCCTGTTCCTCCTTGGTCAGTGGTGGGAGGGACTGGCTACCACAACAATTCTCCAGGGGCTGTAGGGGGACCTTTTGTGCTCTTCCTGGAGCTCAACAAGGTGCCACAGGCTGTCAGACTGCTCCCACATAATCTGCAGCATCTCTCGCTGTGTTTCATGATCCTGCTTCTATGCTGCTTTTCTGTCCTCAAATTCCAAAGGGGTAGCCGTGTTAGTCTATTGTAGAAAGGCAACAGAGTCCTGTGGCACTTTTAAAGACTCCCACGAAAGCTCATGCGATAAATAAATCTGTTAGTCTTTAAAAGTGCCACAGGACTCTGTTGTCTTTCTGTCCTCAGACAGGGATAGCTGCCATTCCTGGATCTCCAATTCTGCCTCTGTGGAGGAGCACATAATCTCAGTAAATATGTCATCCCGAGATTTACGCTTCCTTTTCCTTTTCTGGGTGAGGTGCTCTGCGGGAGTTGAGTGTCCCAAAGTCAGTGAATCCACTGTAAGGAGCGAAAAACACAGGTCCCATTGTTAGGTGAGACAAAGAAATGCAAGGAATCATACAGTCCTTCCTGAACTCCCCTGATTGCTACAAACTATGCTTTTTAAAAGACATTCCACTTTGAACAGAACACACTGACTGGAAGACAGCTCAGAGTGCCTTCCATGTGATGGTAAACTTGGGGGAACCAATTATCCCTGGGAGCTGCCACTCCACCCCACCAAACAATCAGAACAGGAGAGGTAGCATGGTGGAGAAACACAATGGGCCATCCAGAGCCCATTTCAGGGGGTATGGGAGGTGAAGTGATGGGAGGGTGATTCCTTGTTTGGTGACTATTTGTGCACCATCTTCCCTAGGCGCCCATGTGTAACATCAGTCTCCTGAGGCTCACGCTGTCCACGAGCGAACAGCTACTGCAATCTGTGGGTGGCATGCCTGGCCCATATAGAATCATAGAATAAAAGGGATGGAAGGGACCTCACGAGGTCCAAGCCCCTGCTAAAAAGCAGGACCACTCCCACTAAATCACCCCAGCCAGGGTTTTGTCTAACCGGGCCTTAAAAATCTCCAAAGATGGAGATTCTACCACCTCCCTAGATAGCCCATTCCAATGCTTCACCACCCTCCTAGTGAGAAAGATTTTCCTAATATCCAACCTTGACCTCCCCAGCTGTAATTTGAAACCATTGCTCCATGTTCTGTCCTCTGTTACCATCGAGAACAGCCTAGCTCCCTCTTCTTTGGCGCACCCCTTCAAGTAGTTGAAGGTTGCTATCAAATCTCCCCTCAGTCATCTCTTCTGTAGACTAAATAAGCCTAGTTCCTTCAGTCTCTCTTCATAAGTCATGTGCCCCAGCCCCCTAATAATTTTTGTTGCCCTCCGCTGGACTCTTTCTAATTTGTCCACATCGTTTTGATAGTGGGGAGTCCAAAACTGGACACAGTATTCCAGATGCGGCCTGACCAGTGTCGAATAGAGGGGTATTATCACATCCCTCGATCTGCTGGCAATACTCCTACTGATGCAGCCTAATATGCCATTGGCCTTTTTGGCAACAAGGGCACACTGTTGGCTCATATTCATCTTCCCATCCACCATAACCCCCAGGTCCTTTTCTACAGCGCTGCTACTTAGCCGATTGGTCCCCAGCCTGTAGCAGGGCATGGGATTTTTTTCATCCTAAGTGCAGGACTTTGCACTTGACTTTGTTGAACCTCATGAGGTTTCTTTCGGCCCAGTGTTCCAATTTGTCCAAGTCTCCCTGGATCCTGTCTCTGCCCTCCAGAGTACCTACCAATCCCCCCAACTCGGTGTCATCCGCAAACTTACTAAGCACGCAGTCTATTCCATCATCAAGATCATTAATGAAGATGTTGAATAGAACCGGCCCCAGGACCGACCCCTAGGGCACTCCACTCGTTACCGGTTGCCAACCAGACATTGTGCCATTGATTCCTACCCGCTGAACCTGTTGATCTAGACAGTTTTCGATCCACCTTACGGTCCACTCATCCAACCCATACTTCCTTAACTTGCCAACAAGAATGCTGTGGGAAACCGTATCAAAAGCCTTGCTAAAGTCAAGGTATACCACGTCAACGGCTCTTCCCACATCCACAAATCCAGTCATCTCATCATAGAAGGAAATCAGGTTGGTCAGGCATGATTTGCCCTTGGTGAATCCATGTTGACTGTTCCTGATCACTCTATTTTCCTCCAAGTGTTTCAGGACGGATTCCTTGGGGACCTGCTCCATGATTTTCCCCATGGGGGGAGGGGAGGCTGACCGGTCTGTAGTTCCCCGGATCCTCCTTTTTCCCTTTCTTGAAGAGAGGTACTATATTTGCCTTTTTCTAATCCTCTGGGACCTCCCCTGTTCACCACGAGTTCTCAAAGATAATGGCCAGTGGCTCTGCAATCACTTCCTCCAACTCCCTCAGCACCCTCGGATGCAGTTCATCCGGCCCCATGGACTTGTGCACATCCAATTTCTTTAAGTGTTCCCTAATCTGACTTTCCACCACTGCCCTGCTGTGTACCATACTCATGCCTTCAACTTTAATAACCAAGTGGAGGGGAAAGGTTGCTTTCTCTGCAGGGGAAGAGAAGTCCAGCCTCCCCAGAAACCTTCTTGCAAGGATTAATGAATACCTGTATGAGAGTTTTTCAATCATTTCCCAGGACAATAAGCAAAGCATTTGCTTGCACATCGAAATTCTATTCGAGTAGTCCCACTGGGACAGGGGAGTGATATGTGCTGCAAGTTATATCTGTGATAGCAGCCTCCCATCCCCCATCCCCCTCACAGCTCTGCCACAACACCCCACAGTTTCTCCCCTCTAGCAGTCCTCCCCTCTCCTCTCCACCTGTGGTGTCTCAGGTTACTGTGGCCATTGGGGGTTGCCATAGTGATAAATGGGAGGGTTTTTAAGTGCTTGGTTAAAACTGTTTGTCTGCTGGCAGTCTTTGACAGACATGCTGAATAAAGCCCAGTAAGGGAATCCCAAAGCCTGTTATGTCTATTGATTATTATTTGATCTTAATACATGACACTGACAACGAGACAGGATGATGAGATAACATCTTGTGAACCCAGGAAATCCTGAGCTATGTAAGAATGAATTTTCTTCTCACTGTTTGCATGCTTGTGCTATGTTCCTGGAGGGGGATGGAGCTGACTGGAGTTGAAATATGATCTATTTGTTTGGTGAAGCCAAGGGATGGGAGATAAACAACCACAAGAGGGAGTCATAGCTCCACTCACTGGTTCAACCATGGCTTCACTCACTGGCTTTCCCGAAAACTTTGACTCTTCCATCTCCACATGGAAAATGTATATAGCATGCTTTAGAACTTCGTGGTAGTGAAAGATATATGTGATGAAAAGAAAGTACCTGTTTTCTTAACCATTATAGGTGCTAAGACCTATAGTTTGCTATGTAATTTGATTTATCGACATAAAGTCGACATATTTTGACAAGTGTAGACATAGCCTTTGAAACTGGCCATGCAGGAGATGCAACTAATCAAGGCGAATGCAGGGATGCATAAGGTATCCAAGGAACCTACCACTCGGCCCCTGGGAAGGTGGGAATGTCACCGGTGTGGAAAACCAGATCATCCTGCATCAGAGTGCTGGTATAAGGAACTACTGTGTTGACAATGTGGCAAGAAAGGACACATAGAACGTGACTGCAAAAAAAAGACTACTGAGACAAGCAAAAAAGGCAGACCAGAGAACGATGAGCAGGTGGTCTGAAGGAACAAGAGGGAAATTCTACATGCAGTAGAACAGGCAGAAGGTGATTATGGCAACATCCATTCTGAAATGTTATTTTGTCTGTAACAGCTGGCCCACGCAAATTTTGGGTGACACCGCTGGTGGACAGTAAACCTGTACGCATGGAACTGGACACTGGAGCTGCTGTTTCATTAGTTTCCAACATTATGTATGAGGAGGACTATAGACTTCTACCACTTACACCAACAACAGTTGTTTTGAAGATGTACACAGGAGAGGCTGTACCCCTGTTGGGTACTATTGATGTGAAAGTAGAGCTCAATGGACAGACTACAAAGCTACCACTGTTTGTGTTGAAAGGCAATTACCCAGCCTTAATGGGAAGGTCTTGGATTAGGAAGATCCAACTCAATTGGGCAGAAGTGCAGCAATTGACTGAAGAAGAAATAAACCTGGCAATGATACTAGCGAAACATGCTGCTCTTTTCAGAGAGGATTTAAGTAGCATAAAAGGAATCACAGTCAAGTTAAATATTAAGCCTGATTGCCAACCGAAATGTTTGAAGGCCAGATCAGTGCCATTTGCCATCAGATGCAAGGTTGAAGCAGATTTGGAGCGACTTGTCAAGGAGGGAGCCTTAGTGCAAGTTACTCACAGTCAGTGGGCGACACCAATTTTCCCAGTAGTGAAGAAAGATGGCTCCATTCAGATTTGTGGAGATTTTAAGGTCACCATTAACCCAGTGTTATGTGCAGAACAATATCCCCTTCCCGGCATCAAGGACCTCTTCCTGGGTTTGGCTGGGGGACAAAAATTCAGCAAGATTGATTTGAGGTGTATTTACATATGCATGTCGAAGAAGAATCTCAAGAGTTGTTGACTATTGTAACACATAAGGGACTGTACAGATACTGTCGCTTGCCTTTTGGGATTACTTCGGCCCCAGCTTTGTTCCAGAGGGACATGGACCAGATCTTGAATGACTTATTGGGAGTACAGTGCTGTCTTGATGACATCCTCGTCACCG
Organism: Pelusios castaneus; assembly: GCA_007922175.1. NCBI lineage: Eukaryota > Metazoa > Chordata > Testudines > Pelomedusidae > Pelusios > Pelusios castaneus. Next base: position 426,263 of record ML685962.1, read on the forward strand.
TTAAGAATGAAGAAGAGCACCCTATGAACTTAAAAGCTCTCCTACAAAGATTGGAGGAATACGGCCTACGCATTCGCCAAGACAATGTGAATTCTTTCAGCCCTCTGTTGAATATTTGGGACATATAATTGATGCTGTTGGACTTCATAAGTCTCTGGCCAAAATGAAGGCAATTGTGGAGGCGCTACTGCTTCAGAATGTGAGCCAACTTAGCTCTTTTTCAGGATTACTGAACTATTATGGCAAGTTTATTCCACAGTTAGCAATGCTTCTGAAACCCTTACATGAGCTCCTTGGGTCAAAAAGGAACTGGAACTGGGCTGAGGCCTGTGATGTTGCATTCAACAAGACTAAACTCGCATTGACTAATTCAAGGGTTCTGACATACTTTGATTTGTCCTTACCTCTACAGCTAGCCTGCAATGCCTCCCCTTATGGAGTTGGGGCCGGGCTGTCCCATGTTATGCGCTCAGGAGAAGAAAGGCCCATCGCTTTTGCTTCACGCACCTTGACCAAGGCAGAGACTAATTATACCCAAATTGAATGTGAGGCACTGGGAATTGGTTTTGGTGTCCAGAAATTTCACCAGTACCTGTTTGGGAAGAAATTTATGCTCCTCACTGACCATCGACCCCTAACATTGATTTTGGGACCACACACAGGCATTCCACCGTTGGCTGGTAGTCTTCTGCAACGATGGGCATTGATACTTTTGTCAGGTAATGCTAAGGCTTAAGCTGTCCAAAAACTTAGGCCACAGGGTCAGGGGGTTAAAGAGAGAAAAAAAAAGAGTCAAAAAGCATAAAGACGGGAAAGACCACAAAACTGTTAAATTAGATAAAATTGACAGATACAAAAGTGCAAACAGAAAGCAGGCTAAACTAGCCACAGAGAAAAGGGGAAGATTAACAGATCCCCAGCACTCTGGCTAGATAACCGCAAAAGAGGAGGAAGGTCAGAAAGGTATCTGCCAATCAGACAAGACAGCTGGAGGGTGGTGAAGCATTGGAATGGGCTATCTAGGGAGGTGGTAGAATCTCCATCTTTGGAGATTTTTAAGGCTCGGTTAGACAAAACCCTGGCTGGGGTGATTTAGGGGGAGAGGTCCTGCTTTTTAGCAGGGGGTTGGACTAGATGACCTCGTGAGGTCCCTTCCAACCCTATGATTCTATGATTCTATGATAGTGCCTTAATAAATGTCACATGCATAGTAAATAGACAAAAATCATTGTTAGTGGTGGTCTTTGCCTAGGGGCTTCGGGAGCTTCCCAACATCCTCATTTAAAGGACCGGGCATTTGTTTGGGCACCCTTCCCCCTTAAGGGGATAAAGCTTAACAACTTTCTAGATATATATACGAGATCAAGTATAGGAAATCCTCTTTGCATTGCAATGCAGATGGTCTTTCAAGACTACCATTACCAGTACAGCATCAAGATTCAGGCCAAGAAGGAATCTTTTACTTCGATCAGGTGGAAAACACACCTATCATGACTACTCAAGTAAGGAGAGCAACATGCGTTGACCCAGTATTGTCCTGAGTTATGGATCTTGTGATGCACAGAACATCATTACCCAACTCCCAGGTCGCACCTGACCTCCTCCCATATATGTCTAGGCAGATGGAGTTATCAACCCAGTCTAGGTGTTTGTTGTGGGGCATGTGTTTCATTATTCCGCCTTCATTAAGACCACATTTGTTGAAACAGTTCCATTCCAGTCACTGTTGCATAGTGCACATGAAAGAAATCGCACAAAACTATTTTTGGTGGCCTGTCTTAGACAGGGCCATCAAAGAGATGGCTAAAGCTTGTACCTCGTGCCAGGGCATCCAGAACACATCTTAATTAGCTCCTCTTCACCCATGGGACTGGCCAGAAAGGCCATGGCAATGTATTCATGTTGATTTTGCTGGCCCATTCAAAGGCTGTATGTTTTTAATTGCTATTGATGCCCATTCCAAGTGGCTGGAAGTCTCTGTAATGCAGTTCACTACTATGGAAAACACTATCCAAAACTTATGTGGCTTCTTTAGTTGTTATGGTCTCCCAGAGCAGCTGGTGAGCGACAATGGACCGCAATTAATTTCCCAGGATTTTGAAAGTTTTATGAAGGCCAATAGGATACATCACATCAGGTCAGCACCATATCATCCATCCACCAATGGACTCGCTGAAAGATTCGTACACGCTATGAAGCAAGCTCTAAAATCAGCGAGGGGACATTCACCTCTTCAGAAACATCTGGACAACTTCTTGTTATCCTATAGAAACACTCCACAGACCATGACTAAAGTGTCTCCAGCTTTCTTTATGATGGGACAGCAGTTGCGCTCTTGCTTTGATTTGTTGAAACCACAAGAAACACGACAAGTGGTTTCAACGCCAACAGCAGGACCAGGTCATGAGACGTGCACCGTGAAAGAAGGACTGCTCTGTGAAACTATCTGGATTTAGGGGACCATTTATGATATTATTTCTTAATAATATTTCATAATTGCAATAATCCATAGGAACGATGCCATGTTTGGTACCAATAGAAAGGTTGTAATTTGCTGGGAATGAGTATATGGTTTATGTGTAGGAATTCCAGCTGTATTAAAAGTTAGTAATATCTTTGTTATACCCATATTTCAACCTGTGTGATTCTGGGAAATTCCCCAGACTGGATGCCTACAGGCATTGTTTCCTTAATGGCCCATTAAGGAAGCTCCCAGGTACAAGGGGCCCACTACAACTTGAACATGTGACTCAACTCCACTGTAATTGAAAAAAATTCCACACAGCAAGGAAAAGACCAGAGGTGATAAAAAGGCAGCAGCCCCAACTCCATGGTGTCTCAAGTCCCCTGTCTACAGCCAACACCCATCTCTGGAACTATTCCTCTGAAACTGGACAAAGGACTGAGGTCCACCCGGGTGCTGGGTGTTTACCAGAGGAACAAGCCTGCAAACTCCAGAGGAACAAACCTGCAAACTGCTTTATATGAACTTTAAGTCATTTGTATGTATGCGATTAACTTTGACCCTTTAACATCTCTCATATTTTGTTTCTTTTCTTTTATATTAAACCTTTAGTTGCAGTTGCTAATGGATTGTCTATCAATGTGGTGTTTTGGGTAAGATCCAAACCTATATTGTTCTGTGTAATGTGGCTGACTCTTTGGGGTCAGGAGAACCTATATCTTTCAGGGACTGTGCGGCTAGGTGGGAGCCAGAAGAGCTGAGAGTGCCATAAAGGGGGCTGTTTCTATTTTGGGCAGATTTCTTGGTACCTGATGTGGGGACCCAAAAGCCTGGTTGTGACTGATATGGAGACTGGTTTAAGTACAACCCATCAGCGTTTGGGGAGTTTGGCTCTGGGTTTTGCAGCTTGCCCTGATTTTTTCACTTCTAGGAGGTTATCCCAGGAGGCCCTGGTCACACACTCCTTCACAATTGGCCAGCCTGTCCTCACTCAAAACTATGCTTCGGGAGCTAAATGGGTTTCAGAAAGAGTCATCGCCAAAACAGGACCTGTTTCCTACTCTATCCACATAGCGGATAGCCTGGCTTGGTGGCAGTATGTTGATCAGTTGCTACCAAGTCATACCTGTCCTGAGTAGGCATCTCAAAGCGACATAGCTGACTTCACCCTCGTCAGCGATATACCATCGAGTCATGATTCAGCGGTTCCTGTCTCTCCTACTCCAGCCACCTCTTCAACGCCGTCGGCCTCCACCTCAGGGTCAACATCTTCACTGGTTCCTACTACTTCTCTGGTACCTCTGGTCGCACTGCCACCAATACCACCTTCTAGTGTGGGTCCACCAGAAATTCACCACAATCCATCTAGAGTGAGAAGGCCGGCTACTCAGCTGGATCTTTAGCTAGGGGAGACCCCTGCATCATGGGGCAGAATAATCCCCCAGGGGTTCACCTGGAGATGGGGCAGTCTATCCTTATATCCCAGTTTAATGTTTATACTTTTGGGGTGGGGGGTGAATGCGGAACCTTGAGGGGGAGGAGTATGTGGTCTCTCAGGTTATTGGGGCCATTGGGGGATGCCATAGTGATAAACGGGAGGGTTGTTAAGTGCTTGGTTAAAACTGTTTGTCTGCTAGCAGTCCTTGCCAGACATGCTGAATAAAGGACAGTAAGGGAACTCCAAAGCCTGTTATGTCTACTGATTATTATTTAATCTTAATACATGATACCACCACCATATGATCTGTCCAGGTGTGTTCCCCAAAACTCCACGGCTATGGTTTCCGCCTGCATTCTCCATGCTGATGGCCCGCTTCCTGCCCCATAAGCTGTCTCTTGTAATAACCTTGGGAGAGAAAGGGTTAACAGATTCCTAGAGGAGTCCCAGGAGAGCCAATAGGAACAGAGTACAGGTTTTGAATTTGAGCAACAGCACTGCCTAGTTCCTGTTTGGTGGCAGCAGAGCTCCTGGAAGGAGCAGGAGGAGGAGCAGCCAGGCCTGGGGAGAATCCAAGGACATCCGTGTTTAAGAAAGGTCCAGACTGGTAACTGACCAAGTGTGAGTGGAACAGGGGATGTTTAGCTAAATGCGTTCAGGGTATTTTCTTTGTTTTGGTTCTTTTTTGGATTCCTCTGTGCAAAGCACATGTACCCCCCAGCCATCCTATAACTACCCAAGTTAAATTCCAGAGAAGCAACTCTCTGTGTTTCTTAGCTGTCCTTTTAATTAAAGAACAATTATCCTTTTAATATAAGTTGTGTCTGTGTCCTAAAAGGCAAGCGGTTTTGTGTGCATGTGCCTGAGACTGCACAGCCAGCTACTAAAGGGGATTCAGTCCCATTTTCAGCTTGTACTACAGCTAGGGTTCAGTCGCTCTCCTGAAGGAGGAATAAGGGCGACTGAGGGTACCGCGCAGGAAGGACTTCCCAAGTGCGCGTTCCTGAGTTTCAAAAGATTTTTGCATTTGGGTGGTGGCAGCAATACCACTCCAAGGCCAGGAAATCGGTAGCCTTGGAGACTTTTAGGACAAGGCTTTAGGCCCAGTGGTTTTAAGGCCTTTTGTAGACCCCCACTTCTGCACTTGAAGTGCCAGAGTGGGAAAGCAGCCTTGACAGTCTCCACAGCTATTCCTGTAATGCAATGTGAAATGAGCATAGCCAGTGGTTAAAGTATAATTTGACGGGCCCCAGAACCCTCCTAATCTCCTGGTCCCCTTCTCATATTGTCTGGGCCCCTTCATGCGTGTTCAGGCCCCAGCCCAGATAGGCATTTGCAACCACTTCTCAGTACCACATGTATCGGTTATTGCTCCATAAAAATATTTATAATTTTATATGGCATTTATCTCTATAGCAATTATAGTCTCAAACTAGCAAACACTGCATAACACAAGACCATCAGATCACCCCCTCCCCTGCCTCACTAACTCAAGTATGATGATGAAAGCTCATGCAATAAATAAATGTGTTAGTCTTTAAAAGTGCCAAAGGACTCCTTCTTTGTTTTGCTGAACTAGACTAACATGGCTACCCTTTGGAATTTATGTACCATATGGTTTCCACTGGTCTTATCCTTGGTGGGAACTTTCCTAAAAAATGCTAACATACACAAGGCTATAATGAAGACTTCACCAGTATATGACTTCTGTAGCATTGCCAATAGCTTGGGTGCTGGTTGAAGTACTCGGAAATATGTTACTTAAACATAGACAGAAAAGGGAAGATGGCATTAAAATCACCACGACTTGTGATTGATAAAATCAGGCCTAACTTTGCCGTAGCACCTTCTATCTGAAAAGCTGAAATCACTTTACAAGGGATAATGAACCAAGCTTTGTACCACCTCCTAAAGCAGTGGTTCTCAAACATTTCACATTGGCGATCCCTTTAACAGAGCCAACCTCCAAGTGTGGTCCCCTGCCAAATTAAAAATACATTTTTTTCTAGGCAACACTATTTTAAATGCTAAAGTTATAACCGAACCTTCGCCTAAACTGAATTTATCTTTTCTCACCACTTTGTCATAAGACTAAACCACATCTTTATGGAATTATTTTTAGACGCAGAAAATTATTTTTTAAATTGTTATTGTTTAATACTGATGGGTGCAAAAATTTGTATCAATACAGCTTTTCAGAGCAAACTTAACGCCCCATTGCCTCCCTTGCTTCTGCATAGCTATTGGCAGCTCTGGGTGGCTCACAACCCCCACATAATAACCTTATGACCCCCTAAGGAGTTGCAACTCCCATTTGAGAACCCTTGTCTTAAAGGGACAGACTAACCTCATTTTACAACTTAGGAAACAGACACAGAGTTGTAAAGTGACTTCGCCCAAAGTCCCACAGCAGTTTCGTGGCAGAGCTAGGACTAAGACTCAGAATTCAAGACTTTCATGCTTTAACCACTCAACAATACAAGCCCTTAATATAACCGCACACCCGGCAAACCATCTTTGCACAGAGATGAATGCATTTTTCCTTAGGATCTTAAGGAGTACTAAACCATCCACTAGTAAAGACTATTTAGACCTTAACCCTGTAGACAATTTCCCTTTGACCACTGTAACACCACATGTGCAGCGTGTCAGAACGTTTTTAGCAAACACACCATGGATGCCACCAATGTTCCCTTTAAGCTGATGATGCAGCTGAACAAGTTATGGCATTTGGTGAGCAGCAATTTGTGAGGCATGGTGCTGCATGGACAACAGTTTTTTGGCACCGGAAGTATCAGCATGCCTAAGTACCTCAATTCAAAAGAAATGCATAGATGTGTTTTCATTTGAACTTTAATAAAATGTTAAACTGAAATACTGAAGTTTTATTAATTTACTAAACAAATGTGAGACGATGACACTTGCTGCCATGCCTATCTAGCCTCTACCATCATCTACACCTCACAGTTTTTGTCGCCTGTCTTTGTCACATTTCCAGCCCACATATACAGAGTCAAGGTCAACATCATGATAGAAGGTTCAGAAATTCTATTAGCAAACATCCATAAAGCTCTAAATACACAAATGGTGATTTTCAAAGACTTATACCTTGACCAAATCTGGGTGTGTTTTTATGGGGATCTTTCTGTTCCCAGAACTATCACTCTATCAGTTTTACCATGGAGGCACTAGAGTTCTTCAAGGAAAAGACATTTAACATTAACAAAATTAGCTATTTTTCACAAAGCTCGCTCTTGGAAAGGGCTGAGCCACTTTTATTGAAACTTAAAAATTGAGCTTGAGGCAGAGAGTGAGCAGCCCATAGGAGAATGTTAATTCTTATAAACAACTAAGAATAGTGGGCTTCTAAAATATTAGGCAGTCAAGTGTTATTCTTCCTATAGAGAATACATGATACGGTAATAAAAGTATTCTACCATCATGAGTCTGAGGAAGCAGTTCATGAGTGACAAAAGGAGTTATGCAGGTCATCCTCAACTTATGCCAGCTACAATTCACCATATACTCTGTATATGATACTTACATTACATGAAAAAAGTTATTGCAAATATTTTTCAAACTCTCACTATAACAGCAGGTTTATTAGTTACCATAAGTTCAGTGTTCCTTGGGTCAGAGGAAGACACAAAAGCCTCAAAGTTGTATGAGACAGCTTGTCTATACATATAAATGTCAGATCCATTGAAATGGGCCCCTCCAAAAGTAGAAGTGAGCTTTGGATCCCACAGAAAGGTGGAAAGCTCTGCAATGCTACAACATTTTGGATCATTAATGTGTTATATTCGTTCCTCTGCTCCAGCACTGAACATAGCTTGAGAGGGGAAAAAAGTAAACTATTTTCCAAGTTGATTTTATATTACATATTACAATTCAGTGGGGAAAGAGTTGGGTTGCTTGGGGCCTCATATTTGATTAAGGGGAAGAGGAAGGGGAAGGGAAGGAAAGGAAACTGAGGAGGATACCCACTAGGATGTACATTACTGAATTACTTTTTGTCTATGTCTACACTACAAACAGATATGAGTGCAAAACAAATTGGTTGAGCCCCACCAGCTCTTTCCTCACAAATGAAGCACAGCCTCAAATCCACATCACCCCAACCTTGTCCACTAGTGTCCACATCAGACCCCTCTTTCCCCATGTTCTCCTGATGTCCCATCTGCATTCCCTAAGCTCCCTGCCCCCAAACCCTCTCTCCAGCCCACCTCACTCCCCAGCCCCCATCTTCCCCCCTCTTCTCTGCACCCTCCTTCATCCCCTCAACTCCCTCCACACCTCCCCAGGCCCCTCTGTCCCTAGTCCCCACTCCAGTCCCCCAACCTCCTCCATCCCTCCCCATCCTTCCATGATCCCCTCCACCCTTCCCCAGCGCCCACCGGTCTCCTTGTCCCCATGCCCCCTTTACTCCTCCCCAGCCTCCCCACCCAGTCCCCCCCACCGCTACCCAGCCCCTACCCCGTCTCCTTGTCCCTATGACCCCTCCACCTCTCTCCAAGCCTCTGACTCCATCTATCCCTCCCCAGCCTCCCCACCCAAGGCCCCCTCCAGCCGTCCATAGCCTCCTCCATCACTATCCAGCCCCCACCAAGTCTTCTTGTCCCCATGCCCCCTTCGCCCCTGCCCAGGCCTCTAGCTCCATCCATCCCTCCCTAGGCCCCCCATTCTTGCTTGATCAACTCACGAGTCCAGACCTCTCCATTCCCACCCCCGGTCTCTGCGTTCCCCCCTTACCTTAACCCCTGATACAAAGGCCCGGGGCTGGCCTGTGGTGGCAGAGGACGGCAGCCAGCAGAGTGGCCAGATCAGGCCATGCTGCCGGCTGCCATGCTCTGCTCCTGCTGCCACCGCTGCATGCCGGCCCCTCGGGACTGATCCTGCCCCTCTGCCACCGTGTGCCACCACCACGGGCAGGCAGCATGGCTGGATCAGGCCTGGGGCCCCTTCCCAGCTCCTCTGCCCCCCATAGCCCCTTTCCCGACTCCTCTGTCTCCCTCCCCCGTGCCCCTTTCTCGGCTCCTCTGCCCCGCTCCCCCATGCCCCTTTTCCGGCTCCTCTGTCCCCCTCCCTCACAGCCCCTTCCCAGTCCTTACCTGGCTGGAGGTCTGGAGCTGCAGGGGTTGCCGGCAGAGCCGATCCTAGGCCAGGCCGCTCCCGCCCTGGGCACACTCTGTCTGAGCATGCTCAGGGCGGGAGATTTGTAGCTCCCCAGCCTGGCCGCAGCAGACAGGGTGGAACAAGCGTTTCACCCGAGTCTGCAGCTTTGCTGGGGCCCCTGGGCGGAATGCACCGTTCTGCCTGGATTTTCTATTTTTAGGGGCCCCGGAATGCTGGCCCCTAAAAATTGTGGGCCCTGGAACGGCGTTCCAGTGCGTTCCCCCTTACTTTAACCACTGAGCATAGCACAGATCAAACACTCACCTAAAGTGCCTTCCCCCGCATCGCGGTCAGTGATGAAATCCTTCAGATGAACAGGCTACTCCAGGGTGATGAAAAGCTCATGGCTGTCTGGAAGAACTGACACTCCGCTCTCCCGATCCACATTTTCCTGGTCCACCAACTCCTCCTTGTCTATAGAATCATCCTCATTTGCCCTGGAGCCCTCACAGGTATCGATGTTCCAAGGAAGCATGCTGGTTGGGTCACAACCAAGAATGGCATCCAGCTCCTCATAATACCTACACATCTTCTGCGCGGACCCTGAACAACTGTTCATCTTCCTAGTCTGCTGATAAACCTGCCGAAGCTCCTTGGCTATGTCTACACTTGCAAAGTTAAGTCGACTTTGTAAAATCAACTTAACAAGGTCGACTTTACATCAACTTAAAGTCGACCTTGTTAAGTCGACTTAACAGCAGAGGTAGCTGTTATACTGATTTTAAATCGACTTAATAAGGTCGACTTGGGCGCTAATCCCTGTCTACTCTGTCTTTAAGTCGATTTAAAGAGTTGATTTAAGGCTTAAGTCAACCTAAAATCATGTGTTATTAAGTCGACTTAAGCTTTCCTTAAGTTGATTTAAGGAAATGCTTAAGTCAACTTAATAAAAGCCCAGTGTGGACGTGGCTTTGTTTAGGTCGACATAAGCCTTCTTAAGTCGACCTTAGTTGCCAGTGTAGACGCACCGATAGGCTATGTCTACACTAGAAAAAGTTAGGTCGACTTTTTAAAATCAACTTAATAAGGTCGGCTTTAAGTCGACTTAAAGTCGACCTTATTAAGTTGACTTAACAAAGTGGTTACCCTGAACGGGGACTTAGTAAGTCGACCTAACTGCCCTTACTAATAAAGCCGACTTAAGGGTTAATCTATGTCCACACTGTGCTTAAGTCAACCTAAGGAGTCGACTTAAGGGTTAGGTTGACCTAACCGGCGGTTCTTACTAAGTCGACCTAAGCTTTCATTAAGTCAACTTAATGGAATTTCTTAAGTCAACTTAATGAAAGTCCAGTGTGGACAGGGACTAATTTACGTTGATTTAACCTAAATCTTATTATACCTAAATTGCCAGTGTAGACATACCCATAGACTCTTGGTCAGAAGGGACCAGAATGATCATCTAGTCTGATCTTCTGCACAATGCAGGCCACAAAATCTCACCCACCCACTCCTGCAATAAGCCTTTAACCAATGACTAAGTTATTAAAGTCCTCAAATCATGATTTAAAGACTTTAAGATACAGAGAATCCACCAGCAAGTGAGCCATTCCCAATGCTACAGAGGAAGGCGAAAAACCCCCAGATCCCTAGCCAATCTGCCTTGGGGAAAATTCCTTCCCAAACCCAAATATGGTGATCAGTTAAACCCTGAGCATGTGGGCAAGTCTCACCAGCCAGTCACCCAAGAAAGAATTCTCTGTAATAACTCAGAACCCACCCCATCTAGCCTCCCTTCTTAGGCCACTGGCATATCCACCACCAGTAGTCCAAGATCAGTTAATTACCAAACTAGACCGTCGCATCATACCATCCTCTCCATAAATTTATCAAGCTCAATTTTGAAGACAGTTATATTTTTTGCCCCCACAGATAGTATCAACAATATTTAAAATGGACAGTCTGTCACTTGTCTTCATTTCTTCTCTTGTAGGAGATGCTTTATCTCCCTTCACAGAATGGTTTTGTCTTTGTACAAAGTAGACTTAACTTCCTGGAACAGACAGGTGACCAGATGATCAGCTGCTGTAAATCATTCAGCTCTTGGAGTCAATGGGCCAGGTCCCCACCTGGTGTCAATGGACCAGAGTTCCACTGGAGTCAGTGGGACAGATCTTGGCTAGATGAATTGATGTTGCTGCAATAATCAGTGGTGCCAGATGCCCAGCTAGTGTAAATCAAAATAGCCAGACTGCACCTGCCAAGGCTCTGACCCAATGGTGGGTGTGAAGTGGGACATCAGTGCAGCTGCACAGCTGTAACAAGGGTTTTAATGAACTTCCCAGAGTGTTTTCCTGTTGCTAGGGCAAAACGTTATCAAGTAACTTCTGGCTCCCACTTTGGCTCATTAAACATCTTGCAGTTCCTCACAGCAACGTGCAATTCCTCACAGCAACAGATTTTTAATTGTTGCCTTCACTACCTGCTAGTACGGTGAGTAATCCCCAAGGTTAATTAGGGAGAGTCTTTAATTAATGCTCTATGGTGCTTGTTATACACAGGATAAGAGGCTGGCAAACAAAGACTGTATGTCTGGAAAGAGAAGGGGAATCTATGGAAAGGAAACCCGGTCGTCTGCAGAGTGGAGCTCTGCCAAGATAGACGTAAGCAAGGCCAAAAGTCCCTCTAGGACAATTATGATGTAACAAGCAGAAACAGAAATATAATGTCAGAACCCCACCTGGTGTAAATCAGCCCCAGGCCAATGGAGTTCAGTTGGATTCAGATGACTTACTCCTCCTGATGAAATGGCCCCATGGTCTGTTGAGGATTTCTCAGAATCAATCACTTGCAAATCAATCACTTGCTAAAGACAAGTACAGAGTGCCATATTAGGTATATACAGCCTGTGACAGCCAGGTGGTCTGGAAATTGAATACGGGACCTTCCCCCCCTTGGGAGAACCAGCTTCAATCTGGTCCTGGAGCAGGGGAGTGCCTGGCTGAGGGGCTGGGAAATGGGACAAACAGCTTCTCTGCTCTAGGGGTTGTTGGCTATTTTCTGCTTCTAGCTCAGGGCACTAACTGGTTTGAGGGGTTAGGAATAGGGTACGGGGCCTTTCCCACTAGGGATTGCTTGCTCCAATCTGGCCCCAAGCTGGTGGGAGTGGATGACTCAGGGAATCTGGGAATATCATATATGGGGCCTTTCCATTCATAGGGACCAGCACCAGTTCACCAGTGACAGAGAGCCATGAGCTCAAAAGGGCCCTTCAACTGGCCTCTAAAAGTAACTAGCAGTGGCCCACCCTCTCCCAGGATCACATGATAGTGGAAACATGGCAACACCAGGTACCATCTCCCAGCCCTATTGTGTGGCTTGTAGGAGGTGCTGGGTATCCAGTGAAGCACTGACTCTGGGTTGCCATCTGGCTCCTGGGGATGACCCTGTTGGGGGCTGTTCTAAGTCAGAGCTGTGACCAGTTCCCCAGCATGCCTGTCTGCAGCAGAGAGCAAGGTGAACCAGCTCACAAGAGGCACTTAGCCCTCCCAGCCAAAGCTAATCTAAATACCCAGGCTGGTAGCAGGGAGCACTCTGCTGTGGAAAGCAAGGTGAATGGTTCCATAGGGGGTGCTCTGCCCTCCCAGTCAGTGCTGATCCCTATGCCCCAGTGTGATGCTAGAGGGCGTGGCTGAGACTTGAAACCAACATTTTACTACTAGTGGCCTGGTCTCTTTTTATTAGAGCTAGCCCTGCTGTCCAGACCAAACCCAGACTTAATTTGTGAGATTTTGCCTTCTTTAGTTCCCTATTTTTTATTGTTCGATTTGTTTCAACTAACTCTCCTCTACCCCAGTGCACTGTTATAGTGCACTGTCATACAGACCAGGGTCCCACCCCAGAGGTGGCTGCTCTTCAGCAGTCATGAGGCATCTGGCAAATGGACTGGAAGGCTAATTTAGCTAACATTTCGCAAGCAGTCTGAAGCCTTTGGATGCCAAGGCCTCAAGTTGGGCCCTCAGTACAGTTATCAATCCCTAGAAAGGGTCAGGCAACAACTACAAATACTATTTAAAGCATTGCACAGTCTTTCTTTTTAAAAATTGCCCCAGTCTTTGTCAACACGCAGCATCCACTAAATCTCAGACAGGATCCCACAGCGGGGATACACAGCACTCGTTATTATAATGAGGCTTTGATAACCTTTTCATCTCAGTGACAAAATATGATACTTCGGTCTAGATGAGACATTGTTTGCAGGTTTGTTGTGGCTGTGTTGGTCCCAGGATTTGACAGAGAAAAGGTGGGTAGGATAACACCTTTCATAGGCACAACTTCTGCTGGTTCAGTGGAGAAGCTTTTGAGCTAAGCAGAGCTCTTCTTCAGGTCTGGAGAAGGTAACCGGAATGTCAGAGTTGAATACAAAGAAGTTTGGCCCAGATCATCAAAGGAGTTTAGACACCTAATTCCCACTGACTTCAGTGATGATCTGGACTTTCATTATTGCTGTTGATTTTAGACGGAAATTGCTCAGATAATATGGTGATAGGTAGTAGAATAATACCAAAGGAAGATAAGAAAGGTACCTGCAGCAATATTTAAAATGGTCTGTCTGTCACTTCTCTTCAGGTTCTTATTTTGTATGATACTTTATCATAAGGCACCTTAAAGACTAACAAATTTAATCAGGCATAAGCTTTTGTGGGCTGCAACCCACTGCCAAAGCTTATGCCTGAAGAAATTTGTTAATCTTTAAGGTGCCTGTGATGGGGTAAGCTTACCCCACACTGAAAAGCCCAAACAGACCCTGTGAGTGGCGGAAGCCCTGCCGGGCATGCTCAAACTGTTGCCCTAGCATAAAAGGGGGAAGCTCAGTTCGGTTGGGTTGACAGGGGAGGAAGAAGGACCTCTGCCGGAAGTTCCCTCCTAGGAGTGGGGTCAGTCCCCAGCGGCAGGAGAGGGAAGCCCTCTGAGTACTCAGCGGGAAGCAGCCATCTTGTGACAGCTGCCCTGAGGACAGCCATCTGATGCAGACTGTGGCATGTGGATCCCAGAGTTCCCTGGAGGAGTGGGTACCAGGCATAGACCAGGATTTATCAGGGTAGGAAGTAGCGCAGGGGGCCCAGGTTATAGGGTCTGGGTAGAGTGGCCTGAGGCCGGCGTGTTTTGGTCGGGATCCCTGCCGGCAGGGTGCCAGAACCTTAGCACCCCTAGGGCCCTGGGCTGGGGCTCAGTGGAGCGGAAGGGCCTGAGCCCTCCTACCCGGACACCATTCCCACATCATTCTCCTATACTACGCCAAACTGCCCTGACTTGAGGGCCTGTGTTATAGACTCTGTGGCCATTAGGCCGGACTGCCCTGACCTAAGGGCTTGTGCCACTGACTTTGTGGCCACTGGGTTGTGCTGCTCTGACGTGAAGAGTGGTGTAGACCAAAGTAGTAAAGTCGCGGAAGTGCCCCTCCCCCCCTGTAATTACGCCTCTCAGACACTCCCCACCTGCGAGGCCTGTGGGAGACGCAATCCGCGCCAGTGCCACAGGACTTTCGTTGTTTTTGTTGTACACAGACTAACATGGCTACCCCTCTGGAATTTCTCATAAGAGATTCACAGGCCACAGGAGACCACTTAAACTGAAGTGGTCATTGAACATCTCTGCAGTCTTAGGACAAAGGAGGGTAAGGAGGCAACAGAGTATGTTATAGAATTGCTGCAGTAAGGCATAAACCAGTGGCTCTCTTTGTTGGGATTCCCTCCAAGACCTTTTCCACTTGGCTGATCCAGAACACCTTGTCCAATTCTGGGAGAACACGTCATCCAGTTCTCTGGAATCCAAAAAACCAAGCTCTACTCCAGATCCCATCACTAAGGTCCCTATATTTGGCCTGCAGCAAACCTATGCTGAGTTGATTAAACTCTACTGTACAAGGTGAGTACAGGGTGTAGCACAGATCCAAAGTTACATAACCAGCCTCTTCCTTTGTGAACATTATATATACACATATTCCATTGTTTTTATTACACATTGCATCACACAGTTTGGTTACTTTGCAACATATTCTGTCCAAGCATTGTCCACGCTCAATCTACTCTTTACTGCATCTTTACGTTCCTAACTTGTCTTGTCCAGTCTTACCTCTTTACATATAGTAAATGATTCCTTGGGTGTTCTTATCTTAATTGGCTCAGGCAGTCCAGCTTTTTAGTCTGTTGACCCATTTCCTTATCTTATTTAACACAAACATTCTATTTTCAACCTACCACCCTAATTTCATCTTCCAAGAAATGAAGCCTGCCTCCCTTAGTTAATTATTCATCTCTGGCCAGGGCTCAGCTATGTGTCTCTGCTTCTGCCTTTCTGTTCTATATTGGAATTCTTTACAGGGGCATCATTTTCCTTTGTTTCTGTACTCTCTTTTTCAAGTTTATTGAGCAACACACAATCCAGACCTCAGAAGCTGTAATTATTTGAACCACCACAAGTGTTAGCTTTTGTAACAGTGTGCAGCTGTCCCTGTGCCTTTCTCACAAAAGACTCACTTTTCTCCATGGTGCAGACACCTGTGTTCTTTATTTACAGTGTGTAAACTAGTAAGCTTAGCAGACATCTCACCTGTTTATTATTATATGATTATTTATTTTACTGTGACAAGTTCCAGAGGGGTAGCCGTGCTGGTCTGTGTACAGCAAAAACAATGACAGTCCTGTGGCACCTTGAAGACTAACAAATAGAACACTTCAGTCTCTCTGGACACTCAGTAGCAGACTTGAAAGTTGCCATACTCCAACAAAATCTTCAAAAACATACTTCAGCATGAAACTGTAGAGCTGGAACTGATTTGCAAACTTCACACAATCAGACTGGGTCTCAATAGGGACTTGGAATTGTTGGAGGTGGGACTTCCGTTGACGGGTTGGGGCTAGCAACAGTTTGGGGTTCGTTGCCTGGAGTGCGCAGCACCAATAATGACACCAGGGCAGAGAAGCACTCTAAGGTTTAATTGAAATCTCAAGCAGGCACACGGAGACAGGCACGTCTCAAATCATGCGCACCCCACCCCCGTTGCAGTGACCCTTATATAGACAGGTTGTTTACTTCAATACTTTTCTCCTTGTAAACGGTGGAAATACTCTCCCCCTTCTGTTAGAGAACAAACTTTGACCGATTTCCACTGGTACTTTCAAGGCTTGTTATCTGCTTTGCTTCCTGAAACCAGGGAACATCCTTATATGGTGTCCCAGCTGCGTCTGAGTCTGGAGCAAAGGGGCTTCATCGGCACTGTGGCCTTCCACCCCCTCTAGTTACCCAGTGCGCGACCCCAGATGCAGCCAGGGGCATCAACAGAATGGTTAACACATTACAAAAAGTCCCTATTCACACATTTTCACCTTCTAATCAAGTGGTGTGAATGGGCCTCATCTACTCTAACAGAGTTGACTCGCTTAGCACTTGCCCTCCTTCATCCTGGCATGTGTGTATATACCTTTCTACTGTGGTTTCCACTTCATGCCTCTGATAAAGTAGATTAGAGCCCACAAAAGTTTGTCTGAAGAAATTTGTTAGTCTTCAAGGTGCCATACAACTCTGGTTATTTTATTGCATTTTCTCTCTGTAATGCTTCTGTCCTAAAATAAATGGACTGTAATATGAAGTCTGGCTGGTCACTGGTCATTCTTGTTCATAGTCACAGTAAATTGTTGGATGCTTTCAAGTTTAAATTCCTGGTCTAGCAGGAGAGACCTACAGATCTCCACCCTAAGAGGTGGAACCTAGGGTGTGTGATCTAAGACTAAGGGGTTGCTGTGAGGAGGCCACGAAGGGGCCAGAGGTGGAATTAACCTTGATACTGCAACATTCACACTGGTCTGTTCTGGCCCTAAAATCTATGAAAACACAATCATGTTGTTATTTTGTCCTTCCTTCCCACCAATCCTCACCCATTTGTCTGACTCTCCCACTAGATTCCACTGACTGCATTGTAAGCTCTTCTGGGGAGGAACTGATGCTCAGGGTGTGCCTGTGCAGCACCTGGCGTAATGGGTTTCCAGTCTCTGTTACTGTGTAGCACTGGGCACAGTGGGGGTCTGTTTCTGTGTGATCAGGAAGTGCCTGTCACAAAGGGGCCCATCATAGTCATTGAGCATCTGTGCAGTCCTTGGCACAACTGAATATCCAGCCCACACAAGGCAAAGCAGGTTACATTAGGCTAATTAACTTGCACCTGAGGCGTGAGGGATGCAGAGGGACTTGACAGGTTGATGGATGATGGAGGCCATCTGAGAAGAGACAGGCAGAGCTGGTATAAAGACAGGAAGTTTGTGTTTGGGGCAACACAGTTGAGCAGTTACTCCCTGGGAGGAGGGAGTTTGGGCTGGTAAGCCCAGAGAGGAATGAGCCAGAAGAGGTAGGCAGAGATCCAGGGAACCAGTGATGGGGCTGGCAGCAAGCAGACTATGGTTGTTAGACAGAGGGTCCCTGGGCTGGACCCTGAAGTAGTGGATGGGCTGGGGTCTCATACCACACACTAGGGCAGCAGCAAAGACTCAGCAGTGGAGCAGAAGGCTGCCTAGGACAGTTGTCTGCTGGGACTTGGCTACTCTGGAAAGGGAGGATTTTTACAACCTGGCCAGAGGGACAAGCCACGAAGACCGAGCACTCTGAGATGCAGAGACACGGCAGGATGCATGAATGAGCAGCAGATGGAGGTGCTGAGCCTGGAAAAGGCTGACCCCAGAGCAGCCAGGAGGAGGCACCTTGGCAGTGAGTAGACCCTGTGACTGTTTAGATCTCTATAACTGTATATCTGGGCAGCCCGGATACTATAGTGTCCTGAACTCTTTAGTTCTCTGTGCCTGACACAGTGGACTCTCCACAATCTGTTACTGTTTCCCTGTATAGTGCTGCTGTTGGTGACCTGACCTATAGTGGGTGCCCCTGGCTGCATCTGGGTATCTGTCACTGGGTAACTCGAAGGGGTGGAAGGCCATGAGTGCCGATGAAGCCCCTTTGCTCCAGACTCAGACACAGCCAGTGACCATATAGGGAGATCGTTCAATTCCAGGAAGTAAAGCAGATAACAAGCCTTGAAAGTACCAGTGGAAATCAGTCAAAGTTTGCTCTCTAGAAGAAGGGGGAGAGTATTTCCACCGTTAACAAGGGGAAAAGTATTGAAGTAAACAACCTGTCTATATACGGGTCACTGCAACGGGGTGGGGTGCGCATGATTTGAGACGTGCCTCTCTCCATGTGCCTGCTTGACATCTCAAATATACCTGGTGTGCTTCTCCGCCCCGGTGTCGTTATTGGTGCTACGCATTCCGGGCAACAAACCCACTGTTGCTGGCCCCGGCCCGTCTACGGGTGTCCCTACCTGCAACACTGCCACTATGGTGTCCTGATCTCTGTAGCTCTGTACACCCCTGTGATAGGCTGCTTCCCAGATCTGGTCTGGTGTGGTGCTGTGATCCCCCAAATTCCACTTCTGATCCCCAACTTTTCCCGGGTAGCTAGGTGACCACTCACTCCTGAGTTAGTTCACTCTAGCCTCCTGCGTATATCCAGTCACAGGTAGTGAGCATGCTCTCTCGAGTCACGTAGGGGATGGTCCCCCAGCAAGTATCCCCAGCCCCAGTTACCACACTGGGAGCCACTGTTCTACAGGGATTGGGACCCACTCCCAATCACCATGGTGTCAAATTCATCCATTTAACACTGAATTGGATCGTGTCAGCCTCCCTCCCTCACACCCTCTTAAGTCCACACAGCTTTAGATAAAACAAATACTAGTTTATTGGTCAGGATATGATTTCAAGTGAGTATATAGCAAATCAATGCAGAATCATACTATAAATGAGTCAGATGTGACCACTATCAAATAAAAGGTATAAATCACAAACTAATCTAATATGTCTACCTAAACTGACCTCATAGTCCAAGATTATGCGGAGGTTTTCAGCCGCTAGGTATCTTTACATCAATTTTCTGCCTATTACAAGGCAGAGCTCCGATCTTGCTTGAAGCTGGAGAGTGTTGCAAGATGGAGTCTCTCTGGCAAAAAGTCTTAAGGAACCCAAAGTGTCTCTCTTTTTTTCCAAAGCCCCTCAACCCATCCCTTTCTGTGCTGCTGTGTGATTCTCTTCACCCCCGGGGTCAGCACCGACTCTTAGGAGACAACAGGCCCTGCTTACTTTCTCAGACTATGTCTGCACAGGAATAAAAGACCTGGAGCACTGCCACAGCTGGGCTGGGTAAACTACAAGTGGTTGATCCCTGTGTAGACATACCAATAGAGAGCAGGGCCATCTACTGAGCCCCCCACCCTCCTCCTTCAAGCACAGTGCCCCCTAGAACCTTTCTGGGACATCCTAGTGGGTCACCCACTCCACTCTCTGCAAAGCCACATCTCCTAGCACAGCACTAAGCTCAGGAATGACTCGGAGGCTGTTTGAGGGGAGACACCAGGGCTGGGACATCAGCAAGAGCAGTTTTCTGTAAGAATCATTGTATTAAATTCAGCAAGGCGCTTTTGTGTACTGGTCGCTGTCAGCAGAGGTGCCCTCTGCAGGAGTAATCCATTCTAACAAGGCCCACAGCCTCTCCTCACCAATGAAATATATGGATGTCCATCACTGCGCCCAAAGCACACTTCTAATAATGCCCCCTGGGGCCATCATCATTCATTATGTATTTAAAACCACAGCAAATGTCAACAGCTTAATATCCATGCAGCTTTGAGTGACCCTGAGGAAGAGAAATACATGACAGGGATGGGGGGATGATGTATGAAGAAGAGCAGAAACAAGGTGCATAGTTATAAGAACTTGCAGGAAGAAAAGACAGGTCAGAGCTGAAGGAAAAATTAAACAGAGCCAAGAAATGAGTCCTAGAAACAGAAACCACCTAATTGGATCAGCAGCTGGGCCTCTCCAGGCTGGTCTTCCATGGTGGCTGGTACAAATTACTTACAAGACAGCTCTGAGATAGATTTCTGTGGGGATGGTTACCCCGAATCCCTGCCAGTGTGAGGCTGGCTTCACATTTGACTCAAACCCCACTACTGTGTGAAGTGCTTGGTTGGAGGGTATTTGAAGCACTGAAGGGTGGGCCAAGAGTGCAGCAGTGAGCAAGTGACAGCGACTTAGAGTGCTGGCTGCAACGTCCTAGCAAACTCACATCCAGGTACTGTACCCAGTGGCAAACACTGGATAGATTTTAAAGTGAGTGGAGGCCAGGATAATCATCTAGTCTGACCTTCTGAGTACCACCGGCCATAAAATTTCACCCAGTTAGCCTGAATCAAGCTCAGTGGCACCTGCCTGTCTTACACAAAGAAATCACTCTTACCTTGAAACCTCAAGAGACAGAGACTCATCCACTTCCCTTCAGAGTCTGTCTCAGCGGGTCCTGACCCTCCTTTTTAAAAATGTGTGCTTCTGTTTCTCCTTTGCCGTTGTCTGTGTTTTATTCTGAGGTTCTCTCCCCAGCTCTGAGAAAAGTGGGCTCTAGGAGGTTAAAAAAGGGCAGGCTGGGTTCTATCTCCAGCTATGGAAAGGGAGTGGGGTCCAGTGGATGATGACAGTCAGTGATTCTGAGCCCTGTACATGCGGATTATTCCAAATGCCTATGCAGAAATTACCCATCATTTCTCCCTGTGTTAATTATTAAAACCCCAGGTTCACCTGCAGGGATGCAGAGTAGTTCAATGGAGTGTGGGAACCAGTCCCAGCCACCCATTTCATCTTGGTGGGGCTCCCATACCCCCAAGAGCTGTGACTGCCCTTCCTCCTCTTCTTCATTCTCAGCTACCTGTTGACGCAAGCAGGAGCCTGCTCACTTTGCTGGCGGTGGCCCGGGAGCCCTGGCTGCACAAGCCCATGTACTGGTTCCTCTGCCACTTGTTCTTCCTGGACACAATGGCCTCCTCTGTGGTGGTGCCCAAGGTAGTGGCCAGCTTCCTACAAGGCGGCGGTGTCATCTCCTTTGATGGCTATGTGGCCCAGCTCTTCTTCTTCCATTTTCTAGGCTGCACCAAGTGCTTCCTCTAAACCATCATGGCCTATGACTGTTTCCTGGCCATCTGCAAGTCACTGCACTACAGCGTCCTCATGAACCACAGAGCCTGCCTGTGCCCCCCTGGCTGTGGGGATGTTGCTAGTGGGCTCTCTGCACTCGCTGACTAAGACCTTGCTCATCTTCCGCCTGGCCTTTGCCCAGAACAACCAGGTAGGCTACATCTTCTGCGACATCCCAGCTGTGCTGAAGCTGGTGTGTGGTGACATTGAGCTCAATGAGATAGTGACATCCATTGACATGGGCTGGTGGCCATGACCTGCTTCTTGCTGATCCTGACTTCCTACATCTACATCCTCTCAGCCATCCTGAGGATCTGCTCTGCTGAGGGCAGATGCCGGGCCTTCTCCACCTGTATGACTCTCGTCACCATGGTAGTGACTTACTATGTGCCCCTTGTCTTCACCTGCAGCCAGGTCCCCAGCACCCTGTGTATGAGGTGATGGCTGTATTCTACACCACAGTGACCTCGCTGCTCAATCCCCTCATATATGTGCTGAGGAACAAAGAGATGAAAGACGCCATGTTGAGACTGGGGGGCAGAAAACTACCAACGTCTGAGCCATGGTTTTTTGTTTTTTCCTGCCTTCAGCAGGAGCTGCTTGAGAACTGGACAGGGAGAGAGCAACTTGGGGATGGGTCTAGGACTCCTGGTTCTGGCTCTGGGAGTGGAGTGGGGACTAATGACTGAACTCCAGGATCCTGGGTTCTATTCTGCCTTCTGGAGACATTTGTTCCTGTGTTCTTCGGGCTAGCAAAATGGAATTTAGCATGTGACTCCTGGGTTGTATTTCTGTTCTTGGAGGGGAATGGTGTTTCATGGTAAGAATAGGGCAGGGTGGATGTCAGGACTCCTGGGTTCTTTTTTCCAGCTCTGCTACAGAAAGCCTGTATGACTTTGGGCCCGCCACTTGACATTCATTTCTCCATGTGGGTATTTCTTAGCCACACAAAGCCCAGAGCAGTGAGGCTAAATCCATTCAGGAGGTCAGGCTGCAGTCACAGGAGCTATATTACACAGACATGTCACGTCTTGTCTCCCATTGACCTGGCCTGTCTTTGGGGCTTTCTCAGTCTCTTTGTGCTGTGCAGCACACAGTACAATGCGGCCATGATCCTTCGCAAGAACCCACAGGCACCTTCAGTGTTACAAAAGACCATATGAAATGATTCAGCAGGGAGGCTGGATCTATGGTGAGGGTGCCGGAGGAAGGCTCCAGACAGCCTGCCTCAGTTCCCAGCTCTGCCATAGATGCACTGTGTCACTTGATCTGTGCCTCAGTTTCCCATCTGTAAAATGGTGTAATGGTGCATCCTTTGTCATTTTAGAACATCAGCTCCCTAGGAAAAGGACTGACTTGCCACAGTGCTTGCCACAATGGAGCCAGATCTCTAAGCATTGTTGGAAATACATCAGTGTTAAATCAGACAGATCCCAGCTGCCATGAATCTGCAGTAGCTGCACGGGAGTCCATAGACCAGATTCCCCAGTGGGAGCGAACACCAGCTGTAGCTCCAGTGCTATTGATGGTTCAGATCTCTGAGCAATGTAAATTGAAGTCAGTGGGGCCATGTCAGTTTATACCCATGAGAGTCTTGTCACATCTGGTCATAGCTATATGCTGTGAGATTTCTATAACTTTCTTGCACATTCTTTGGGGTCAAGTTGATTTTGTGTTGATATAATCAAGTTTTCTGGTGCCTTTGCACTCCATTTGCCAGCTAGTGGTGATGTTTACTCTCATTTAGATCCATTGGAAACCTCAGTTTTCCACAAAGAAAAGCTTTAAAGGAAAATGTACTACCCATCCTTGAGGAGGAGGATGATGGGTTTTTATATAACTCACCATGTTCTCATTATCCATATAAATTTCTGATCCTTTTTTGGAATCTACTAATCTGTTGGCCTCGATAACATCTTGTGGTGATGAGTTTCTCAGGCAAAGTGTGCAAGTATAATAAATATTTTAGGACTTAAATGTATATACACTCTGCCAATCCTAGTGAACATAACATCACACTTCACCTCAGGTTGGAAATTTCAAAGGGGCCTAAAGGGAGCTTGGTGTTTAATTGCCATAGACATCTAACTTCCTTGGGTCCTTTAGAAATCCTAGCCTCGAAGTCCAACTATTTTTCTTTTCATGGTTTTTCCTTTTTCTTCAATTTCACTTTTTATTTTCCAGTCTCATAAATCTCCACACACTGGTTTCCAGATTTATTTTTAATTTTTGCACCAAGAAAAAGCACAGACAACTTAGAGACCAGTGCCAATAAAAGACCTGAGGGTGGGAAACAAGAAAAATCCTCATTTTAGTCCCAGGTTTAGGTTTTATTCACACTGCATGATACTCAAAATTCAAGTTCAAAGTATGCAGAAGACACAATACATACATAGAACAAACCCAAAATAGATTGTGTGTGAGGAGTGTAGAGCTCTCACATCCATTAAATCTTCTATTAGCATTTTTCTTACCTTTTACTTTATTTATCTTTCAATGTCTGCATAGGAGGTAAAATTTCCAAAACCACCTAAGTTACTTAGGTGAGTAAGACCCATTTTCAAAAGCCATTAAGTTGCCCTGATCTCAGCAGAGGCTAAGTGCCTACATACTATTGAAAATCCCGGTAGGTGCCTAAATTTCTTTTAAAATCTGGCCTAAGGTCTAAATTTAGAGAGGGGTTTATATGCCTACTAGGATTTGCTAAGGCTTCTAAATAGGTCAGGTGCTCAACTCTAATTGAAAGTACATGGCAGGCTAGTGCCTGATGCACTCAAGGTGCTCTGGAAAACCCTTTAGGTGATTAAATGCCTTCAAAATCTAGTCCTCAGAAGGCTCATTCCCATGGCCTTTCAGTGAGAATTAGACTCCTAAATGCCTCCCTCACTTCTGATGGGGTTCAGGTTGACCGTGCTTTCATGTGGATCAGCACAGGGCCCTGAGATCTCCCTGTCACAGTATAGGAAGCACCAAATAGGTTTAGAAGCGCTCCCTTGATAACCTCCTGCGGTCCCTTCCACCCCTAACTCTCTATATTTATATGAAAATGGAATTTAGGTTCCTAAATCACTTAGGTGGTTTTAAAAATTTTACTGCAAATCCACTGCTCTTCAGGGTATGCTAAAAAGCCCCAGCTGTTTCCCCAAGAATGTTAGGCAGCTCTCTAGCACAGGTTCCTGCTGACCTGGGGTTCATGCAAGCACATTTTTTTTCTTCCCTTTTTTGAGTTTGCGGAAGATGCTGCCCTTTCTTCTGTAGATTTGTGTCATAAGGTTGAAATTTTAAAAAATTAGCTATGAGAATTAAATCTCCAATTCCTACTCATTTTAATGCAGACTCAGTGTACCTTTGAAAATATCAACCTTAAAGTACTTCTGAGACAGCTAGACGCCTTTAGTAGCATTTTTGTGATGTGAAGAGCTCCAAGTAGATAGGTGGGGCTGTATTGGGAAGGAGAGAGACACGGAGGTTCACATAAGCCACTGAACAGTCATGCAAATGAATCAGAAGAGCTATTTCAATGCAGACTCATATGCTACTTCTGCTGATGTATCACATCACCGTGCTGTCTTTTGACCTGTCAATTTTCTCAGGGCATCTTTCACTTCCTTATTCTTCAGTGTGTAGATAACAGGATTTAGCATGGGTGTGGCTAAGTAACTGAAGAGCTGCACTGAGCTCTGCAGCACTTTGCTTAGCTGTGGCTGAGTGTAGACCACAGCACAGGGCCCAAAGAACAGCATCACCACTGTCAGGTGTGAGATGCAAGTGGAGGCTGCTTTTTGCTGCCCTTCAGCTGAGTTTATCTTCATGATGGAGTAGACGATGCGGATGTAGGAGAGGAGGATGAGAAGGAAGCAGGTCATAGGAACCACCCCAGTGTTTGTGAAGGTCACGGTCTCAATGATGTACGTCTCCGCACAGGCTAGCTTGACAACAGGGAATATGTCACATAAGAAATAGTCGACCACATTGGACCCACAGTAGGGCAGTGTGAAGGTCAGGCTGGTGAGAATAGTGGCGTGGAAAGAGCTGGTGATCCAGGTGCCAGCAGCCAATATTGCACACACCCTCCAGTTCATGATGATCAGGTAGCGCAGAGGGTGGCAGATGGCCACGTACCGGTCATAGGCCATGACAGTGTAGAGCAGGTATTCAGTGCTGCCTAGGAAGTGGTAGAAGAAGACCTGGGACATGCACCCACCCAGCGAGATGACCCTGCTCTGAACCCAGAGGTTTGCCAGCATCTTGGGGGTGCTGATTGAGGAATATCCAATGTCCAGTATGGAGAGATTGCAAAGGAAGAAGTACATGGGGGTGTGCAGGTGGGAATCAGTGAGGATGGCTAATAAGATGAGCAGGTTGCCAAGCAGGGTGCAGATGTAGAAAGCTAGAAAGATGGTGAAGAGGATGGTCTGAAGGCCATCAGTATTGGGGATTCCTAAGAGGATGAAATGAGTGACCACAGTGTGGTTGACCAGCCCTAGAGGGGACTCATTCCTGGGTTAGGGGAGAGAAATAATAGCAATGAGTTTCAGAAACAAACAAACAAAAAATCCTACCTTTGCTATGGTCCCCTTTCCTTCCACTTCCCCCTCTTTAATTTATGTCACCCCATTTATACTTTTCATTAATAGTATAATATATTTACATTATTATCATACCAGTTGGCGTCAGGGCTCATTGTGCTGGTGCTGAACATAAAAAGAGAGAATGTCTGCCTTGAAGATCTTACAATCTGAAGATGAACAAACAAAGGGGATTTTCTAGTCTAGTTTATTCTAGAACATGACAGGAGAGAAGAAAAGAAACTAATTTCTTCAGCTCCATTCTATACGGGCTTTTATCCCATCTTTATCAGCACAGTATCTAAGAGCATCCCAGCTGCATATTTCATGAAGAATTGCCCCAGCTTTGTTCATGGTATGAATTGTCTGGGGGGGGAAGGAAGTTATGTAAGTTAGAGAGAGTGAAAGGGAAAGAAGGAGAGAAATAGCCAGAGCTTTACATCTTCTCAGCCACAATCAGTAGGCTGGGTTCTGTAAATATCACAAAAGAGGGGATTTCTTAGGTCAGATCTGATGGGAAATCATGAAGTCTTTGTTTGCATTTTGTCAAGTGTTTCCCCATGCATGAGAGGCCCTGTTGAAAGAGAGACATTGGTGGGTTGGGGTTATTGCATCCAGGTGACACTGCAGAGCTCACAACAGTGATCCCATAGGCTGCGTCTACACTGGTAAATTAAGTCGACTTAAGCTTGGCTTAAGTCGACTTAATGTGCCCTGCGTCTACACTGCACTTTGCTTAAGTCGACTTAAGCAGCTTGCTTAAGTCGACTTAAGGAAAATAAAGTTGACTTAATGAAAATTAAGTCGACTTTATTAAACCACCTTTCTATTCGACCTAAGGCTTAATTCAACTTTCTAAAGTTGAATTAAGCCAGTGTAGCCCTGGGGTAGCCCTAAGTCGACTTAGGGCTATCCCAGGACTACACCAATGCCCTCCCTGGTGGGGGGGGGCACAGGGGGAGCCTGGCATGCCCCCCAAAGGGCAGGGCATGTGGGCACAGTGTGACACTGTCTGGATTTAGGGAAGCATTTATGATATTATTTTCTATGGGTATCTCATGAACGCTATAATCCATAGGAACTATGTCATGTTTGGTATC
>ML685962.1:460980-493482 GCA_007922175.1 Pelusios castaneus
ACAATTACACTGCAAAACTGAACAGAAAGATTATACAGGTCACGCCCAAGGGCTGCACAGATGTGCATCCCGTCACAGCTGGGTTTCGCACTCCCTCCCTGCCCCGCTGCCTTCAGCTTCCTGCAAAAGGCAGCAGGGCAGGAGTGAGGTGAAGGGCAGCAGTGGGGGGGCAGCGGTGTGGGCTCCATGCTGCCCCACTGGGACCAGGGCAGCACAGGGCCCACGTAACTCCACTCCCTCCCCCAATACCCCAAGGATGGCCCTGGTGTAGGAGGCCAGACTAGCCGACCATATCGGTCCCTTTTTACCATAGAATATATTAATTTGAGGGTGAAATTTTTCAAAGCAGCCAGGCTCCCAAAACTCATTCCAATTCAGTGGCATGGCACTCCTAACTCTTACTGCTTTGTTGAAAATTTCAGTCTGACTCAATTGTCTAAGGCCCCAGAAGGAATCTGGGGAAGAGTTGGGAATCTGACCCAGATTTCATAGATCCCAGGCCATGTGTTACCCACACACCATCCCCCCATTGTTATTGGGATGAACATCACTCTGTGTCTTTCTGTGTCTCAGACACATTCTCCCATCCAGCCCTTTGCACAATAAAAAGGATCTTAAAGGGATTAAGGTTGTTTTTATTGAACCAAAGCTGCACCTTCACTATGCAGGTGAGCCTCATTTTGCACCGGTATTGATTCTTGTCTATACTAAATGGCAGTGGTTAGCTACACTACTGGGATAGTGCTTAACCTGGGCCAATCCAGAGACTCCACATACTGAGGGGTGTATGACAGAGCCAGAGAAAAAGGGCTATATTAGGGATTGCCAGCAACGAGCTCATCCATCTGTTTGCTGGAGTCACAGCAGAGCAGTTTTAACAAGGCCCCTTGCAATTCCTGTAATTGCTGTTACTTCTGCTATTCCTCTGGTGGGCACCTCATCTGGGAGCCAGAACAAAATGGCAGAAGGCAGGAATTATAATTAATCTCTGTAGATAGAGTATCTCCACCTGAGTCATAGCATGCCACGAAGGGCACTGGCCTCTGGGGTTAATTAAAATGTAGCTATTCTAGTGAATACCCAGGGCAACCCTTGGCACTGGGTGGGTACCAGCATTACCCTTGGTCTCCCCAGCTGAGTTCCATCTGCCACTGCCACAAACCCCATAGCTGGAGCTGTATTTTACTCTTGTTATTTGTACTTTCGCTGTTGTTCTCAGAGGCAACGAGCAGCTGCTGCTGTTGGGGGGGGGGGCACTCTGTAAAGGTTCGATCTTTCTGTCCCCCCAAACAGTTAGTCACACATAATGTCGGGGCCCACCCTGCAGCTCCCTGATGTTTTGCTGCCCTGGTTCCCCATGGCCGCAGGTCACCAACCCCAGGATCTGCTGCACAGGAGATAGATATAGATATAGATATAGATATATACACAGGGTATAAATATGCATGGTCACATGACCCCCTATGTCCCTCTACACACGTGTTGTCTCCGATTATTGCGATTACTGTCATTGGTATTATGTTACAGATTAGAATTGAGAGGTGGGCCTCTACCTGCAGGTGCTGTACAGAACCAGAGTAAGGCTGCGTCTACACTGGTAAATTAAGTCGACTTAAGCTTGGCTTAAGTCGACTTAATGTGCCCTGCGTCTACACTACACTTTGCTTAAGTCGACTTAAGCAGCTTGCTTAAGTCGACTTAAGGAAAATAAAGTCGACTTAATGAAAATTAAGTTGACTTTATTAAACCACCTTTCTACTCAACCTAAGGCTTAATTTGACTTTTTAAAGTCAAATTAAGCCAGTGTAGCCCTGGAGTAGCCCTAAGTCGACTTAGGGCTACCCCAGGACTACACCAATGCCCTCCCTGCCAGACACAATTAGGATCATTACACAATGGTTGCATTCCTTATGTCTTTAATGGCTCATCAGGTAACTCCCTGGGACCATTGTCCTGGCACATTCCTAAACATCAAGGACACAATAGTTTTAACATAAGTTAAAGTATGGTTTAACTTCTAATCACAATAGAATTCCTAGACATAAACTATATAATCATTCCCAGCAAATTACTACCTTTCTATTGATACCAAACATGACATAGTTCCTATGGATTATAGAGCATTTATGAGATATCCATTGAAAATAATATCATAAATGCTTCCTAAATCCAGACAGCGTCACACCCTGCCCACATGCCCTGCCAGGGTCCCTGTCCCCCTTTGCCCCATTGCACACAAGGGGTGCCCCCCCTGCCACTGTGGACCTACCCAAGGTCCCCCTAGCCCCACAAAGTCAACCTAGAGCATCCAGTGTGGACGCTCTAGGTCGACTTTGTAAGTTCCCTTTTCAGTCGACTTTAAATTTAAGTGTAGACACACTAAGTCAACTTAAGTGCAAGTGTAGACATAGCCTAAGAGTCTGTCCCTTCCTGACATGAATACACACTTAACAACTGACAGAGACAAAGGATGTAATGATCCATCTTTAATAAATGGGGAAACTAAAGCACCAAGCGCATCAAGGCTATGTCTACACTAGCAATTTAGGTTGACGTAAGAATGCTTAAGTTGACCTAAATTATTCCATATCCATACTGGACTTTCACTAAGTCGACTGAAGGGCATCCTTAAGTCGACTTAATAACTACTGCCTGTTAGGTCGACTTTATTAAGTTGACCTAACACCAATGTGGACACCCTAGGTCGACTTAATTCCTTAAGTCAACCTAGGGCTGGGGGAAGGGAGCCGAGGCTTGGGGACAAGGGAGCCCCAGCCTGCACTCCCTTCTTTGGGACCCATGCAGGTCCAGGCAAGAAAGGAGCAATGGCTCCCTTCACAGCAGGGAGCCAAGGCTCTGGCTACACTTGAAAAGTTAAGTTGACTTAAATTTTTAAGTGTAGACATAGCCCAAGAAATTAAGTGGGTTACTCAATGTCAAAGAGAGTATCTTCTACACAAAACCTAATGTTCTGTGTCCCACTCCTTTGTCTTAGCCACAAGATAATGCTTTTCAAACAATTCCCATGGGCTATTTTCATGTAAGTGTGTTGAGCTGATACAGTTCTCAATTACTAAACACTATAGTCACCTGCTTCAGCTCCTCCCTGTACAGGCATCCAGGGCATTGGACGTCAATGGAGGTTTCCTAGAGTTCATCAGATGCTACAGCCCTTTTTAAAGTCAATGTCCAGAGTTGTGCACCTCTCTTCCATTCCAAGTTTCTCTTCTCAGTCAGCCTCTCCTGGGGTTGTGGCTCTCTGGAAATTGGTTTCCTGGAGTGGACAATTGCAAAGAAAGAACAGAAAAATTCCAGCAGAACCCCAGCAGTGCAAATGGGGCTGTAGTGCAGGTAATGCAGGAGGGATGCTCTCTCCTCAGTCACTGCTGTTTGTAACTCCAGGAGGCTGTGGTAGTGTGGAGTGTCCTGCAGGGAAAAGGGCAAGGAACAGGGCTTATGTTATCTGCCTCAGATTCCTCTCCTGCCTTCATTTTCATTTACGGGCCAGACCCTGTTCATAAAAGTTGATGACAAGTCACAAAAATACTATAATTTTTCATTTGTAGAAGTCCTAGAGGGAAATGGGCACTGTACCAACATCAGTGAGAGAGTCCCTGCCCCTAGGAGCTTACAAGAGAAATGGATGGGAGATAAGACTGATTTGTTCCACAATGTCTAAGGTAGGGAACTGAGCCCCAAAGAGACCATGTCATTTGTCTTATTTCCTTCCTAGCCCTAATGCTAACCTTGGTGTGTGTATGTGTATGTATATATATATATATATATATATATTCACTTCTTGCCTCACCCAAATCCTAGGTAGTTTATTGATTTCATGTGTAACCTGACCTCTAGCAGGACCCAGCTGCTGTCAGGCCCAACATCAATCAGAGCATAATTCCTTTGACCTTTTTCCTAACTCTAACACCAGGAAAACACCAATGTCCTCCTCCTTAATCCTGCAAAACTGCCTCGACTTCCATCCTAATCCTAACCATGGAATAACTCTACTGACCTACTCCCCATTCTGGATCTGGATATCTTTGTAAGATTTTTTCAAGCAAACATGCATTTTTATATGGCAAAATGTGCATCTGGGAGTGCAGAATCTAGGCCATCCTTACAGATGGGGGATTCTATCCTGGGAAGCAGGGACTCTGAAAAAGATTGGGTGGTCATGGTGAAAAATCAACAGAACATAAGGTCTCAGTGTGACGCTGTGGCCAAAAGAGCTAATGTTATCCTAATACATGAAAGAGAAATCTCGGGAAAAAAAGCAGAAAAGTTATTTTACCTCTCTTTTTGGCATTGGTGCAATCACTGATGGTATATTCTAGCCAGTTCTGGGGTTCACAGTTCAAGAAGTGTGCTGATGAATTGGAAAGAATTCAGAGAAGACCCATGAGAATAATTCAAGGATCAGAAAATGTGTTACAGATATAGATTTAAATTCAAGTTGTTGAGCTTTAAAAAGAGCAAGTTAAGGGTTAACTTGATTACCACCTGTAAGTATTTACATTAGGAACAAATATTTAATTAGAGGCTCTTCAGTTGAGCAGAGAATGACCTATCATGATCTGATAGCTGGAAGATGAAGGTAGACTTTTCAAACCGGTTATACTGCATACATTTTCAATAGAGAGAGTAATTTATTCTTGGTGAATTGTTCCAATGGCTCCAAGGAGTGTCCATTGTGGACAATTTTAAAATCAAGATTGATGTTATCTAAAAGACATGCTCTATGAATTATACTGGAGAAGTTTCACCAGCCACTTCCGGAAGACTGGATACTGGGCTAGATGGACCATTGGTCTGATGCAGATGATCACAATGGTCCGTTTTGACCCTATAATCTATTAATCTAATTATAATCCTTGAGTAACTCCACTGGCCTCATTTCTAATTCCATTGATTTCCTGACCACCTCTATTGAAAGACATTTAATTTCAGCTGGCAATTTTTGCAGGACTGGGATTCACCACCTTTCATTTTCCTGAATGCTGCCTTGACGTCCTTATTCCTCAGTGTGTAGATCACTGGGTTCAACATTGGGGTGGCCACGTCACAAAAGATCTGAATGTAGATAGCCAGTACATTGCTCAGGGACGGCTGGGTGTAGAGGAGGGCACAAGGCCCAAAGAAGCAGCATACCACTGTCAGGTGTGATGCACAGGTGGAGATCGCTTTCCGACAGTGCTCAGAACTCTGCATTCTCACCAGGGAGGCAGCAATCCTGATGTAGGAGAGGAGGATGAGGAGGAAGCAGGTCATGGGCACCACCCCAATGTTGGTAAAGGTCACAGTCTCGATGATGTACATGTCTGTGCAGGCCAGCTTGACCACAGGGAAAATGTCACACAAGAAATAGTCCACCACATTGGACTTGCAGTAGGGCAGCGTGAAGGTCAGGCTGGTGAGAATGGTGGCATGAAAGGAGCTGGTGATCCAGGTGCCAGCAGCCAACACCGCACACACCCTCCAATTCATGATGGTCAGGTAGCGCAGCGGGTGGCAGATGGCCACATACCTGTCATAGGCCATGACGGTGTAGAGCAGGCATTCAGTGCTGCCTAGGAAGTGGTAGAAGAAGACCTAGGACATGCAGCCACCTAGTGAGATGGGTCTACTTTTGGCCCAGAGGTTCGCCAGCAATTTAGGAGTGCTGACGGAACTAAATCCAAGGTCTATCACAGAGAGATTGCAGAGGAAAAAGTACATAGGGGTGTGCAGGTGGGAGTCAGCGAGGATGGCTGATAAAATCAGCAGGTTGCCCAACAGGGTGCAAGGGTAGAAAACTAAGAAAATGATGAAGAGGATGGTCTCAAGGCCTCTGGTGTTGGGAATTCCTAAGAGGATGAATTCCGACACCATAGTGTGATTCTCCATTTCCATGTGAGACAGGGTCATTCCTGGAGATACAGAGATAATGAAGCCAGATTAGCAATCTCAATAAATTGTGAATTGTTTATTCCTTTGCACCCCACAAGTCTTACTCTCAAAGTGTAAATTTTTCTAACCAGCAGAAATGTAGTGAAAGTATGTGGGAAATCATGCAGGAGCATTGCTTCATTAAAAAAGGTTAGCACCACCCAGCACCACTTCTGGCTGTCTGGCCCAGGGCCCTGTGGCCGAGACCAGCTTGATTCCTGGCTGTCCCACAGCTTGGCTCCTGGCTGCCCCTCCAAACGCCACAGCCTGGCCAAGTTTGGATCCCGGCTGCCCTGTGCCATGGCTCGGCTATGAACTGCCCCTCCCTGGGGGCTCCACAGCCTGGTCTAGTCCTACTTGGTTCCCAGATACCCCCAGGCTTGGCTCCCGGCTGCCCCAAATCCACAGTCCAGCTCACAGCTGCATCCTGAGGGGCCCCATGGCCCACACAGCCCATTACCTGGCCCTGCTCTCACCCTGGTCTGACCAGAAAGATGAGCTCCCCTCTTGACCAGTCCCAGAGCCATGACCTGACCCCAAAATCCACTGGGCCCCAGGGCCCACTCACCTGCCACTGGCAGAGGGCCCCTTTCACTCCACCTTGTCCAATGTGTCCAGCCCCAGAAGCATTTGCCTCTCACAGCAGCCACTGCCACTAACCATGCTGCCTGGGCCACAGAGGGATGCCGTACCTCCCCCTGCCCCCCACCCCGTAAAAGAGTGGAACACAGATTGGTAGGTTAAGTTTTTTTATTTCGCCCAGTGCTTACCAGGACTCTTTGGCTGTTTTGCCTTTAAACAACACAAAAATACTACAAACAGAAATAACAAAGTCCAAAGCTGGACACTTACAACAAGGATTAAAAATACACTAACCTCTAAATGCTGATTAATCTCACTACCAGTACAATTACACATTTCCCTTCTTCATAATACTTTCTTAACAGAGGTATAGCTACGGGGGGGGGGTGCGCCCTTAGGATTATGAGGGTACCACTAAATTAAGATAATTTCAGATCCGAGAAAGAGGGGTTCAGATCTGTGATACTCATGCGTGCTTCCTGAGTTTCTGAGGTTCCTGCTGACAGCAGCTCAGATACACTTCGTCAGGGCAGCCCTTCTGCTTGGCCAAGGCAGAAGAGATCGGTCAGATACTCCGAGGGATAGATTCTTCCCAATCTGCACCTCCTCTTTGTTCCATTTAGGTTTATATTCTTTGGGGGCCATAGCATGGTCCAGCCCTGACTATGTAACCTCTTAGGATTGACAACAGAGTCCTGTGGCACTTTTAAAAGTGCCACAGGATTCTGTTGTCTTTCTACAATAGACTAACACGGCTACCCCTTTGGAATTTGACTCTTAGGATTGGTTTCTTTCTGCTGCAGTTTTTATAGATTGGCTCAACTTTGGTGCAATGCCAGACCCTCTCAGACCCCTTAGTCTCCTCAAGAATTTCTCCTGACTTCCTCCTTGCTGGCAATGTGAGCTGGTATTTATCAGTTTTAAGGTTTTCCTGTGAGTTGAGCTAGGAGGTCAACTCTAGGTTACTCAGAGAACAATCCTGCATTTTTATGCCTTAAGGCACAAGGGAAAGATTTAATTTCCCCTCCTCTTCTCCTGCCCTGGGCTATGTGCTACAGGGTGGGAGGGGACAGCGACTCCTCACACTGATCCCAGGGGGAGCTCAGGGCAAGCAGGCTGTCTGTGCCTGTGCATGCCAGAGCCCGCAGCTGGCACATTTGGGGCCTGTCTCCCATGTGCCTAATGGCCCTGATGCCCCTGGAATCAAGACCAGTATATTTGACTGATTCTATTTGATTCTACTCAATTCTATTTTCCTTTCTTCTGTTCTATCCAGCTATCTGTTATTCAGTTCTTATAACTCATCCATCATCATTGTATCAGATAGCCAGAGAAAAATTAATAAAAGCAAACTCTCATACATTGGACATGAATTTAACTGACTCCTAAGTATCTTCTCAATGAGGGTACAATACAGAAAGAAACCTCCAAAAATGGTTCAGTATGACAGTGTAAAATTCTCCTCTCTGTAGAGAGAAAGAGAAACTGCATATTAAAAGAGAGAGATAGAGAGAACTTAATAGAATTTAAGACTGGAAGTTTCTGTTAGATAATCAATTCTGATCTCCTGTACATCACAGACCATTAAATATATCCTATATTGAGCCCAGTGATTTCACTTAAACTGAAGCACTTCAGACTTCCAAAGATTAAAGCATTGTGACCTCAGGCAGAGAGCAAGAGGTATCATCAATGCCTGATGCTGTGAGATATACTTAGCTGAACCCATCAGGTGACCATCCCCCCATGTTGCATAAGAAGGTGGAAAAACCCTAGTTCCTAGAGTAAAATTGCTTACTGAACCCAAATCTGGTGATCAGTTTGACTGGGAGCAAGTGAGAAAGTAACAACCAGTCAGGTATCTACACTGAAAATTTTATCTACCAACCCAGCTGATAGAAAGATGCAGAGCGGGGCAATGGGAGCTGGAAATGGAGCAAGAGAGTCACAGAGACAGAGTGAAGGGTCGGAAATGGACTAGAAGGCTGCTCCAGAATCTTACACTCTGGCCTTAGTTGAGAGTCGCAGAGTCACCATGCAGTGGAAACCTTTAGCTCTTTCTCCTGTTTGCTCCACCTGCAGACATTGAAGCAGATCCTACACACCCAAGGAGTCTGAGTCTGTTCATCGTTCTGACTAGGAGGAGATGCTATCTCTTAATGGGGTGGGGGGGGAAGGAGACCGTTGCACACGACACCTGCATGGCATTGATACAGCCACCACAGTGACTCTAGAATCACCTGTGTCTCAAGTTCCAGGGGCATTTGTGTTACTCTTGGGTCTGGCCTTTGGAAGCTCAGCCCTCAAACAACTCCCCGCTCACTAGCTGAGACCTGAGCACAGGGATCAATTAACAGCATTTTGTATCAGCTGTTGCCAGTTAGTAGGTTGGGACAATGGGCCCTCTGCATTAGAGGAAGGTGGGAGAAAACCCTGGGAGGAGGTAGGGGTGGGAGGCATGGGATGAACTGCCATGGGAGGAAGCATCCTCCCATGCCATCCACTGGAGATTGCTCTAGCCCTGAAGAGGAGGATTTTTACACCTTTAAATTGCTCAGGGACATTTGTAAGGGAAGAGTTATTTTAATCAAGGCAGTGAGCACCCTCTGTAGGTTATGGCTGGTAAGACGGTGCCAAAGCGGTTTAAGGGAGTTAGGAGCTCCTATTCTATTGAGTTGGGTACCTCAATCCCTTAGGCTCCTTTGAAAATTCCAACCACAAAGATTTTGTAAAATTCTTCCAACACCAGAATGCCTTGGGTCTGTTAACACCTTTGCTGTTATTTGTGTTCAGCTACATGCATGAACCTACACGTATGTATTCATGTGAACAGACATGGGCCAGATCCTTAGCTGGTGTAAATTCACATAGTGCCATGGAGTCAGTGTCATGCCTGGACAAGCCAGAGAGGAAGTGGGACCAAGCTGAGGCGGAAGCAGCCAGCAGCTGGGAGCCAGAAAATCCATGCAGGAGAGCTGAACTGAGCTGACTTGTGCAGAACAGACCTACAGCACCTGAACCAGCAGTCAGAGAGCTGAACAGAGCGGATCTGGATCTGGAGTCGTCTGGAGCTGGGTGCAGCAGACCAGAGAAGGAGCCCAGGGAGCTGAGCTGAGCTGCACAGACCCACAGCAGCAGGATCAGAGAGGCCGAAGAAGCATCCCAGAGAGCCACAATGAACCGGAGCGCGGCTGGAGTCGTCTGGAGCTGGGAGCAGTGAGCAGCAAGAGACAGTGAGGGAGATTGATGCTGGGAAGAAGGGCCAGGGGGCTTGTGGCCACTGCCAGAGCGAGTGTCTCTGACTCCCTGGATCATTGCAGTGCAGCCAGCTCTGGGCAGAGGGCTTGTAATGTGTAAAACAGACTGTGACTATACCTCACACCCAAGGGATGCTGGGTGTGGTGCCCCGTGACAGGGGCTGCTTTGTGTGTTTTCAGTGGTTAAAGTATAATTTGACAGGCCCCGGAATCCTCCTAATCTCCAGGCCCCCTTCCCATATTGTCTGGGCTCCCTTCATGCATGTTTGGGCCCCAGCCCAGATAGTCATTTGCAACCACTTCTCAGTACCACATGGATTGGTTATTGCTCCATAAAAATATTTATAATTTTATATGTCATTTATGTCTATAGTAGTTATTGTCACAAACTAGCAAACACTGGATAACACAAGACCATCAGATCACCCCCTCCCCTGCCTCATTAACTCAAGTATGATGATGAAAGCTCATGCAATAAATACATTTGTTAGTATTTAAAAGTGCCACAGGACTCCTTCTTTGTTTTGCTGAACTAGACTAACATGGCTACCCCTTTGGAACTTATCTACTTATGGTTTCCACTGATCTTATCCCTGGTGGGAACTTTCCTACAAAATGCTAACATACACAGGGCTATAATGAAGACTTCACCAATATATAACTTCTGTAGCATTGCCAGTAGCTTGGGTGCTGGACTTAAACATAGATAGAAAAGGGAAGATGGCATTAAAATCAGAGGCGTTGTTGCCGTCGGGCTGGCAGGGTGTCGGCCCCGGGTAGAATAGCCTGAGCCCCGGATCTATTTTCCCCAGCAGGCAGAGGTTAAAGTAAGGGAGAACAGTTCCGGGGCTCCCAATTTTTAGGGGCCAGCATTCCAGGGCCCCTAAAAATAGAAAACCCAGGCGTAACGCTGCGTTCTGCCCAGGGGCCCCAGCGAAGCCGCAGACTCCTGCTGCGGCCAGGCTGGGAAGATTCAAATCTCCCGCCCTGAGCATGCTCAGACAGAGCGTGCTCAGGGTGGGAGCGGCCTGGCCCAGAAGCGGCTCTGCCGGCCGTCCCTGCATCTCCAAGCATCTGACCAGGTAAGGGGGCTGGGAGGAGGCGGCGAGCAGTGGGGCCGGGAAAGGGGCAGAGGAGCCGGGAAAGGAGCATGGGGCAGGGGGACAGAGGAGCCGGGAAAGGGGCCCCAGGCCTGATCTGGCCATGCTGCCTACCCGTGACGGCGGCGGCAGAGGGGCAGAATCAGGCCCAAGGGGCCGGCGTGCAGTGGCAGAGGGGCAGAATCAGGCCCGAAGGGCCGGCGTGCAGCGGCAGAGTGGCAGAATCAGGCAGGAGGGGCCGGCGTGCGGCGGCGGCGACGGGAGCAGAGCATGGCAGCCGACAGCATGGCCTGATCCAGCTCCTCTGCCGGCTGTCCTGTTCCGCTGCCGCAGGCCGGTCCCGAGCCTTTGTATCAGGGGTTAAGGTAAGGGGGGAATGCGGAGACCGGGGGTGGGGATGGAAGTCAGGGGGGGTCAGGATGGGGGGGCTGGGGAGGGATGGATGGAGTTAGAGGCCTGGGGAATGGCGAAGGGGGCATGGGGACAAGGAGACTTGGTGGGGGCTGGGTAGTGGTGGGGGCACTGAGCTAGCAGGGAGTGGGCTGGGGGGCCACAGCCCTGGATCTTTTTTCTATCCAGCAACACCCCTGATTAAAATCACCATGACTTGTGATTGATAAAATCAGGCCTAACTTTGCCATAGCACCTTCTATCTGAAAAGCTGAAATCACTTTACAAGGGATAATGAACCAGGCGTTGTACCACCTCCTAAAGCAATGGCTCTCAAACTTTTCGCATTGTCGATCCCTTTCACACAGCCAGCCTCCAAGTGTGGTCCCCTGCCAAATTAAAAATACATTTTTTTCTAGGCAACACTATTTTAAATGCTAAATTTGTAACCAAACCTTCTGCCTAAAATGAATTTATCTTTTCTCACCACTTTGAACTTAAGACTAAACCACATTTTTATGGAATTATTTTTAGATGCAGGGAAGTTATTTTTTAAATTGTTATTGTTTAATACTGGTGGGTGCAAAGAATTTGTATCAATACAGCTTTTCAGAGCAAACTTAGCACCCATTGCCTCCCTTGCTTTTGCACAGCTATTGGCAGCTCTGGGTGGCTCACAACCCACACATAATAACCTTGTGACCCCCTAAGGGGTTGCAACTCCCATTTGAGAGCCCTTGACTTAAAGGGACAGACTAACCTCATTTTACAGATTAGGAAACAGACACAGAGTTGTGAAGCAACTTCACCCAAAGTCCCGCAGCAGTTTCGTGGCAGAGCTAGGACTAAGATCCAGAACGCAAGACTCTCATACTTTAACCACTGAACAATACTAGCCCTTAATATAACCTCACATCCGGCAAACCATCTTTGCAGAGATGAATGTATTAGGATCTTAAGGAGTACTAAACCATTCACTAGTAAAGACTATTTAGACCTTAACCCTGTAGACAATTTCCCTTTGACCACTGTAACACCACATGTGCAGCGTGTCAGAACGTTTTTAGCAAACACACCATGGTTGCCACCGATGTTCCCTCTAAGCTGATGATGCAGCTGAGCAAGTTACGGTATTAGCTAAACAGCAATTTGTGCGGCATGGTGCGGCATGGACAACAGTTTTTTGGCACTGGAAGCATCAGCATGCCTAAGTACCTCAATTCAAAAGAAATGCATAGATGTGTTTTCATTTGAACTTTAATAAAATGTTAAACTGAAATACTGAAGTTTTATTAATTTACTAAACAAATGTGAGACGATGACACTTGCCGTCGCACCTATCTAGCCTCTACCATCATCTACACCTCACAGTTTTTGTCGCCTGTCTTTGTCACATTTCCAGCCTACATATACAGAGTCAAGGTCAACCTCATGATAGAAGGTTCAGTAATTCTATTAGCAAACATCCATAAAGCTCTAAATACACAAATGGTGATTTTCAATGGCTTATACCTTGACCAAATCTGGGTGTGTTTTCATGGGGACCTTTCTGTCCCCAGAACTATCACTCTATCAGTTTTACCATGGAGGCACTAGAGTTCTTCAAGGAAAAGACATTTAACATTAGCAAAATTAGCTATTTTTCACAAAGCTCGCTCTTGGAAAGGGCTGAACCACCTTTATTGAAACTTAAAAATTGAGCTTGAGGCAGAGAGTGAGCAGCCCATAGGAGAATGTTAATTCTTATAAACAACTAAGAATAGTGGGCTTCTAAAATATTAGGCAGTCAAGTGTTATTCTTCCTATAGAGAATACATGATACAGTAGTAAAAGTATTCTATCATCATGAGTCTGAGGAAGCAGTTCATGAGTGACAAAAGGAGTGATGCAGGTCATCCTCAACTTATGCCAACTACAATCCATCATATACTATGTATATGATACTTACATTACATGAAAAAAAGTTATTGTAGGAATCCTTTAGAGACTTAAAAAACATTTATTGCAAATATTTTTCAAACTCTCACTATAACAGCAGGTGTTTTAATTACCATGAGTTCAATGTTCCTTGGGTCAGAGGAAGACACACAAACCCTCAAAACTGCATGAGACTGCTTGTCTAGGCATATAAAAGTCAGACCCTCTAAAAGTTGCATGAGATAGCTTGTCCATGCATATAAAAGTCAGATCCATTGTTCTGGGCCCCACCAAAGGTAGAAGTGAGCATTGTATCCCACAGGAAGGTGGAAAGCTCTGCAAGGCTACCACATTTTGGATCATTAATGTGTTATATTTGTTCCTCTGCTCCAGGACTGAACATAGCTTGAGGGGGGAAACAAGTAAATATTTTTTTCCAAGTTGATTTTATATTACATATTACAATTCAGTGGGGAAAGAGTTGGGTTGCCTGGGGCCTCATATTTGATTAAGGGGAAGGGGAAGGGGAAGGGGAAGGGGAAGGGGAAGGGGAAGAGAAGGGAAGGAAAGGAAAGCAAAGGAAACTGAGGAGGATTCCCACTGGGATGTACTTCATTGAATTACTTTTTGGCTATGTCTACACAACAAACAGATATGAGTGCAGAACAAATTGGTTGAGCCCCACCAGCTCTTTCCTCACAAATGAAGCACAGCCTCAAATCCACATCACCCCAACCTTGTCCACTAGTGCCCACATCAGACCCCTCTTTCCCCATATCCTCCTGAGCCCCCATCCGCATTCCCTAAGCTCCCTGCCCCCAAACCCCCACTCCAGCCCTCCTAACTCCCCACCCCCAGCTTCCCCCATCTTCTCTCCACCCCCCTTCAGCCCCCAACCACCTCCACACCTCCCCAGGCCCCTCCATCCCTAGCCCCGACTCCAGTCCCCCAACATCCTCCCTCCCATCCCAGCCCCCCCCACCCAGTCCCCCTCCAGCCATCCATAATATCCTCCACCTCCCCAGCCCTCACCAGTCTCCTTATCCCCATGCCTCCTCCCCCAACCTCTAATTCCATCCATCCTTCCTCAGCTCCCAACCCAGTCCCCCCTCCAGTTGCCCATAGTCCTTTCCACCACTACCCAGCCCCCACCAGCCCCTACCCAGTCTCCTTGTCCCCAAGCCCCCTCCACCCATACCCAGGCCGCTAACTCCATCCATCCCTCCCGAGTCCCTTACGAAGTCCCCACTCCAGCCGTCCATAGTCCCCTCCACCACTACCCAGCCCCCACCAGCCTCTACCCAGTCTCCTTGTCCCCAAGACCCCTCCACTCCTCCCCAGGCCACTAACTCCATCCATTCTTCCTCAGCCCTCCCACACAGTCTCCACTACAGCCGTCCATAGTCCCCTCCACCACTTCCCAGCCCCCACCAAGTCTTCTTGTCCCCATGTTTGTGAGTTACTGTGTGATTTGGGATTGTGATTGTGTGATTGTCTGGGGGCGTTTGC
Source organism: Pelusios castaneus (assembly GCA_007922175.1). Taxonomy (NCBI): domain Eukaryota; kingdom Metazoa; phylum Chordata; order Testudines; family Pelomedusidae; genus Pelusios; species Pelusios castaneus. The sequence continues at coordinate 475,664 of ML685962.1, forward strand.
ACCATTGTTCCCTGCTCACCCTTGATCAGCCTCAATCAGCCTTGTGATCATCCTTCCCCTGTGTGCCTAAGGAGGGGCAAGGGCTGACTTAGGCAAAGAAGGCCTTAAAAGCCAGTGGCTGAGCGACCAGGGAACTGCAAACAGGGGAGTTTGAGAGGGAGTTTGTGGGAAGTTTCTGGTTTGTGGGGCACTATGGTGAAGAAGAGCCGCACGGCTTGTGCCAGCACTGCTTCTGTCTCCTCCGCCTGTGCCTGTATCCAGACAGACATTCTGACCATAGATATCTCTACCCAGATCCTGGTGTGGAGTTGCAAGGACTGTGGCCTGTATTTCCACTCATAGACAATCAAACTGGGGAGATCATTCAGTGTGACAGGTGCCTTCTGGTGGAATCTCTCAGGAAGCAGGTGGGAGAGTTACAGGAGAAAGTGGCTAGGCTCCAGAGCATCCATGCCCTGGAGAAGTTCCATGAGGTGACATGCAAGGATAAGCAAACTATCCAGGTGCAAAAGACTGCTGCCACACCATTGGAGAAGGATGAGATGGCTCTGGCCCAGGGAGGACACTGGCAGCTGGTTACTTCTGGCAGCAGAGAGTGCTCCATCCCTGCTCCCATGGTGGTGAAGAACCATTATGCAGCGCTAGAGACGAGCGATGAGGTGGAAGAGGAGAAGCCATGCACCCCTGAGGCTGGGAGGATCACAACTGTCACACCCAGGAGGAAACGTCAGGTTGTGGTGGTTGGGGACTCTCTTCTGAGGGGGACGGAGGCACCCATCTGTTGTCCTGACAAGGCCTCTTGGGAGGTATGCTGCCTGCCAGGGGCCCGTATCCGAGACATTATGGAGGGATTGTCGAGAATCATCCACCCCTCTGACTACTACCCCATGATACTCATCCATGTGGGAACCAATGATACTGCGAGAAGTGACCCTCAGCAGATCAAAAGTGACTACAGGGCTCTGGGAGCACGGATGAAGGAGTTCGGTGCACAGGTGGTGCTCTCCTCGATCCTTCCAGTCAAGGGTAGGAACCTGAGCAGAGACAGATGCATCCTGTGGGTGAATGCCTGGCTACGAAGATGGTGTTACCAGGAGGGCTTTGGCTTCCTCGATCATGGGGTGCTGTTTCAGGAAGGACTGCTAGGCAGAGATGGACTCCACCTGTCAAGGAAGGGGAAGAGAATATTTGGAAGTGGACTGGCTAACCTAGTGAGGAGGGCTTTAAACTAAGTTTGAAGGGGGAAGGTGACCAAAGCCCACAGGTAAGTGAAACTGAGGGAGACCTGGGGGAAGGGATGGAACTTGGGGGGGTGCCAGGACTGTAACAACAAGGATAAAAGAGCGGGTTGTCGGAACTGGGAGGGGAAATCAAATCATTGTCTTATGTGTCCTAATGAAGCCTTAATACCTGAGGTGAGCGGGGAAGGAGGACACTGGGAGAAATTGCAAGGAGGAAGATGCAACAGGAGAGATAATCGACAGGGCAAAATAGGGCAATCGTCCCAGTATTTTAAGTGTTTGTACACAAATGCGAGGAGCCTGGGAAACAAGCAGGAAGAATTGACATCTGCTGGGAGGGCAATACAGGAGTGCACAGGCAATCCAGGAAGTTTTTGGAGAGTGTTGAGGACAACTTCCTGTACAAATTCTGGAGGAACCAACTAAGGGCCTTGTATCTCTAGACCTGCTGCTCACAAACAGAAAAGAATTGATAAGGGAAGTAGAAGTGAATGGCAACCTGGCCAGCAGCGACCATGACATAGTTCAGGATCCTGATCAATGGAAGGAAGTAAAGAAGCAGAACACACACCCTGGACTTCAGAAAAGCAGATTTTGGCTCCCTTAGGGAGCTGATGGGCAGGATCCCTTGGGAGGCTGATCTGAAGGGGAAAGGCGTCCAGGAGAGCTGGTTGTATTTTAAAGAAACCCTGTTAAAGGCATAGGAAGATACCATTCCAATGTGCAGAAAGAACAGCAAATGTGGAAGGCGCCCAGCATGGCTTAGCAGAGAACTCTGCAATGAGGTGAAACATAAAAGGGAAGCTTACAAGAAGTGGAAGTTTGGACAGGTGACAAGGGAGGCGTATAAAGATATTGCTCGGGACTGCAGGGATAAAATCAGAAAAGCCAAAGGGCAATTGGAGTTGCAGCTAGCAAGGGATGTGAAGGATAACAGAAAGGGGTTCTACAAGTATGTCAGTAACAACAAGAGGATCAGGGATGGTGTGGATCCCTTACTGAATGAGACAGATATCTTCATGGTGGATGATGCGGAAAAGGCTGAAGTACTCAATGCTTTTTTTACTTCAGTCTTCACAGGGAGAGCCAGCTCCCAGGCTACTATGCTGGGTAACGCAGAAAGGAGAAAAAAAGAGCGACCCTCGGTGATGGAAGGTCAGGTTAGGGACTACTTAAAGAAGTTGGATATGCATAAGTCTATGGGGCCAAATGAACTGCATTTGAGGGTGCTGAGGGAGTTGGCTGAAGTGATTGCAGAGCCACTGGCCATTATCTTTGAAAACTCGTGGCAAACGAGGGAGATCCCGGAGGATTGGGAAAAGGCAAATATAGTGCCTATCTTCAAGAAAGGGAAAAAGGAGGATCTGAGGAACTACAGACCAGTCGGCCTCACCTCAGTCCCTGGAAAAATCATGGAGCAGGTCCTCAAAGAATCCATCTTGAAACACTTGGAGGAAAATAGAGTGATCAGGAACAGTCAACATGGATTCACCAAGGGCAAATCATGCCTGAGCAACCTAATTGCCTTCTATGATGAGATGACTGGATTTGTGGATACGGGAAGAGCTGTTGACATGGTATACCTCAACTTTAGCAAGGCTTTTGATACGGTTTCCCACAGCATTCTCGTCAGCAAGTTAAGGAAGTATGGGTTGGATGAGTGGACCATAAGGTGGGTAGAAAACTGGCTAGATCACTGAGCTCAGCGGGTAGGAATCAATGGCTCGATGTCTAGTTGGCAACCAGTAACGAGTGAAGTGTTCCAGGGCTCGGTCCTGGGGCCGGTTCTGTTCAACATCTTCATTAATGATCTCGATGATGGGATAGATTGCGTGCTTAGTAAGTTTGTGGATGACACCAAGCTGGGGGGAATGGTAGACACACTGGAGGGCAGGGACAGGATCCAGGGAGACTTAGACATATTGGAAAACTGGGCCAAAAGAAACCTCATGAGGTTCAACAAGGACAAGTGCAAAGTCCTGCACTTAGGATGGAAAAACCCCATGCCCTGCTACAGGATGGGAACCGATCGGCTAAGTAGCAGCACTGTAGAAAACGACCTGGGGGTTATGGTGGACGGGAAGCTGGATATTGTTAGAGCTTTATCCCCTTAAGGGGGAAGGGTGCTTAAACAAATACCTGGTCCTTTAAAATGCGGATGTTGGGAACCTCCCAAAGCCCCTATGCAAAGAACACCAATAACAATGATTTTTGTCTATTTACTATGCATGTGACATTTATTAAAGCACTTATGATTACAATCACACAGGTTAAGGCAGTGATTAGCAGTACAATAAACATTCAATATATCCACAAACTTTCTAAACTGCAATGCTGCTTATTGCATGAATGCAGATTCAGAGTTTTGCATCAGTATGGCTTTAAACACATGGCATAGAGAGCATAACACAGCCCAATATACATATAATCTAATGCAATCAAGAACACATCCATATGTAAAACACCATCACACAGGATTCTTTGTGCTGTTGTATAGGGATCTCATTCACACCCGCTGAGTCACGGGGTTCACCTGTATACAGGATTTAGTCCCAGACCTGGTCAACGGTTATCCCTCATTCACACTTTCCTCCCCCCTGCAGCAGAGTTAGAGCAGCACGGACACCAATCACAGAAGGTGCCCGCTTATGCACTCACACAAGAAGGGGATCCAGTGGGTCATGAGGTTCACCTGTGCACCCTTGCTTTCAAAGCCTTTGGGGGGGCTTTGGGGCGGCTGTACAAAGATTAGTCTCAGTCCTGGTCAGCGGCTTTTAATTTCACCACACTTACGCTCTAACACAACATTATAATTGATAGAAATAAGAGCGTTTATAAGCACACACACAGAGAAGCAGAAATGCTAGCACAATTATACCCAAAGCAAAATCCTATACCTCCCCCTATTCCTACATCAACTCCAAACCCAAGGCTGATGCAGCTTTTGTTCCTTTACTTAAGAGTCTCAGCATAAAGCTGGGAAAAACTTAAAACTTTTTGTGTTACTTTTTGTTTAGGAGCCAGTCACTACTCTGGACTCCTGTCACTTTATTACCTTTCCTTTATCAGATTGCTGGTCTGATGTTTTCATTCCCGTCAGCTGGCCAGGCTTCCAGGGTCTTCTTAACCGAACCATCCATGTCCCACGAAGAGCCGGAGGGAGTGCTCACGGGAGTGATCAAATCCCAGAGACTTTGTCTCAGCGTTAACTGAGGCAAATAACTCTGAATTTGACCCCACAATAAGCCTCCCTTTATGGCCCCAAAAAAGCACAGTGACTTGGTGTTTTTTCACTTCTGAGGTCCAGCTGCTTTTCTCTGTTTATTTGGAGATTGTCAGAAGGCCTCTCTGACCCCCTCCTTTCTCTGTGGTTATCTAGGCAGAGGGCTGGGGGTCTGTTAACCTCCCGCTCCTCTCTGTAGCTAGTTTACCATGCCTTCTGTACTGGTTAGTCAGCTTTATCTAATTTAACAGTTTTATGGCCTCTCCCATCTTTATGCTCTGACTCTTTTTTTTCTCTCTTTCAAACTGCTGATCTTGTGGCCTAGGTTTTGGACACCTTAAGTGTGAACATTATCTGACAGATAGGAGCCAACAGTGTGCCCTTGTTGCCAAAAAGGCCAATGGCATATTAGGCTGCATCAGTAGGACTATTGCCAGCAGATCGAGGGATGTGATAATTCCCCTCTATTCGTCACTGGTGAGGCCGCATCTGGAATACTGTGTCCAGTTTTGGGCTCCCCACTAAAGAAAGGATGTGGACAAATTAGAAAGAGTCCAGCAGAGGGCAATGAAAATGATTGGTGGGCTGGGGCACATGATTTATGAGGAGAGACTGAAGGAACTAGGCTTATTTAATCTGCAAAAGAGAAGACTGAGGGGGGATTTGATAGCAAACTTCAACTATTTGAAGTGGTGCTGCAAAGAGGAGGGAGCTAGGTTGTTCTCGGTGGTAACAGAGGACAGAACAAGGAGCAATGGTTTCAAATTACAGCTGGAGAGGTCGAGGTTGGATATTAGGAAAAACTTCTCACTAGGAGGGTGGTGAAGCACTGGAATGGGTTACCTAAGGAGGTGGTCAAATCTCCGTCTTTGGAGATATTTAAGGTTCAGTTAGACAAAACCCTGGCTAGGATGATTTAGTGGGAGTGGTCCTGCTTTTAACAGGGGTTTGGACTAGATGACCTCATTAGGTCCCTTCCAGCCCTATGATTCTATGATTCTATGAGTTCAGGCCCCTGGTAGAGGCATCACCCCTCTGAGGAGCCATGAAACCAGCAGGGCAGCCTTTGCAAACAAGTCAGTGTTTACTACTCAGCTGTAATCCAGGTCTGCAACATCCTTAGGTTAGGATGGAAAAGGGAAAATTCACTCCAAGTCTCTGTTGGCGACTCCACACAGCACCTCTGGTCCAAAGCTCCTGGACTCTAACTCTCTGCCCTGGATACAGCAATCCTAGTGTTCACCCCTGGCCTCTTGAGAGGCTGATGTGGGAGCTGCTATCTATCTATCTATCTATCTATCTATCTATCTATCTATCTATCTATCTATCTATCTATCTATCTATCCCATGTGCACCAACACCCAACCCATTTATCCATCTGTCTTTCAGCAGAATCAAGCCTGTCCATCCCTTCATCCTTCCTCAAGAACTCATCTGTTGGTCTGTCCTTCCATTAGGCTGTTCAATCTTCCTTGAGCAGGATCTCCCATTCCATCTCGACCTCTGCATTCTCTCTCTCTCTCTCTCTGTTTCCAAGGATTTTTCTTTTCCTGTCTCTGCCCTTCCAAGTCTGCTGCCCAAGCTCTCTGAGCACAATCACTGCAGTGAACAGTACTGTCACTGGCTCAGGACACAAGGCTGTTTCCCCTCTAATGCTGGCGGGGATCCTCAGTAGCTCAGATTCCCCCTGTGGCGAAAGTCACCCCTCACCGAGTTTTGCAAACCCCACCATAACAACCAGGCCAAACACGCTCATATTGCCCTTTTTCCCCCTCGAGGAGCTGAGTCATGGCAGAGGGTGAGCCGTGTCTGAAAACTGCTCATTCTCTAGGCTGTGAAACTTGCTTCTTTGCATCATCCTTTCTCCTCCTACTCCCAGTTCAAAGCACAGAGTCCCTCAAGAGGCAGCTCTGGGGAGAGCACACCTGGACCCCTAAAGCTCGGGAGGAGGGATACAGGAGACTGCCATTCACTGCCTGGCTCTGCCATTGACTCTTTGGGGCCATGGGCAGGTCACTCAGGGTGAGACATGCGAGGGGACTGAGGTACTCAAGGTGCAGATAAGAAGCTAGAGGGAATTTCAAGGCCCCTGTGCTAATGAGGTTCCTAACTCTTTGGGGGATCAATGGCTATGTTAGTTCGGCAAGTTAGTTTGAATTAAGGAAGCTTAATTTGAACTAACTAAAGCCATGGCTACACTATGCTTTAATTAGTTCGAATTAAGGGCTACCTTAATTCGAACTAATAAGTTCGAATAGCCTATTCGAACTAAGGGTTAATTCAAACTAGTTAGTTCGAATTAACCAATGTGGCCATGTTAGTTCGAACTAATTGCTTAGTTCGAACTAACCGGCCCATTGAAATAAATGGAAATCGCTAATTCGAACAGTTCGAACTAATTTTTTCTAGCTCGAATTAAGTTAATTCGAACTAACTAAAATTAGTTCAAATTAGTTAGTTCAAACTAACTAATTCAAACTAATTTTAGTAAGTGTAGACATAGCTAATCAGAGTTAGGTGTTGTGCTTCTCAAAAACCCTACTAGGTGCCAGCCAGGATCTTTGATACTGTTGACAACCTTTGCCTAAACACCTCTGACACCCCAGCCTTCAGTCTCCATCGGCATGGACTGTTAGAGATATATAGGCACTTAAAGGTCCAGGCAGACAGCTATTGGGGTTTTCAAAAGGGCCTGGGTGTCTAGCTCCTTTTACAACCAGCGGGAGTTAGGCAGCAGGAGCATTTGGAAATCACTCAGGGCCCAAATCCCTTTAAAAATCTGGCCACCTGACCTTATCTCCCAGCAGAGAAAGGGGAACCTCACCCTTCTCTGACTCACAGGGGGATGTGAGGCTGAGCACAGTAACTGGAAACTCCGTGCTACCAAACGTGGCAGTGGTGGATTGGAGCTGATGCTGTGCACATCTTTTTCGGCCCAGCTCCACTCGGATTTTGTACTGACAGACCTTTGTCACTGGGTGGGTGATTTGTTTAACCAGCTGGTTATCCCTGCACTCAGAGGTGGCTTTTGAGGTAGGTGAAGCAGGCACATGCCTAGGACCCCGAGCAGTAAGGGCCCCCTTTGCCCGCTTCACCTACCTCAAAAGCCGCATCTGCCTCAGTCAGCAGCAGGAGGAGGAGTTGTCTCAGGGGGCCAGAGCCACGTGGGAGGGAGCTGGAGCTGGAAGGGGGGAGGGAGGGCAGGGCGGTGAGGAGTACGGGGGAGCAGAGCCACAGAGGAGGGCCCCCGTAGGCCTATAGGGGGCCCTCACAGGCCTATGGGGGCCCCACAATGGGCCTTCGCCTAGGACCCCCAATAGCCAAAGGCTGCCTCTGCCCGCACTGTTCTGCATGTGACAAGTTCCAAAGGGGTAGCCCTGTTATTCTCGTTCAGCAAAGCAAACAAGGAGTCTGGTGACACTTTAAAGACTAACAAATCAAAGTTTCAAAGAGAAACTGCAGAATTGGAATTCACATGCAGATTTGACCCCACTGAATAGGGACTATGGGTTCTTCTCCCATTACAACAGGTAATTTTGCTTTCCTTCCCTTGCCCCACCTCCCTGCTAATTTGCTGTACTCTACTGTTTGAATCCTAACAACTGCTTTGATTTACTGTAACATTCTGACCTGATCCTGTGTCATACATTTCCCTGCATTTAATTTCCTCCCATTCTGTAAGTTTCTCATCCTCAAGCATCTGATGAAGTGGGATTTTCTCCCACGAAAGCTCATGCGATAAATAAATGTGTTAGTCTTTAGAAGTCCCACAGGACTCCTTGTTTGTTCTGCATGTGGTGCAGGTTCTGCTGGTGTTGAGGTGCCTTGTGCTGGGACCATTTGTTCTCCTTCCCATTCAGTGATATCTACACTAGAAGAAGCCCCTCTGCACTGCTCTAAATGCGTGCACACTCCAGGCACTGCGTCACTTTTTTATTAGACCCGGATAGTTAAAATGATGCAACTTCTGTGTGTCAGTGAGGGCTTTGGAGCATCTGTGGCCCCTGTAACCTAAGCAGTCTGCAGCGTATGGAGCCTCACAATGCCCCAGTGAGGCAGGAAAGGGCACAGGATGGAGGGAACTGAGGCACAGAGGCCAGGTTTGTAAAGGAGTTTAGGCACCCGATGGGATTTTCAGAAATGCCTCAGTCCCTGGGATTCCAATGGAATCGGGCACCAATGCTTTTCAAAACCCCCAGGAACCTTTCTGCCTCTGGAGGTGCCTAAACACCTGTTCAGATCTGGCTCTAAGTGGCACAGCCAAGGGCACCTAGGAGTCACTGGAGAAGGGGGAAATGGAATCCAGATTTCCTAAGCCCCCAGCTGGCACAGTGATCACTGGACCGTCCTTTCCAAGGGAGTGCTGTCAGCCACAGAGCCTGAGTCATTTAACGCTAGGCCTGGAAACGAAGATTCTCATCTGCTGTAAATCAGCCTGCATGCAGTGAATTTAATGGGGACTGCACCAGTTAACACCCGTTGCGGTTCAGATTCCACAACTCGCTTCCCCGACTGATGACTTGCCTTTATGCAGAGTCCTTTTCAAAGAAGCCGGAGTAATTTAGGCACTCGAGTTAATGGGAACTGGGTGCCTAACTCCCTTTGGCCCATCTGGAAATTCCAGTCTTCAGAAACAAAGTGAAGCCTTGTGTGAGATTCCCCCATTGATGATCCTAGCCTGCCATCTAGTGGCTGATGTGCCCTGATCCCACCACACATATTCAGCACTGCAGCAGCTTTGCTCATTCATGGAGCACCCCCTTCTTTGCTTCTAATTCTCACCACTGATTCTTGGTTTTGCAGTCAGTAACCATGCATAGAAGTCCTAGACATGGACCAGGGCCCATGGTGCCAGGTGCTGTACACACACAGTGCCACGAAATCTCTCAATCAGCCTCCAGTGAGAAAGGGGTGAAATGAATGGAGGGTGGCCTACATCTGAGGGTGGAAACCAGCTGTCAGAGGTAGCAAGCTCCTCTCCCCCAAATATGATACCATCCATCCATATCTCTCTATCTCTCTCTCTCCCCCTCTCAGCTGTTTGCAGTGTTGCTGTAGATATGTTGATCCCACAACATTAGAGACACACAGTGAGTGAGATCATATCTTTTATTGGGCCAGCTCCTATGGGTGAAATTTGATCTCAGACAGAGCTCTGTTGGTTTAAAGGATGTGAGTTCTAGTCCGAACCTGACCACAGATAAACCAAGATTAAAACCAAGTTACTATGGACATCCCCAGGGAACGATCAGAGTTACACGGATTCTTTAAGGTATCTTATAACAATTCTTTATTGCTATCAACATAAAGCATAGAATTGATAAGAATATGAATTGGTAAATGTATAATGATATAACCAATGTATATATAAATGCATTCAGGAAATCTTATGCAGTTGATAACAGGCTATGTTTTTTATGAAACCGCTTAGGCTATGTCTACACTTGTTAAGTCGACTTTACAAGGTCGACTTTAAGTCAACTTAAAGTTGACTTTGTTAAGTCAACTTAACAGAGCATCTACACTGAAGTCAACCTTGTTAAGTCGACTTAACACAGCCTGTAGTGTAGACATACTCGTCTACACTGGCTTTAAGTCAACTTAAGTCGACTTAATAAGGTCATCTTAAGCCGTAAATTGGCTGTCAGAGTTGGTGTTATTAAGTTGACTTAACAATTGCCCAGTGTGGATGCAAAGTTCTGTAGGTCGACTTAAACATCCTTAGGTCGACCTAAGGTGCCAGTGTAGACGCACCCTTACAGTTCCTTATACTTACACACCCCTGGAGTAAGAAGAATGTTGAGGCCTCAACTGGAGTGCAAAGTTTAGCAACTTTAATATACTTAACTAAGAAAATAATAAAGGCTAGCTAAGAAAGAACAAACGGGTCTGTGAAGATCTTTTTTCGAGAAAGTTGAGTTTAGAGCTGAGGACTGGAAGCTTCATTGCTCTCCAAATCCTAAGGCTTTAAATCCTTCTTTCTCATCCATAACAAGCTCTATACCTTTATACCCCTCTAAAAATAAACTAGATTATCTCATTCTTCCTTCTCAAATATGGGTCCTCACCCCAGAAATTGTCAGGGTATGTCTGTGTCATTGGTCAGGGTTCATGAGTACAATTGATGTATTTTCCCTACTAGCATATTCCTCATCACCTTTTCCCTTCTCTTATTTATGAATCTTGTGGGTTTTGCAGTGTTCTACCAAGTATCAAAGGTCTCACCTAAAATTATTATTCAGTGGTTATTCACCTGTTAACCTATAGACCATGATCCAAAATTGTTTATCTGAAGTCTTTATCTGGAACAAAACCCCACTCTGTCTAATATTTTACTCCTATTGTATCCTATTGCAAAGCTATTGCATACAGACTCATCCAGAAATTTCTTACAATGAGGCCTGTAGATCTCTTGCATTTCAGTTACTGATATAAAAGTTATGCTAACATCTACTTATGCTAAGTATAATACTATAAAACCAGGATTTCTTGAATTTATAAAGGAAGATATACATGTATGAAATAAGATATAGAGGTAGCCGTGTTAGTCTATTGTAGAAAGACAACAGAGTCCTGTGGCACTTTTAAAGACTAACATTTATTTATCGCATGAGCTTTCATGGGAGAAAATCCCACTTCGTCAGACGCTTTGAAGATAGGAAAGTTACAGAGTGGGAGGAAATTAAATGCAGGGGAGTGTATGACATAGCATCAGGTCAGGCTGTAACAGCAAATCAAAATAGGTGTTAGGATTCAAAACACTGGGGAACTGTTCCAGAGAGAGAATGACACACTGAAAATGTGGGCACGTGTTGGGAAGAACTTGAACATCTTCATGATGCTCTTTGTCCTTCAGTTGCACAGCTGCAGGTCCCTGAAGGCCCAAGTCCACGGTGACCTGATGTCAGGGCAGGTTGGGCTGATGCTGATGTAAGAGTTTATATATTTGGAGAAGAACAATAGCACTGAACAGATGTGACAGGGCTGCACCAGACAAAAATTTACCAGGCGGTCGTCATGTTGCTGTCTCACTGTAAGTCATTCTTTATTACTTGGGAGAAGAGGATCAGTGTGCATTCACTGACAAGTTACTCTGGTTTCATATTAGATTTACACCAGCTGAGGATCTGGCCCGATATCTTTGTTCTGTTAAGCTCCATACCTCCTTGACAGCTGCATTACTCCAGTTTTACATGAGTGTAATCGTACTGAAATCATTTCTCATCTGCACTGAGGACTCTTTGGCTATGTCTACACTTGTTAATTTAAGTTGACTTAAACTAAGTCAACTTAGTTCGTCTACACTATAAAATTAAGTTGACTTAAAGGGGACCTAGCAAAGTCGACCTAGAGTGTCTCCACTTGATGCCTAGGTCGACTGGCAGGGGCTAGGGGGACTAGGAGTGGTGCATGATGGGAAGTGTGGCCTGTGGCAGTCAGGAAGTGCTCCCCCTCCCCCGGCCAGTCCCAGAAAAGAGGAAGTGAGGACAGCACCTTCCCCTGTGTGCCTTACAAAATGGAGCCTGAGCAGGACAGGGACCCAGCTCCTCCCCTCCTGCGACTTCTGAGGCAGCTGTGCAGCACCTGGCAGCTACTATTCGGGGTGTTGATGGTACTTTGGAGCAGGAACCACCTGTCAGCCAGCAGCAGAGAGGCAGATGCCAGGCTGACTCCCATATGGCTGGCCCGGCAGGCTGCTGCATGCAGCGAGGTGTGTGCCGTGCTTGACCCTGCGCTGGGCCTGATCCTCCTGATGTCTAGCAGCGATGCGCGCCTCCGCCCGCTCGCTGATATGGATGATGTCCTCCAGTATCTCATCCCGGGAGCGTGGCCTCCTCCGCCTCTGAGCCCGGATGGGGCCTGCTGGGACGCCAGATGTCCTCCGGCTCGACAGCATGGGCGCTGCTGGGAAGAGGTACAGAAGAGAGTCCCTGCCATTAGCCCATGTTGGGTGCAGTCTGACAGCTGTTGCTGTCCCCTGACCATCCCCCAGCTTGCCAGTCCCTGTCCTTTGGCATAGGGACCCCCGGTACATGACGGCACGCTGTGCTGCCCAGGTCGGGTGCAGTGCCCACAGTGGTGGGCTGCAGGGAGCCCTGCCTCAGGGGGTCTCCCCATGGGTCATGTGCCGGCAGTGTCGGGGGCATGCTGTGTGGCCTTGGGGCTGCTGCCTATGGTTCCCCCACCCCATCTGTAGACACACCCCTGCACTGCTCACCTTGGGGGTCCCCCTCCCCTCCGCCACACAGCCCCCAGCCCCTCTACCCCTGTGGGAGTGCCTCCCCCAGCCCCAAGCCTGCCTCCCCCAGGGCCAGGTCCCCCTGCAGTCCCTGTCCCACAGGCATGCCCAGCCCTGGTCCCAGGGGAGAAGGGGGGGAACACTCACCAGCAGCTGCAGCAGGTGTCCGTGGCGCTGGCCCCTCGCCTGCGTCCTCCTTGGGGGGGCAACCGGCTCCTCCTCCTCCTCCTCCTCCACCTCCACCTGTCCGGATGGCTCAGCCGTCAGGGCAGGGATCAGCTCCAGGCTGGCAGCTGGATCCTCCTCCAGCTCATGGGGCTGGCTGCTCTCCCCCTCCTCAGGGCCCACGGTCTCCTCCACCAAGCCCTCCTCCCGGACGTTGTCGGCAGGGGAGAGGGGCTGGGCAGAGTCAATCGTGCCAGCAGGGTAGCCCCCACCCTCCTGCTGCAGGAAGCTGTGCAGCTCCTGGTAATACCGGCAGGAGGTGGTGGGTGCTACCCCTGGCGCAGGTCCTTAATTTTGACCCGGACCTGCTGGGTATTCTGGGTGTAGCCCTTTGCTTCCAGGGCCTGAGAGATGGAGGAGTACACCTCCCTGTTTCTCTGGCTGCCCTGCAGCCTGGGGGCCACAGACTCATCCCCCCAGATGGCAATGAGAGCCAGGATTTCAGCATGGCTCCATGACGGGGCCCGCCTGCGCCACTGGCTGCCCTGCTCAGCCATGCTGTGTGTCTGAGGCAGGTCTGGGCAACTCTGAGCCTGAGGGGGGGGGCAGGGCTGTGACCTGCCCTGTGATTGGCCAGTCAAGGGTTTCTGTCCCAGGAACCCTGGGAAGAAGTTCAGTGAGCAGAGAAGGGAGCCCTGGCAGCCATGCAAGGCGACCTTCGACTACTCTGCATCTACATTGGCTTAAGTCAACTTTAGGAAGTTGACTTAAGCACTAGGACGAATTTCAGGGAGGTTTAATAAAGTCGATTTAATTTTCATTAAGTCGGCTTTATTTTCCTTAAGTCGACTTAAGCAACTTGCTTAAGTCAACTTAAGGAAACTGTAGTGCAGATGCAGTGTAATTAACAACCTCTTAAAGTCACTTTAGGATATCAGATGCATCTAAAGGATCACAGATGTAAATTAGAATTAGGCCCAGTTTGTTTGAAATAGAATTACTCCATTGTAAACACTGGAGTAACATAATCTGTTTTTGAGATTCTCAGCACAAAAATAGTGGGAAAGAAACTGAGTTCAATTTTGCACCACAGAGCAGTGGCCTAGTTGTCCTTAGATTCATCTTTTCTTTATCTTTTGTAGCTGTGGACATGTTGGACCAAGTTCTCAGGTGGCACAAATCAGCACAAATCCATTGACTCTGAAGGAGCAACCCTGATTTACAACAGTTGTCCGAAAGATCTCAAAAGCAAGAATATTCTTCAAAAAATGAGCTAACATGGGCAGCTTAAATTACCAGTTAATGCCTTTTTCTTGGCAGAAATTTATATTCATTTTGTATCATTTTGAAAGAAAATATTGATGTTTATATTATTATACTTTTTTATTTTTATCCTTTAGATGTTCACAGTTGCAGGAAATCATGAGGGGTCTCAGACAATTATTTACTGACAGTAGACATTGCGAGTCAAAAAGTTAAAAGTTTTATAACCATTAAAATGCATTGTAAACTTCACATATCAAAATATACAGAATAAATATCCCTTAATGGATTCTGATAAATTAGCACGCAGCATTTTTTTTTAACTTTGCCTAGCTGTAAATTTCAATGGAAATATTTTTCATTGGCTTGTGTGTGTATAGTGAAATACACATTTACCAGTGACTACCAGTAAAAATCTAATTGTTTCACCCTAATTAGAAAGCATGCTTCATTTAGCGCTGAGTGGATAATAGATATTTTCTAATTGATTGCAATTTCAAAGTAAATAAAATCATGCAAAACAACAATATTTACATTGAATCAAAAGGTGAAAAGAAATTAAATTGGGGTCAAATAAAATTATTTGTTTATTTGAAAAAAGTGACATTGTTTTTCCATTTCAACCATTTTACATATTTTTAAAGGAAATAGAATTATATTTTTAAATAGAGGATCATTTAGATTTTTTCAGACCATTTTAACAGACAATTTGGTGAAATCAGCACAAATTCACAAAATGTTTTGGTGTCCTCAAATCTGCATTTTTTCACCAACAGAAGTTCAGCCAAAAAATTCACTGTGCTGTAGTTTTATTAAGCTAAAGTGAAGATAGGACTTTACTGTTAATGTTTCACATTTTCATATGGGGTTGGAGATGTGAGAGAATCCTTCATTTTAATTTAATAGGCCCAACACTTCTAAAAGTTTATGAAAAAACTTTTATAAAGCCTGTGGAATTTAAAACATACTAAAGCACTGAGGCTGAGGAAAGGTTTCTGAATAAGATTACAGGTTTAATGAGAACTTTAAGAGTTATATTAGCAATGACTGTTTAAACAAATTAATTAATTGTGAGGAATCTAAGCTCTCTGATTCAGAGCATAAACAGACTTCTAACTGATCGAAGTCAAAAAGAAATTTACCCTCCGGGCAGGATATCCCATTAATGTCTAGTTTGGAGATGTGAAAGGGATCTAGATGGAGCTTGGACCAATGTACGCCTTGTGTGTGACAGAGGTAAATATCCTTCCTTTGCATCTAACATCGCAACAGTCAATCACATCAGACAGCTCCCATGTCCAATAAAAGAAAAAAAAAAAAAAACTAATAAACTTCAGTTTACTTATTACCGCTAAGAAACTAGTTTCATGGTAATGTTGCTTTTAAGAATCTTGGGCCAGATGTTCAAATGTATTTTGGTATCTGAAGAGGTGGGATAGGCACCCAGTGAAAAGCAGTAGATAACTCCAATGGAACGCTATGGGTATTAGGTTCCTAGGTGCTTTTGCAGGACCATACATATGCAAACAGCCATTCCCAATTCAGCACCATGGACAGAGTCCATCATTGCATCATATTCCTATAACATCTATTAAAATATCCCCATGATGGAGCAAGAATATTCTGTAAAGAGGAGGCTTTCAAAAGCAAAGGGCATGGGTGTGACCCAGGCCTCCTGGGACGACCACCTGAATATGCAAAAATCAGGGCAAGCTGCAAAAATGAGAGCCACACTCTTCAAACATTGATGGGTGGAACTTAAACCAGACTCTCAATCAGCCACAAACCATGCTTCTTATTCCCCACACCAGTTATCATGAAGAATAAGAATATAGAAGCAGATCTCTTTATTGCACTTCAGTTCCTCTGGCTCCCACCTAGCCACACTCTCTTAAAGAAATAGATTCTCCTGACCCCAAAGGACCAGTCATATTACAAGGAACAATATGGGTTAGGAACTTACCCCAAACACCACACAGCAGCAGCTTAAGTCGACTTAAGGAAAATTAAAGTTGATTTTATAAAACCTACTTTATAGTCAACCTTACTGGCTAAGTCAACTTTATTAAGTCAACTTAGCCAGTGTAGACGCAGATTAGCCCTCAGTTGACTTTAAGTTGACTTAAAGGGCTCCAGGGCTCCCCCACTGCCCTCCCTGCCAGGGTGGCTGGCACAGGCAGAGCCTGGCGTGCCCCCCCCCCCACAGGGCAGGACAGAGCCCTGCCTACCCTGTTCCTGTGCCCTGCCAGTGTCCCTGTCCAGTGTCCCCCCATTGTACCCAGGCAGGGCCAGCACAAGGTTTTTTGGTGCCCTAGGCGGGATGTGATTTTGGTGCCCCCCCCACCCCCAATCGCTGACTGCGGCAGCCACGGGCCCAATCCTGCTTTCCTTCCCCTCTCCTTTTCCCCCAAGCAGCTCACTTTCCTAGCTAACCAGCACCTCCTAATAAAATCCACTTCCCCTGGCATTCTTTCACTGTATAACCAAAGGGCCAATCTATGGATACCTTAAGCAGCCTTCTAAAAGGCTGGCCATTGCATCTTAGAAGATGAAGTAATAATCAGAAAGACATTATTGCTATATTAAGTGAAGACAGCACATTATTGCAAAATAAAGGTATTGCTGCAACTAAGCTACAATCAAAAAAGTATAACAACAGTCCAGTGAATTATCAGATTTGTACTGTACCACTAGCCTTGCTGATCCGTTACTTACCATCAATTCAGACTCAGAGATTCATTACTTCATACTTTTTTCCCAGTAAAACACAAGAATAGATCCAAAATATAAAAGATTGCATTCATATAAATGTATCCTTATGTCTTTGATATTTATATATAGTAACATTTGAAACAAATTCTACATCAGAATTAAAGAAGTGTAGAAGAGTAAATATGACTGCTGTACTATGGATTGACCTGGCAGAGAGCTTATATTTAAAGCACTGAAAATTAATGAAATACAAAACAACAAGCAGCAGATTTCTGGCAGCCTGAGTTTCTAAAACAATTCAGATTTAAGGAAAAGGTACAAAAGAACCCTCACTTTTGGTTATCTATGTAATGAATTGGCCTTTATTTCTCAAACACTGATGATACCAACACATTGTGTATTTGTGGAGGTCTGACAGCCACAGGCTTCTAAGACAGGGGCACACAGTTCAGATTTTGACAGCAATGCAGCGGAATTTAAAATATTGTGACTGGAATATTTCCCAAAGCAGGTTAATTGAGCCTCTATGAAATATATTAACACCAAATTCCTATCTATACTTTAACTTATGTTCTTTTATTGAAATACCTGAGAGAGGCGGGTGTGTAAAACCGTTGTGTCCTTAATGTTTAGGAATTTTCCAGGTAAATGGTCCCAGGGTGTAACCTGATGAGCCATTAAGGACACAATGCTTGTATTCCTTATGTCCTTAATGGCTCATCAGGTTACTCCCTGGGACCATTCTACCTGAAAAATTCCTAAACATTAAGGAGACAATGGTTGGTGACATCCTGTCTGGAGCGTTCCCATAAAATCACACAAGTTAAAGTATAGATAGAACACCAAATTCTAACTTCTAATCGAAATAGAATTCCTAGACATAAACTATATAATCATTCCCAGCAAATTATTACCTTTCTATTGATACCAAACATGACATAGTTCCTATGGATTATAGCATTTATGAGATATCCAT